>JACEFZ010015257.1:152500-687500 GCA_014155875.1 Cepaea nemoralis
AGACAGATTTACACACAGACAGAAAGGTATGAACCAGACATAGAGAAACATATACACATACAGACAGCCATAGAGAAAGACACAAAGTAATGCGGCTTTACGGAACAGAATTACGAACAATACAAGGACGTTGCGGCGACTAACCTTCATCAGCACATAAATACATACACAAAACACAACACATAGTCACGGAGGATACACTACAGTGACTACATTAAGGCATAAGAACGGGATGAGAAGAATAAAAAGATGAAGAAAATGAGAACAATGAGGAGAAAATGAAAATGTGGAAAACAATATTTTCTATTTATCTCAGAATCCCAGGCTGTTATACTGGCATGAATTCCAAATCCAATTCCAATTCTAGAGAAGAATGTCCCCGTTCAACCGTCGATTTATCGATTTCCTTATATTCGGGGCCCTTATGGTGTATCTCGCACTCTTCTTTCGTAAATGGAGATGCGTATCTCTGCTTCCTGGCTTCTGATTTGTTGTCATTGTATTCGTTTCATCCTTGTGGTTTGACATGTCTGCCCAGAGTCACAAACTTGTTAAAGCCTGGCATAATTGTGTACCCGCCCCCGACTTATGGTGTTTTTTCCTTCAGGGAGTTTTACCAGTTGTCATCTTCCTTTCGTCTTGGTCTTGGTCTGTTTTCGTATCTTCTGGGTCTTCTTTAGTACATTGTGTCGTGGACGGTTGTTCTTGCTGAGAGTAATCTCTTCCCTTGGCAACCGACCAATCTTGGTCACTGTCTGTTTGGATATCTATCTCTTCTATTTCCTTGTTTGGTTCTTCTATGTGTGACTTGGTATCTTCTGTTTCTGTCGTGTTATTTTTAGACTTAAGCTGTTCTATTTTTCTCTTTCTTCTTGTATTGTCGATAGCGTTTCTTCTGTCTCCGCTTTTACTACAGCCATTCGAGCGACATCCTGCTCAATCTTCTGCTGAACTTGCTTTAGTTCCTCCAGGCTGCGCGGAACGGCTGTTATTTGGGTCTCTTGTGCCTTGTCTTGCTGTTCCTCGATGCTGGTGAACTTGGATCTCAGGTCCTACAGTTGGCCTTCCAGTTGCGATTTGGCACTTCTAGTAAGTCGTGTGGTCGCCGCGTACTGCCTCCTATCCTCTTTATTACTTTATAGGGCAGATTAGATTTGATGGCAATCCTCATTGCGTATTTGCTGTCTTTGTGGCATGGGCAGCCGAGATACCTGGCGCCGTGGTTGCCGAGACAGTTGGCGCACTTTCTGTTTGGGTTAGGAGCCCCGAAGTCCGTGTCGATCTTTGCTTGAGGACACGGATGTGCCAGAACTTCTGGCACCTAGAGCCCAGCAGAACTATGGATATGTAGTGCTCTGGTGCTTACTCTATCTTGACCCATCAAATGATTTGAGGGATTACTCCGTCCTCCGATGTGACGTTGACTACTGTGGAGGGGCTTTTCCTCTTCCCTATGATCCTCTGCACTAGTAATCTTGAGTTTCGAGTTTCCTCCCGACAGCAATTCCCTGATCAGATCATTTGAGGGATGGGTCTTGGGGTTCTATAAGATGCATCCATCTATCATGTGCCATGCCGGAAAGCGTGGGCGGTCATGACTCGCCATTTCACTCGATCATCGAGATCAGCTCAGTGTTCCTGTCTGGACCATCAATAATACATATGATATGGGTTAGTATAGCGAAGCAAGATTATTATACTGTGTGATATTGCTGCATAACACGCAGGATTTCTCTTGCTGTTTGTGAGTGCATATAACTAATAGATCGCATAACTTATAGATCATAACTTTCCAAGATTTAAGTTGTCTTTGGACCTATCAAAGGCATATTCCGTGTGCCATGTAGCTGTTTGCTGGCTCGTCTGTTCAGCCGCAGTGACAGAAATAAACAGGAACATTCATCACATGTAAACAGAGGACAACTCCATGTCCTTGCCATTATTCGGTGTTTATTATCAACAATGGTCACCGCACATAACATCAATCATTCCCGAAAGGTGCGTGGTGTCATGCAATAGGTATATCACACGTCTAATCACTGTTATTACTTCAATAACACCGCTATTCTATGGTCAACTTACAGTCACTTGCCCTTGACATCGGCATGGGGCATTCTCAATCGCCGTCAACTCGGCGAGCCGTCACTGAACTGCAATGGCTACTCAATTGGCCGTCGGGCTTGTGTCTAACACTTTCGCCTCAGGCTGATGTGTTGTTCAAATACGAAATCACTGGTGAATTCGTCTCGCTTCACTTTCGAACACTCGTTTCACGTCCTCTCGCTACATGGGACCCTGGCTAGACTAACTTTGTCCAGCCGTCTCATTCCCATGTACCACACAACTAATGTCACTTGATACGCAACTTCTCTGAATGGTTTCCCTTTATTCTACAACATCATCATCAGTTGCTCACCGATTTTCCTCGACTTCTTCATGCGGATTTGTTCATCGTGATCGCGTGAACTGCTTTCACCGATGCCAATTCCTCTTCTTTGGTAACCTGTTCTCACTACATCAGTTTACCGCTGTCTGCCTCATATCGGTCAATGGCACAGTGGGTGGGAATAAATATAAAACGGCAGCAAAAATTCCATAACGATGCAACTGATTCTTTTCAAACAGATTACACGTGAATTGAGGTAAACATTTGTTAACGCACAATAGATACGCCACTGCATGCCGGGTGTGGGGGACACACACTAGATACACTGACACATGCCAGGTATGGGGACACACACTAGATACACTGACACATGCCAGGTGTGGAAATACACACTTACCGGACGTAGTGCCGGCACATCGACACTGATCTGCTTCACCGTCACTCGCAGGTTGTCGCTGGCGCCTGTCTGCGTCTGCCTCAGGTTGTCGAAGACACTCAGGTACACGGCCAAGAAGTCGAACGTGTAGTTGGTCAGTTCTAGGCACATGATGGGGTAATGCGTCTCAATATAACATATGATACGGGCAATATATCACAATATAATACTATGATACGGGCAATATATCACAATATAATACTATGATACGCGCAATATATCACAATATAATACTATGATACTGGCAATATATCACAATATAATATTATGATACGGGCAATATATCACAATATAATACTATGATACGGGAAATATATCACAATATAATATTATGATACGGGCTATATATCACAATATAATACTATGATACGGGCAATATATCACACTATAATACTATGATACGGGCAATATATCACACTATAATACTATGATATGTGCAATATATCACAATATAATACTATGATTGTCAAAATCTCCAATAAGTGTTTAGAGAGTTAAGAATACCAGTAGTAGAGTTAAGACAGAGTCTAGTAGGGAGACACCAGACAGGAGAGACACCAGCGCTATAAATAGCCTCACAAGGGGACACACTTGTGTCAACCAAGGGAACGTGAGTACAGTTGAGCGAGGGCTTCCCCAAGACATTGGGAAGCTTGCCTCTACGAGTAACCGTGGAGTACCCGGTTACTCAAGTTAACGATCCAGCGTGCTGGGACACTATGCACGCAAGACTCGCTAATGCACGGAGGATACAGCGTCCGTGTTTGAACACGCAATGTGTAGCGTGAGGACAGACGGGACTGAATCGACTAGAGAGTAGACGTGTTACTTACGAATGCTATAAGTTTCTAGACAATAGTTAATATTAGAATTTAGATTCAGTTAGTGATTAATAGTATCATTCTCATTACTTCATTACATCTATGTAACGTACCATGTCGTTTAATGTCAATGAAGTATGCCGCTCGCAGAGCTTGTGAATTACCAGCTCTAAATAAATTGCATTCCTTTTGCGAATGACACGAGTTGTTATTTCGTGCGGTGCAAAAGTAGGGGAGTCCTGAAAGATCTGTCGCAAGCAAGTTGCTGACAGGCAGGACCCCAATTGGTGTCAGAAGTCCCTGAACCAACGTCAACAGGCAATTGGTATCAGAAATTCCTGAACCAACGTCAACAAGCACCATTCGACATTATTTCTTTGTGAAATTATCTAAAACTAATGTAAATTATTTTGCATACAATGGCAAATAATTGTGTTTTGTGAGTAACGTGAGTGATTAACATCATTACTACGTGATAATTAATATCATACCATTTGTGGAGCTTGAACCACAATGAAGGAAGTTTAAGTTACAAATTGTGCAATTCTACGAAAATTTAAGAAAGTGTGTTATTCTATTGAAAGTAAGGAAAATGTATACAAATATCAATCATCAATTTAAATCATCAAGCAAACCATCGTGTACATTTCATTTTGTGTGATACAGCCATCAATGTCACCATTCATCATATTCAGTTAAATATTTGTGCAAAATAAGCCTTTTTTGTACAAAGTAAATAGATTAGCTACTGAACGGAAGCCTTAGAACGAAGTTATACCAAACAAGTTAGAAAGTGAAGACAAGACGACATTGACTGTCATATGACGAATCATATTACGAATCATGACAATCATTCAGACTATCATAACATTCATTCATTAACATCATTTATCATTATCTAAATCACATTTTTCATTCATCAGCCGCATGAAATATAAACATGTATTTACAGTATATGCTTGTGTCTAAAGTATTGATGCTCCATTAAACAGAAGCATCCGTTGTGTTCTCAAGTCGAGCATCTTTGTGTGTCGGAAGAAAGCTGTGGAACATCCCAAGAGCCGTATTTTCCAAAGAATTAGATGAGTATATTTTCAAAATATTTTGGTATGCACTATGTTAATCATGCATCTTTTTTTTCAGTGAAATTGTAAACTACTAACACATGACTACAAACCATTGTGTAATATTACTGTGATATCATTATTAACTAACATAAAGCCACAAAATGGCGTCATTAAATGATTGTATCCAGGCAGGCAAGGAAATGGGCCATACTGGAGAAAAATTAGAGAAGTGGGTAGACCAAAGATACACAGAAGAATTAGCGCGTACAGAAAAGAAAGCTGCTCTAGAGAGAGACGAAAGAGCACTAGAAAGGCAACATAAAAAAGAACTGAAATAAGTCGAGGAAGCCACCAAACAGAAGCAGATACAGGTATATTCAGAAACTAAATTAAAAATGAAGGAAATGGAGGTAGATTCAAACATACAGATAGCCTCTAGCAAACAAAAGAGCGAAGAAGAACAGAATAAGTTCAGTAAATATAAAGGCCTTATTAAACCATATAGCGTAGGGGATTCAATTAGTTCATGGACTGAGAATATAGAATTCCAACTGAAGACTCAGAAAATACCTTTGGAGGACTGGGCAATGATCTACATGAGAAACCTCAGTGGGGAGCCATTAAAGGTAATAGAATCTATACCTACAGAACTAAGGAACAATTATCAGTACATTCACGATAGGATCATGCAACACTTTCTTTTAGATGCCACTGGGTACCAAATTCAGTTTTCCTAAATAAAGCCAAAGGCAAATGAAACCTTCTTAGATTACATCTCTAATGTGCAAAGCACATTTAATAAATGGACTAGAACAGCGAAAGTGGGCAAAAACTTTGAGAAATTGCAAGATCTTATGGTAATGGACAAGGTGATATCTACTGTCCCTACCCCTTTTGCGAAGTTTTTACAACAATCAGATATTGAATCCATTGAGCAACTAGAAAAGCGGGGGTCGGCATATTTTTCTTCTAATCGTGACATATTTAAGTCCACAACACATGATACAGAAATCACTGCTTTTGCAAACAATGTACCTAATAGATCTTACAATCAGAAAGATTATCGTAAGAAAGACAAACCGTACCAGAAGCCACCTCGATGTGGATATTGTAGTTTGTTTCATCCTAGCTACTCTATGTGTGATAAGAACCCAGGATATCCCTCACACTTAGAATCAGTGTTAAAGAAGCAAGAAAGTAGAAGAACGTCATTTAAACGTGCTGTTAAATGTTACTTTTGTTCCAGCTATGGCCACTATAGTAGTAAATGTCTTGGTAGGCAACGAATGAAGGCAAATAATGCTGCACTCATCGATACGTCATCAGACGATGATAGTAAAATTGATTCGGAACTTGTAAATGTGTTACCAAAGAGTGAATGTGAAAGTGTGGCATTGGGAAGCTTGCCTCTACGAGTAACCGTCTAGAACCCAGTTACTCAAGTTAACGAGCCAGCGTGCTGGGACACTATGCACGCAAGACTCGCTAATGCACGGAGGATACAGCGTCCGTGTTTGAACACACAATGTGTAGCGTGAGGACAGACGGGACTGAATCGACTAGAGAGTAGACGTGTTCCTTACGAATGCTATAAGTTTATAGACATTAGTTAATATTAGGCTTTAGATTCAGTTAGTGATTAATAAGTATCATTCTCACCACTTCATTACATCTATGTAACGTACCATGTCGTTTAATGTCAATGAAGTATGCCGCTCGCAGAGCTTGTGAATTACCAGCTCTAAATAAATTGCATTCCTTTTGCAAATGACACGAGTTGTTATTTCATGCGGTGCAAAAGTAGGGGAGTCCTGAAAGACCTGTCGCAAGCAAGTTGCTGACAA
Source organism: Cepaea nemoralis (assembly GCA_014155875.1). NCBI lineage: Eukaryota > Metazoa > Mollusca > Gastropoda > Stylommatophora > Helicidae > Cepaea > Cepaea nemoralis. Next base: position 159,055 of record JACEFZ010015257.1, read on the forward strand.
TGATACGGGAAATATATCACAATATAATATTATGATACGGGCTATATATCACAATATAATACTATGATACAGGCAATATATCACACTATAATACTATGATATGGGCAATATATCACACTATAATACTATGATACGGGCAATATATCACAATATAATACTATGATACGGGCAATATATCACAATATAATACTATGATACGGGCAATATATCACAATATACTACTATGATACGGGACATATATCACAATATAATATTATGATACGGGCTATATATCACAATATAATACTGTGATACGGGCAATATATCACAATATAATACTATGATACGGGCAATATATCACAATATAATACAATGATGCGGGCAATATATCACAATATAATACTATGATACGGGCAATATATCACAATATAATACTATGATATGGGCAATATATCACAATATAATAATACGATACGGGCAATATATCACAATATAATACTATGATACGGGCAATATATCACAATATAATACTATGATACGGGAAATATATCACAATATAACACTATGATGCGGGCAATATATCACAATATAATACTATGATACGGGAAATATATCACAATATAATACTATGATACGGGCAATATATCACAATATAATACTATGATACGGGCAATATATCACAATATAATACTATGATACGGGCAATATATCACAATATAATACTATGATACGGGCAATATATCACAATGTAATACTATGATATGGTCAATATATCACAATATAATACTATGATACGGGCAATATATAACATTATAATACTATGATACGGGCTATATATCACAATATAATACTATGATACGGGCTATATATCACAATATAATACTATGATACGGGCAATATATCACAATATAATACTATGATACGGGCAATATATCACAATATAATACTATGATACGGGCAATATATCACAATATAATACTATGATACGGGCAATATATCACAATATAATACTATGATACGGGCAATATATCACAATATAATACTATGATACGGGCAATATATCACACTATAATACTATGATACGGGCAATATATCACACTATAATACTATGATACGGGCAATATATCACACTATAATACTATGATACGGGCAATATATCACAATATAATACTATGATACGGGCAATATATCACAATATAATACTATGATACGGGCAATGTATCACAATATAATACTATGATACGGGCAATATATCACAATATAATACTATGATACGGGCAATATATCACAATATAATACTATGATACGGGCTATATATCACAATATAATACTATGATACGGGCACTATCACAATATAATACTATGATACGGGCAATATATCACAATATAATACTATGATACGGGCAATATATCACATTATAATACTATGATACGGGCAATATATCACAATATAATACTATGATACGGGTAATATATCACAATATAATACTATGATACGGGCAATATATCACAATATAATACTATGATACTGGCAATATATCACAATACAATACTATGATACGGGCAATATATCACAATATAATACTATGATACGGGCAATATATCACAATGTAATACTATGATACGGGCAATATATCACAATATAATACTATGATACGGGCAATATATCACAATATAATACTATGATACGGGCTATATATCACAATATAATACTATGATACGGGCAATATATCACAATATAATACTATGATACGGGCAATATATCACAATATAATACTATGAAATGGGCAATATATCACAATATAATACTATGATACGGGCAATATATCACAATATAATACTATGATACGGGCAATATATCGCAATATAATACTATGATACGGGCAATATGTCACAATATAATACTATGATACGGGCAATATATCACAATATAATACTATGATACGGGAAATATATCACAATATAATACTATGATACGGGCAATATATCACAATATAATACTATGATACGGGCAATATATCACAATATAATACTATGATACGGGCAATATATCACAATATAGTACTGTAATAGTGTACATTAACAAATTAGGAACTTCAAAGTAACTAACAACGACTGGCTGAAAGAGACTAATTAAACTAGAACATTATATACAACAATAAGAAAGAGACTAATTAAACTAGAACATTATATACAACAATAAGAAAGAGATTAATTAAACTAGAACATTATATACAACAATAAGAAAGAGACTAATTTAACTAGAAGATTATATACAACAATAAGAAAGAGACTAATTAAACTAGAACATTATATACAACAGTAAGAAAGAGACTAATTAAACTAGAGCATTATATACAACAATAAGAAAGAAACTAATTAAACTAGAACATTATATACAACAATAAGAAAGAGACTAATTAAACTAGAACATTATATACAACAATAAGAAAGAGACTAATTAAACTAGAACATTATATACAACAATAAGAAAGAGACTAATTAAACTAGAACATTATATACAACAATAAGAAAGAGACTAATTAAACTAGAACATTATATACAGCAATAAGAAAGAGACTAATTAAACTAGAACATTATATACAACAATAAGAAAGCGACTAATGAAACTAGAACACTATATACAACAATAAGAAAGAGACAAAAATCTTTCTTTGGTCATGTGATGAGAAGAGAGGGATTGGAGAACATCCTGGCAGCTGGAAAGATCGATGGGAAGAGAGGCAGAGGCAGATCAAGAGAAATTATGCGGGATGGATTGAGACGGTGGCATGGTGGAATATCAGCAACAGAGCTGATCCAGAACACCAAAGACCGAGATCTGTGGAGAGACATGAACGCCTACGCCAGCTGGCAGGGCACTTGATGATGACCGTCCATTAATGTATGTTCTTGTACATTAGTATCTCGATGGGTGCACTGGTGTCTGTTTAATCGTACTAATGCCCGCCTGATTTCACTTATCTATGTCTGTATGCATGTTTGTAATTACCTCATTATTTGTACTCTTTCATTGCACCGAATTTTTATCACATATGGCTCGGTTTCTTTCTGCAACGAGGAAAGCGTCCCACAAAGCACGAACTCCGTAGCTCCAGCGACGACCCACAGAAGTATCCGAAAAAATTCACTAGTGAACCGAAGGACCCGGCCCGGAATCGAACCCACAACCTTTGGAGCCTGAGTCAAACGGCTTGACCACTTCGCCACGGAGACACCCTTTTTTATGTGCTCATTAATATTGGCCTGGATGCACTTACCTATGTCTGTATACATGTTTGTAATTATGTAATCATTAATATTGGCCTGGGTTAACCGATCTGCATGTGTCCATTCATGTCTGCCCGTATGCATTACAGTCCGTGTGCACAAATTTCTGTCCGTGTGCAACAATGTATGTCTTTTTGAACTAATGTCTGTCTGTGTGTGGTAAAATATCAGGTCTGCACTCAATGTTTGTGTGTATTACCTCATTCTTCATGCACAAATGTCTGTCTTCATGCTCTAATGTCTGTCTTTATGCACAAACTTCTGTCTTTATGAACATATCTCTGTCTGTAAGCACACATGTCTGTCTTTATGCACAAACTTCTGTCTTTATGAACATATCTCTGTCTGTAAGCACACATGTCTGTCTGTATGCACAAATGTCTGTCTGTAAGCACACATGTCTGTCTTTATGAACATATCTCTGTCTGTAAGCACACATGTCTGTCTTTATGCACATATCTCTGTCTGTAAGCACACATGTATGTCTTTATGCACAAATGTATGTCCATATGTTATGTTTCATTTCCCTCACCCTGAGCGGACAGCAGCAAAGGTAGAGCGCAGGACAAGAGCAGGACAGCTTGAACAGGGGCCAACTTCGGCATGGCTGGATCTCAGGATGACCTGGGGATATCGCCTTTCTCTGTAACTGTGAGATTTCGTCTTTCAGTTTGATCTAGAGATGGTATATCATGGGGCCACCATTGTCATAGATGAATCACAGAATTGCACTCATCGGCATTCATGGAGAGATCAGAATGAAGAAAAAATGCATGACAGGCAACAGGCAACATACAACAATCAACAGGCACCAGACAAAGGACAACAAGCAACAAACAACAATCAACAGACAAAAATCAACAGACAGATACATGAAAGTTGGAAGTTGTATGTGTTCATCTTCCACATGTTTTGCTTGTGGACAGGCAAGCTTCGTGCGGAGTGGCTTGCTTCGTTTCGGAAGTCACGGGTGGCAAGCATCGCCTGGATCTTTTCTCCGGGGCACGCTGGTATGCTGGGGAATGAACAGGTGGACAGATTGGCTGGCTCTGCAAAATTTGGTGGAATATTGATGCATGACAAGGCAGACGTGGTTGCTGCCTTGTGGGAGCACGTTTACACCTCGGAGGAGCAAATGGATCACCATAGTATGGCAAGAATGCGACAGCGAGAAGTGACGAGGGGATCTGGCCGACGCTCGACGCTCAAAGGAAAGGCGAGACGGACATATAATCAGATTGCTACTGGTACTATTAGTGTTGGAACTCTTCGCTTGCTGCCGAGGATGGGGGCGGAGCGCTTATGGGAATGCTCCGAATGCTGTGATGTCAGTTCCTAAATCAATCGATCAATCAATCATGTTTTGCTTGTATGTTGTTTCCAGCTTCTCGCTGTATGCACACTTGTTTTATGTGGGTAGTTTCCATATGTTTTGCGTGTATGTTGTTTCCAGCTTCTCGCTGTATGCAAATTTGTTTTATGTGGGTAATTTCCACATTTTGTTTCTTGTATGTTGTGTCCAGTTTCTCCTTGTATGTGGGTGACATTTACATATGTAATTTGTGTGTAGTTTCTTCGTGTATCGTTCACATGCGTAGGTTGTTTTGTTGTTTCTGAGTGTATGTGAACCAATTGTATGAGGGCATCTTTCACATGAGTTATGTGTTGTTTCTCCTTGTATGTGAGTGTCATTCACATATGTAAGTTATGGGTTGTTTCTCCTTGCATGTACGCCTGTTGTATATGGGTATCTTTCACATATGTAAGTTGTGTGTTATTTCTCATTGTGAGTGGCACCTTGCAGTCTTGACAGACCAAAGTGTGTGAATTGGAATGTGGCCAATATTCCATCACAATGCCTGGGCAGAGCTTCAGAGAAACATGTGGTCTTGTTGTATGTGGGTATCTTTCACTTATATAAATTGTGTGTTGTTTATCGTTGTATGTAGACTTGTTGTATGTGGGTATCTTTCACGCATATATAGTGTCTACTGTTCCCCTTTCGTGTCTAGGTAATCTCAATACAGTTTTCTCTATTGCCCAGCGAGACATACACTACCTGCTTCCTCCTGCTGTTGTGTGTGTCTAGCACGTCCTGTCTTGTTTGTTTTCTGACATCCGTTTCTGTCTTATGTCTCTCGTATAGTTTAACAACTACGTCTTTCTGGTGCCTATAATATCCTTTACCTACCGTACGCTAATCTCCATCAATTCAATATATGGCTGTTAATGCCACCTATAGTAGTAATTTCAACATAATTATATCAAACTACAGGTGGCAAGTTGTATCCATGTGTTTACATCGGATGGGCACAAGATACAACCTTGACAATCTGCCATGTTTGTTGGTCATGAGCTCAAGATACAACCTTGACAATCTGCCATGTTTGTTGGTCATGGGCACAAGATACAACCTTGACAATCTGCCATGTTTGTTGGTCATGGGCACAAGATACAACCTTGACAATCTGCCATGTTTGTTGGTCATGGGCACAAGATACAACCTTGACAATCTGCCATGTTTGTTGGTCATGGGCACAAGATACAACCTTGACAATCTGCCATGTTTGTTGGTCATGGGCACAAGATACAACCTTGACAATCTGCCATGTTTGTTGGTCATGAGCTCAAGATACAACCTTGACAATCTGCCATGTTTGTTGGTCATGGGCACAAGATACAACCTTGACAATCTGCCATGTTTGTTGGTCATGGGCACAAGATACAACCTTGACAATCTGCCATGTTTGTTGGTCATGGGCACAAGATACAACCTTGACAATCTGCCATGTTTGTTGGTCATGGGCACAAGATACAACCTTGACAATCTGCCATGTTTGTTGGTCATGGACACAAGATACAACCTTGACAATCTGCCATGTTTGTTGGTCATGGGCACAAGATAAAACCTTGACAATCTGCCATGTTTGTTGGTCATGGGCACAAGATACAACCTTGACAATCTGCCATGTTTGTTGGTCATGGGCTCAAGATACAACCTTGACAATCTGCCATGTTTGTTGGTCATGGGCACAAGATACAACCTTGACAATCTGCCATGTTTGTTGGTCATGGGCACAAGATACAACCTTGACAATCTGCCATGTTTGTTGGTCATGGGCACAAGATACAACCTTGACAATCTGCCATGTTTGTTGGTCATGGGCACAAGATACAACCTTGACAATCTGCCATGTTTGTTGGTCATGGGCACAAGATACAACCTTGACAATCTGCCATGTTTGTTGGTCATGGGCACAAGATACAACCTTGACAATCTGCCATGTTTGTTGGTCATGGGCACAAGATACAACCTTGACATTCTGCCATGTTTGTTGGTCATGGGCACAAGATACAACCTTGACAATCTGCCATGTTTGTTGGTCATGGGCACAAGATACAACCTTGACAATCTGCCATGTTTGTTGGTCATGGGCACAAGATACAACCTTGACAATCTGCCATGTTTGTTGGTCATGGGCACAAGATACAACCTTGACAATCTGCCATGTTTGTTGGTCATGGGCACAAGATACAACCTTGACAATCTGCCATGTTTGTTGGTCATGGGCACAAGATACAACCTTGACAATCTGCCATGTTTGTTGGTCATGGGCACAAGATACAACCTTGACAATCTGCCATGTTTGTTGGTCATGGGCTCAAGATACAACCTTGACAATCTGCCATGTTTGTTGGTCATGGGCTCAAGATACAACCTTGACAATCTGCCATGTTTGTTGGTCATGAGCTCAAGATACAACCTTGACAATCTGCCATGTTTGTTGGTCATGGGCTCAAGATACAACCTTGACAATCTGACATGTTTGTTGGTCATGGGCACAAGATACAACCTTGACAATCTGCCATGTTTGTTGGTCATGGGCACAAGATACAACCTTGACAATCTGCCATGTTTGTTGGTCATGGGCTCAAGATACAACCTTGACAATCTGCCATGTTTGTTGGTCATGGGCTCAAGATACAACCTTGACAATCTGCCATGTTTGTTGGTCATGGGCTCAAGATACAACCTTGACAATCTGCCATGTTTGTTGGTCATGGGCTCAAGATACAACCTTGACAATCTGACATGTTTGTTGGTCATGGGCACAAGATACAACCTTGACAATCTGCCATGTTTGTTGGTCATGGGCACAAGATACAACCTTGACAATCTGCCATGTTTGTTGGTCATGGGCACATGATACAACCTTGACAATCTGCCATGTTTGTTGGTCATGGGCACAAGATACAACCTTGACAATCTGCCATGTTTGTTAGTCATGGTCACAAGATACAACCTTGACAATCTGCCATGTTTGTTGGTCATGGGCACAAGATACAACCTTGACAATCTGCCATGTTTGTTGGTCATGGGCACAAGATACAACCTTGACAATCTGCCATGTTTGTTGGTCATGGGCACAAGATACAACCTTGACAATCTGCCATGTTTGTTGGTCATGGGCACAAGATACAACCTTGACAATCTGCCATGTTTGTTGGTCATGGGCACAAGATACAACCTTGACAATCTGCCATGTTTGTTGGTCATGGGCACAAGATACAACCTTGACAATCTGCCATGTTTGTTGGTCATGGGCACAAGATACAACCTTGACAATCTGCCATGTTTGTTGGTCATGGGCTCAAGATACAACCTTGACAATCTGCCATGTTTGTTGATCATGGGCTCAAGATACAACCTTGACAATCTGCCATGTTTGTTGGTCATGGGCTCAAGATACAACCTTGACAATCTGCCATGTTTGTTGGTCATGGGCACAAGATACAACCTTGACAATCTGCCATGTTTGTTGGTCATGGGCTCAAGATACAACCTTGACAATCTGCCATGTTTGTTGGTCATGGGCTCAAGATACAACCTTGACAATCTGCCATGTTTGTTGGTCATGGGCTCAAGATACAACCTTGACAATCTGCCATGTTTGTTGGTCATGGGCACAAGATACAACCTTGACAATCTGCCATGTTTGTTGGTCATGGGCACAAGATACAACCTTGACAATCTGCCATGTTTGTTGGTCATGGGCACAAGATACAACCTTGACAATCTGCCATGTTTGTTGGTCATGGGCACAAGATACAACCTTGACAATCTGCCATGTTTGTTGGTCATGGGCACAAGATACAACCTTGACAATCTGCCATGTTTGTTGGTCATGGGCACAAGCGTAGTCACTACAGCTACTACTTCCAGTGTCACTATAGGCAGGGTGAACTCTCGCGGTCAGCCACAATAAGACCCTTTAATGGTAGGGCGGCTGTAGGAACTTGCACATCTAGCCACTACGGAAGGGCGGCTGTAGGATCTTGCACATCTAGCCACTACGGTAGGGCGGCTGTAGGAACTTGTACAGTGTCTAGCCACTACGGTAGGGCGGCTTTAGGAACTTGTACAGCGTCTAGCCACTACGGTAGGGCGGCTGTAGGAACTTGTAAAGCGTCTAGCCACTACGGTAGGGCGGCTGTAGGAACTTGTACAGTGTCTAGCCACTACGGTAAGGCGGCTGTAGGAACTTGTACAGCGTCTAGCCAATACGGTAGGGCGGCTGTAGGAACTTGTACAGCGTCTAGCCACTACGGGAGGGTGCGCTGTAGGAACTTGTACAGCGTCTAGCCACTACGGTAGGGCGGCTGTAGGAACTTGCACATCTAGCCACTACGGTAGGGCGGCTGAAGGAACTTGTACAGCGTCTAGCCACTACGGTAGGGCGGCTGTAGGAACTTGCACATCTAGCCACTACGGTAGGGCGGCTGTAGAAACTTCTACAGCGTCTAGCCACTACGGTAGGGCGGCTGTAGGAACTTGTACAGTGTCTAGCCACTACGGTAGGGCGGCTGTAGGAACTTGTACAGCATCTAGCCACTACGGTAGGGCAGCTGTAGGAACTTGTACAGCGTCTAGCCACTACGGTAGGGCGGCTGTAGGAACTTGTACAGTGTCTAGTCACTACGGTAAGGCGGCTATAGGAACTTGTACAGCGTCTAGCCACTACGGTAGGGCGGCTGTAGGAACTTGTACAGCATCTAGCCACTACGGTAGGGCGGCTGTAGGAACTTGTACAGCGTTTAGCCACTACGGTAGGGCGGCTGTAGGAACTTGTACAGTGTCTAGCCACTACGGTAAGGCGGCTGTAGGAACTTAAACAGTGTCTAGCCACTACGGTAAGGCGGCTGTAGGAACTTGTACAGCTTCTAGCCAAAAGGGCATCTGTAGGAACTTGTACATCTAGCCACAAGTGCAGCTGTAGGAACTTGTACAACTCTCGGGGTATGTTGAAGTTCACACTCATGGTCATGTCTTACTGGACGCTTACCTTCTGACGTCAGTATGAATTAATACAAAGAAAGAAGTTACAACCAGCACTGAACGTGGAATACTTAACTCTCACGTGAGGTCTGTCCTGTTATATTGATAATAAACACGGTGTACATCAGCAACAGCCACAATTGTGGAGTCGATCAGTTTGAACATAACTAAATCACAATGTTTAAAATGGGACGTTGCAGCTACATCCTCGTAATGACACAAACCATAATCAGGCACCTACCTGTTACTTAGCAATTACTTGGCCGGAGAACAATTACTAATAAACTATAACATACATCAGCTCGTGTACGCGATGTATTGAAGTGATAACGTAGTATGGCAGAATCAGTCATTTGCAGCTCGCAAAGAACAGCAGACAGATTGCTGCCAATTAAGAGCTGGGAGAGAATAGCAGACATATTGCAGCCAATAAGACATGATGAAAGACGCCGGCGCTGAGCTGTCCAACACTGAGACAGCATGGTTTTAAGATGACTAGCAAGTCCTTTCCTTGAAGCTGTCAAGGCAAATAGAATAATGGGAAAACTAGGAACACGGAGTAACAGCAGGGCACAGATGATGATGTGTGGAGGACACAGATGATGATGTGTGGAGAACACAGATGATATGTAGAGGGCACGGAGAGAGCTGCAAACATAGGACAGGTCGTAGGAGTCGCTTGTGGGTGCAGGCTCCCAATGGGACCCACGGCAGAAGTAGACAGAACATTTCTTACCGAACTGGTCCGTCTCCGAGTACACCGTGGACTATCCAACAACTGGGTTCGTGGGGGATTTATACAGGCCAAGGATGTATTGTTGATGTTGTCGTCGATCTTCTTGATACATTTACAATTCCAAGGATTAGTTGTTGAATATTTTATACAAATCGCTTGCGAGGAGAGACTGTTTCATTGGGTCACATGTTTTATCAGATTTAACACGATCATTTGACACCTGATAGTCAACATGTTCGATGTGATGCTACGATATATCTTGTCATCTGTGTTATGTGCTGAGACTTTGTGTTCAGCCCAACAGTGCGCTGTGATGAAACGTCCTATATTTATGTATAATAAATATCTCAGAAAATAGACAAAGTGAATCGAGCGATATGGTGTGGCTAAACAGACAAGGAGCCACGCCATGTGGAGTGGCTAAACAGACGGTGAATCGTGCCATAAGAACATGTGGAGTGGCTGTCAAGGTCTCACATCCGAGGTTGCGACGCGTTGTCTGTACCAACGCCAGACAACATAACAACACGCAACCCTGAGTGATGTTAAACGCTGCAGAGAGAACGCGGCGTCTTCGACGACGCCCGGATAAACAACCAAGCACAGCAATTGAGCGAAGCTTAAACGACCGCTGGTCAGCAGTACACCCCGTGAACCGTGCAGGGGTCACACTAGCTGACGTGAGCGCCGATTGGCGTGTAGCGTGTAGAACGCCAGAGCTGGCAGACGGGTTTAGGTGTTTGAACGGACAGGTCGCATGGGTATGCGAGGAGTGTTTGAATCTGCATTGAGAGCTAGCCTGTACGACAGTGGGAGACTGATTCGAACGCTTGAATAGTTTGACTTGTAAGTGAGATGTTTATTGCTTGCATGTATGATTATGTATTGTAGTGATATTGTTCATGCCGTAATGATTGATATGGATTGTCATTGTGCGATGTTTGTGCGATAATAAATGCAGCGCGTAAATAAAGCGTGTGAATAATACTTTCGGATATTCACTTCGGGTGATTTGATAGTTTGTTATTGCTTCACACTTGCCAGAAAACGAGCTACTATTCTTGCTCTACGCAAGACTCTGACAGTGGCTAAACAGACAGTGAATCGTGCCATAAGAAAATATGGAAGCGAAGGTTGGCAAACAGATATATACACATTGTCCTATTTGGTAACTTTCACAACTGAACTTCTGCGCCGTCTTCCTGGCAACGAAGGATGTGTAGTGGTCTAGCAACGGGTCGCACCTAGACTGTTTCTGTGTGTGTCCTAATGTTATAGCATATTCTAACGTCATGTTTCTAGTTGTGTCCTAATGTTATAGCATGTTCTAATTTCATGTTTGATTTTAGATCTGTCTATATTGTTCCTGACGAAGATTATTATAATCGAAACGTCGATTCATTGTTTCGTAGTATACTTATTATTATTTTACTATTTTGGGTGGGCAGGGGAGGGAATTTGTTCCGTGAAACATATTAATGGGCACAGACAAAACAATTGAAGATGGACAAAATATATAAAAGATGTGTGATGATGCCAAGAAGTCAGGAAGAGCAGTTATTATGTTCGTGAGAGAGCACCAACTAAATTGTGGCTACTTTTGGCCACATGTGACAGCAGACCGTGGTCAAGCTACTGGACACTAGCCACACCACATGACTCCAGACCGTGGTCCAGTTACTGGTGGCAACATGTGACTCCAGACCGTGGTCAAGCTACTGGACACTAGCCACACGTGACTCCAGACCGTGGTCAAGCTACTTGACACTAGCCACACGTGACTCCAGACCGTGGTCAAGCTACTGGTGGCAATACAAACATGAACACGTTTAAAATAGAAACAAGACATGTCAGGACACAATCAGAGATAGAAGCCTTCATCATCATCATCATCATGTGCCCTGGCAACTGGCGTAGGCCTTCAGTCTCTCCACAGATCTCGGTCTTTAGTGTTCTGGATAAACTCTGTTGATGATATTCCTCCATGACACCGTCTCTGTCCATCCAACATCATTTCTCTTGTCTACTTCTGCCTCTTTTCCATTTGATCTTTTCAGTTGTCACGATGTTCTCCAAACTTTCTTTTCTCATCACATGGCCAAAGAAATATGTTTATATTTTTATTATAGTTGTATTTAATGTTCTAGCTCCATTAGCACCATCCAGACTATCGTTGATAGTTACTCTAGCAGTCCGATGTATTCACAACATTCGTCTCAATAACCAAATTTCTGTTGCTTCTAAGTTCTTCCTAATTTGTCTATTAACATTCCGGGATTAACCGCCTTACAACAAAATGTGTTATATATAGCATTTCAGCGCCCTCTTTCCTATTTTCAATGATAGTGTCATATTGTATAAGATACTCTTCATTTTCTGAAATGCAGCCCTTGCCTGCCATATTCTGTTCTTAATCTCTGATGTACATCTGCCATCTGATATTAAACACTGCCCCTAGGTATTAAAATGTAGCCACTTGCTTAAGCAAACCGGACGTTGGATGGGAACTTTATACAGAAAAGTTAGATGGTGTAATGTAGGAATTGGAAAATATGGACATGAATATCCTAGTCACGAATAAGATGGAAGAGATCTAGTAAAGATACAACAGATAAACACACAACAATTAATTCAGCGGGAAATACACACACATAAGGAGTTGGACTACTATTTGATGATACAATGGCCGACAGTGCGGTGGATAGGAGACTGTGTGGAGTATGGGCGACTGTGTGGAGTATGGGAGACTGTGTGGAGGATGGGCGACTGTGTGGAGTATGGGCGACTGTGTGTAGTATGGGCGAGTGTGTTAGTGAAGGGAGACTGTATGAAGGATGGGAGACTGTGTGGAGTATGGGAGACTGTGTGGAGTATGGGAGACTGTGTGGAGGATGGGAGACTGTGTGGAGTTTGGGAGACTGTGCGAAGTATGGGAGAGTGTGTGGAGGATGGGAGACTGTGTGGAGTATGGGAGACTTGCGTGGAGTATGGGCGACTGTGTAGAGTATGGGAGACTTGCGTGGAGTATGGGAGACTGTGTGGAGTATGGGAGATTGAGTGGAGGATGGGAGACTGTGTGGAGGGTGGGAGACTGTGTGGAGTTTGGGAGACTGTTTGGAGTATGGGAAACTGTGTGGAGTATGAGAGACTGTGTGGAGTATGGGAGACTGTGTGGAGTTTGGGAGACTGTGTGGAGTATGGGAGACTGCGTGGAGTAGGGGAGACTGTGTGGATGATGGTAGACTGTGTGGAGTATGGGAGACTGTGTGAAGTATGGAGGACTGTGGAGTATGGGCAATTGAATGGAGGATGGGCGACTGTGTGGAGGATGGGAGACTGTGTGGAGTTTGGCAGACTGTTTGGAGTATGGGAGACTGTGTGGAGTATGGGAGGCTGTGTGGAGTTTGGGAGACTGTGTGGAGTATAGGAGACTGCGTGGAGTATCGAAGACTGTGTGGATGATGGTAGACTTTGTGGAATATGGGAGACTGTGTGGAGGATGGGAGAGTGTGTGGAGTATGGGAGACTGTGTGGAGTTTGGGAGACTGTTTGAAGTATGGGAGACTGTGTGGATGATGGGAGACTGCGTGGAGTATGGGAGACTGTGTGGAGTATGGGCGATTGAGTGGAGGATGGGAGAGTGTGTGGGGGATGGGCGACTGTGTGGAGGATGGGAGACTGTGTGGAGTTTGGGAGACTGTGCGAAGTATGGGAGAGTGTGTGGAGGATGGGAGACTGTGTGGAGTATGGGAGACTTGCGTGGAGTATGGGCGACTGTGTAGAGTATGGGAGACTTGCGTGGAGTATGGGAGACTGTGTGGAGTATGGGAGATTGAGTGGAGGATGGGAGACTGTGTGGAGGGTGGGAGACTGTGTGGAGTTTGGGAGACTGTTTGGAGTATGGGAAACTGTGTGGAGTATGAGAGACTGTGTGGAGTATGGGAGACTGTGTGGAGTTTGGGAGACTGTGTGGAGTATGGGAGACTGCGTGGAGTAGGGGAGACTGTGTGGATGATGGTAGACTGTGTGGAGTATGGGAGACTGTGTGAAGTATGGAGGACTGTGGAGTATGGGCAATTGAATGGAGGATGGGCGACTGTGTGGAGGATGGGAGACTGTGTGGAGTTTGGCAGACTGTTTGGAGTATGGGAGACTGTGTGGAGTATGGGAGGCTGTGTGGAGTTTGGGAGACTGTGTGGAGCATAGGAGACTGCGTGGAGTATCGAAGACTGTGTGGATGATGGTAGACTTTGTGGAATATGGGAGACTGTGTGGAGGATGGGAGAGTGTGTGGAGTATGGGAGACTGTGTGGAGTTTGGGAGACTGTTTGAAGTATGGGAGACTGTGTGGATGATGGGAGACTGCGTGGAGTATGGGAGACTGTGTGGAGTATGGGCGATTGAGTGGAGGATGGGAGAGTGTGTGGGGGATGGGCGACTGTGTGGAGGATGGGAGACTGTGTGGAGGATGAGAGACTGTGCAGTTTGGGAGACTGTTTGGAGGATGGGCGACTGTGAGGAGGATGGGCGACTGTGTGGAGTATTGGCGACTGTGTGGAGGATGTTAGACTGTGTAGTGTTTTGGCGACTGTGTGGAGGATGGGAGACTGTGTGGAGGATGGGCGCCTGTGTGCAGGATGACCAGACTCCACCGCTGTATGAATGTTACCGCCTACAGGGTTTTGATCAGATATATCATCTCCCCTGGGACATATTGATCTGTCTTTGATCATTGCAGAATCAAACTCAGACATAATGTATTTGTGTGACAGACACAATGTATTTGTGTGAAAGACGCAATGTATTTGTGTGACAGACACAGTTTATTTGTGTGACAGACACAATGTATTTGTGTGACAGACGAAATGTGTTTGTGTGACAGACACTATGTATTTGTGTGACAGACACAATGTATTTGAGTGAGAGACACAATGTATTTGTGTGACAGACACTATGTATTTGTGTGACAGACGAAATGTGTTTGTGTGACAGACACTATGTATTTGTGTGACAGACACAATGTATATGTGAGACAGACACAGTGTATTTGTGTGACAGACGAAATGTGTTTGTGTGACAGACACTATGTATTTGTGTGACAGACACAATGTATTTGTGTGACAGACACAGTGTATTTGTGTGACAGACGAAATGTGTTTGTGTGACAGACACTATGTATTTGTGTGAGAGACACAATGTATTTGTGTGACAGACACAATGTATCTGTGTGACAGACACTATGTATTTGTGTGACAGACACAATGTATTTGTGTGACAGACAAAGTGTATTTGTGTGACAGACACTATGTATTTGTGTGACAGACACAATGTATTTGTGTGAGAGACACAATGTATATGTGTGACAGAGACTATGTATTTGTGTGACAGACGAAATGTGTTTGTGTGACAGACACAATGTATTTGTGTGAGAGACACAATGCATTTGTGTGACAGACACTATGTATTTGTGTGACAGACGAAATGTGTTTGTGTGACAGACACTATGTATTTGTGACAGACACAATGTATTTGTGTGAGAGACAATATGTATCTGTGTGACAGACACTATGTATTTGTGTGACAGACACTATGTATTTGTGTGACAGACACTATATATTTGTGTGACAGACGCAATCTATTTGTGTGAGAGACACAATGTATTTGTGTGACAGATACAATGTATTTGTGTGATAGACACAATGTATTTGTGTGATAGACACAATGTATTTGTGTGATAGACACAATCTATTTGTGTGACAGACAAAATGTATTTGTGTGATTGCCAACAACTCAAATTGCACCCAGGCACACGCACCACTTCATTCACACCTCAACGACACTTCATGTGTGAATGGAACAACTATTTTGTTTCAGACGAACCTGCTATCTTTACATACATACGATCAGGCGGTAATTGCCCGCTGGAATATACACGTCGCCTTTCCTCACAACAACCCGTACATACTCAAATACAATCTCACACTCGCGAATTATAACATGCGCTCTTGTAAACTACACATTGGCTTTCGGAAAACAATCACACGTCCTGTCTGGAAGACTGTAGGGTCCTGTCTGAATAACCTCAGTCCAGTCACTGCCCTTGTCGTACTAAACTTCGTGCGGTCAGCTGCCCCATTCGTCACGTAGTCCAGTAGTCCTCTCTGTGTCAACACTGGGTTGTCCTACTGCTAACTCTGTTTACGGGTGTTGTCCCGTGAACTAGCATCCCCCGCCCCATCCTCGGGGTTAGTCCCGCTACTGTCCTAGATATGACAGGTCCGTGTCCTCATCTAAGTCCTGTTTTATAACTGTCCTAAGTTATCCCATGCGGTCTGTCTCTATTCTATTTACTCCCTAGTAGAGGACCTTATCTACGTCCTATCTGTCCTTACCCCTCATTCTGTCTCCTGTCCTATATGTCCTATCTAACACGTTGACAGTGATAGACACAATGTATTTGTGTGACAGACACAATGTACTTGTATGACAGAAACAATGTACTTGTGAGACAGAAACAATGTACTTGTATGACAGAAACAATGTACTTGTATGACAGAAACAATGTACTTATATGACAGAAACAATGTACTTGTATGACAGAAACAATGTACTTGTATGACAGAAACAATGTACTTGTATGACAGACACAATGTACTTGTATGACAGAAACAATGTACTTGTATGACAGAAACAATGTACTTGTATGACAGACACAATGTACTTGTATGACAGAAACAATGTACTTGTATGACAGAAACAATGTACTTGTATGACAGAAACAATGTACTTGTATGACAGACACAATGTATTTGTGTGATCACTCTACTGATGAAGAATCAGATTCGCTGGGCTGGTCACTTGACTCGCATGCCAGATCACAGGCTCCCTAAACGAATTTTTTACAGCGAACTGCGTTGTGGTAAACGCTCCCAAGGTGGCCAGAGGAAACGTTTTAAAGACACTCTGAAAATTTCACTGAATGCTTTTGGAATTCATCATGACACCTGGGAGGCTGCAGCCAGAGACCGAAATTCGTGGCGTGCATCATTACGCAAAGGTGCAGTCATATGTGAGGCAACCAGGACTGCAAGAGCTGTAAAGAAAAGGCAGGACAGAAAAACCACTGCAGGAAATCCTCCTCCAGAGACGTCAAGCATTCTTTGTCCACATTGTCAAAGAACATTTCGAGCCAAAATAGGCCTTATCAGCCATCTTAGAACCCACGGCTCCACACCTTCAACCCCACTGGATGAAATGAATGGTCATCATCATTCTTGATGGACAAACAACAACATTTGTGTGATAGACACTATGTATTTGTGTGACAGACACAATGTATTTGTGCGACAGACACAATGTATTTGTGTGACAGACGCAATGTACTTGTATGACAGACACAATGTATTTGTGTGACAGACACAGTGTATTGGTGTGACAGGCACTATGTATTTGTGTGACAGGCACTATGTATTTGTGTGACAGATGCAATGTATTTGTGTGATAGACACTATGTATTTGTGTGACAAACACAATGTATTTGTGTGACAGACACTATGTATTTGTGTGACAGACACAATGTATTTGTGTGACAGACACAATGTATTTGTGTAACAGACAATATGTATTTGTGTGACAGACACAATGTATTTGTGTGACAGACGCAATGTATTTGTGTGACAGACGCAATGTATTTGTGTGACAGACACTATGTATTTGTGTGACAGCCGCAATGTATTTGTGTGACAGACACAATATATTTGTGTGACAGACACAATGTATTTGTGTGACAGACGCAATCTATTTGTGTGAGAGACACAATGTATTTGTGTGACGGACACAATGTATTTGTGTGATAGACACAATGTATTTGTGTGATAGACACAATGTATTTGTGTGATAGACACAATCTATTTGTGTGACAGACATAATGTATTTGTGTGACAGACACTATGTGTTTGTGTGACAGACACAATGTATTTGTATGACAGACACAGTGTATTTGTGTGACAGACACAATGTATTTGAATGACAGGCACAATGTATTTGAGTGACAGACACAGTGTATTTGTGTGACAGACACAATGTATTTGTGTGACAGACACAATGCATTTGTGTGACAGACACTATGTATTTGTGTGACAGACACAATGTATTTGTGTGCCAGACCCAATATATTTGTGTGACAGACACGATGTATTTGTGTGACAGACGCAATCTATTTGTGTGACATACACTATGTATTTGTGTGACAGACGCAATGTATTTGTTTGACAGACACAATGTATTTGTGTGACAGACGCAATGTATTTGTGTGACAGACACAATGTATTTGTGTGACAGAAACAATGTATTTGTGTGACAGACACAATATATTTGTGTGACAGACACATTGTATTTGTGTGACAGACACAGTGTATTTGTGTGACAGACACAATGTATTTGTGTGACAGACACAATGTATTTGTGTGAGAGACACAATGTATTTCTGTGACATACACTATGTATTTGTGTGACAGACACAATGTATTTGTGTGACAGACACTATGTATTTGTGTGACAGACACAATGTATTTGAATGACAGACACAATGTATTTGTGTTACAGACACAATGTTTTTGTGTGACAGACACAATGTATTTGTGTGACAGACACAATGTATTTGTGTGACAGACAAAATGTATTTGTGTGACAGACACAATGTATTTGTGTGTCAGACACAGTGTATGTGTGTGATAGACACAATGTATTTGTTTGACAGACGCAATGTATTTGTGTGACAGACAAAATGTATTTATGTGACAGACACGTGTATTTGTGTGACAGACTGTCGCATATTACGCACTCCGTCAGTTCACATCTGCACAGCACTACCTCAAAAACACAGTTCTCAACAAAAGCGTTCACATCAGAAAGCATTGGAATGTCAAGAATGTGGCGTCAGCTCTAATAATAGCCATGTCACCCAGTGATGGACAGGTCTGTTGTTCGGATCCTGCCTTATTCATTGGATAACCTAGAAGAATCGCGTCGCCGCGAAGGCTCTATGGACAATAGACGTCATATTCTGGCACATACAAGCGAGCTGGGAGCTGGTTGTGTTTTCTGGGGAGTTCTCGAATGTATGTCCCCCACCTGATTCATGGGAAGACTTTTGTCTAACATCATTGTTGCTGAGTCTTAAATACTTATGTACAGTAATTCTACGAGCCTACTGAGATATTTCTGCTAAATATTCTAAACCCTGGACAGAAACCAAGATGTCGGACTTGAGTGAGTTAGGTCCGGTCCTTGTCAGTCTGTCACACAAATACATTGTGTCTGTCACACAAATACACTGTGTCTGTCACACAAATACGTTGTGTCTGTCACACAAATACATTGTGTCTGTCCCACGAATACATTGTGTCTGTCACACACATACACTGCGTCTGTCACACAAATACATTGTGTCTGTCACACAATTACATTGTGTCTGTCACACAAATACATTGTGTCTATCACACAAATAGATTGTGTCTATCACACAAATACATTGTGTCTGACACACAAATACATTGTGTCTCTCACACAAATAGATTGCGTCTGTCACACAAATACATCGTCCCTGTCACACAAATATATTGTGTCTGTCTCACAAATACATTGCGTATGTCACACAAATACATAGTGTCTGTTACACAAATACATAGTGTATGTCACACAAATACATAGTGTCTGTCACACAAATACGTTGCGTCTGTCACACAAATATATTGTTTCTGTCGTACAAATACATTGTGTCTGTCATACAAATACATTGTGTCTGTCACACAAATACATTGTGTCTGTGTGGCATTTTGGGAAGTTGGAAGCAGTACCCACCTCGACCTATCCCACAATGAAGTAACGCTCTGAGGATGGGACTAATTTTGTTTGGAGGGGATGGGTCCTTGGAAGCCAAAGTGTCCCATAATAGCTCTGGAAATCTAGGGGTTTCCCAGGAATGTTGATTTCTTCCCTCCAAAATTTTCCTTCCCGAAAAGAGAAACTTATATAGCTCACGAGTCCCCCACCTATGATCATTTTCCCTTTTAGGTGAAATGATCACAGGGAATTTATAAGATTGAAAGTTCCCTTTTCTGAGTAACCTGGAACCTGGGAGATTACAATAGAACAGAACTTTGCTGTCTATTCGAGTTTACCCAGCCACCTGTAGTTCCAGATTCTACAATTATGTGATGTAGTTTCATTAACTAAACACATAAATAATAAAATGTTTTGTCACACCACAATGTACTTGACAGAAGAATGCAGGAAAAGTTAATTTTGTTTATTAACCAAAAAGCTGTGGAAATAAGCCAGTAAAGCATTCATGAACATATGAACAATACACATCAGTCTATAGGATAATGTTCTAAATACACGAAGGAGAATAGAACTCCTAGAAGATCTCATGGTGGTTCATTCATTTAGCCACTGGATTACACCACTGATTTCCTACCATTGTCTCTGCACTTCTGCTGGTTCTCAAGTTATCTGAATGTATAACTGATTATAACAAAGTTCTTCCTATTTGATTTGTAGTAAGACCTCAGCCATAATTTTGGATATTCTGCTGGTCTTTGTGATGTATTAAAGATCCTAGTGATCTTGATAAAAGTCATGAATTTCAGATCTTATGAATCATCAGAATGTCATGAATTTCAGATCCCATTGGGCACATTTCGGTAATGATCTGGAGACTCTTGATCATATTAATCTTAGTCCTGAATTACAGATCCCTTTGAGTACCACTTTGTGAAAGATCTGCTATTGATCTTGATAATAGTCACGAATTACAGATCTTGTTGATCAGAATAATAGTCATTAATTACAGATCTTGTTGATCAGAATAATAGTCATGAATTACAGATCCCATTGGGCACATTTCGGTAATGATCTGGAGACTCTTGATCATATTAATCTTAGTCCTGAACCACAGATCCCTTTGAGCACCACTTTGTTAAAGATCTGCTATTGATCTACAGAAACATTGAGCACCATTTGGGCAATGATCTGCAGAATCTGGATCATGACAATCTGCGAACACTGTCATCCTCACCTGAGGTGAATAAACATGGTGAACCTATTTATATCTAGTCAATGGATGATAATTCTCCAGTTGACAAGAATGAAAAGGGCTACAGACAGAAGTTCCAGAAGGTAGCAGATTCAGGAAGTACCTACAAGTTAGAGCTACAGTGTCTCTTCTTTGTACTGGCATTAGACATCAGCAATTGTATTTGGCAAGCCCTCTTATTCTGCTCATGTACATATTTATCTGTTGGCTGATGTTCTCACAGAGGACACAGACACAGTGAATGACAAGGCTAGGAGAGGAATGATGGAGAGTTAATGATGAAATGCACCCAGCATAACTGATCCTAAATAGTAATGGAACAGAACAGGATGATTGTTCATCTTATTCATAATAACTCATGTTACCAATCAGTGCTGCCTCAATTGTTTTAGTCTGCCTGGTTACTTTCCTGTTTATACCTTCTCACTTCTTCTGTCATTTCCTTTACTTACTTCTTCTGACACTGGGGTGATATTTCCCCTGACAGTTTAGAAGTGACTATGCCTGAAAGCATATTATGTCCTTTACTTACTCTGTCAAACAGGGTGATGGTTTGATAAAACTACATTCCACATGTTGCATTCAAGTAATAATGTAAAGAAACATACATTAAATATTTTCACTCTTAAGTTAACATAATGATTAACATATAATTGGTATGAAGGTGGAGGTCTATGTGAAACATTCCTTATGAGGATTTACACTGCCTCTCATTCATTAACACATATATACATAGTGAAAGAAAGATGAGATGACACAATGCACTCATTCTCTCATTCTAACACCAATCTTCTTTTATTCGTTCACTTGAGTGCTGGAGTTGGGCTGTTAGCTTGACTGTGGTTCGGTCAGAGTGCTAGATACTGGTCGATCATGTCACAATGTGTTCGAATAAATCACAGCAGTATGAAACTGCTGGACCCGTCATTGATGCTAAACAGTTACACATACAATCTGTCCTCACACCACGGACATATAAGATAAGGGGTAGAGCACTTTCATTCCTCCCTCTCTCATTCGCGTGTGTTGAAGTTTCGCTGTGGATTGAAATCAAGGCAACAGACAGCACACAGATCATAGATTGTCCTGTACTAAACCTGCTCTGAACGCAGTCAGAAAGCTAGTAGGATTTAGACTTAGGAATAGCGTCTGGGCTTAAGTGAGCCTGTTTTCACAGCTTAAGACATAGTGTTTGTACAGCAACTCTTCTGGAAACGAAAGATAGATGGAGTCACATATCTACACCAGTGATGGCGGTAAGCAACCGGGTGAACAGTTGGCGGCTGTCTTCTGATAGAAGAATATATATTTATTAGTGCCAAAACTTACACACACACACACACTCTCATACAAAGTCCTTAAAGAGTAACTAGCACCACCAATCGTAATCTGTTCGTGCTGTTGCTGCCCACGGTCGACAATCACTACACTGTACTACTAAACAAGAACATCAATGCTATCTACTTACGCACCTCACACTGGTGGCGAATGTGTCATGGCGTGTTTCTCGCTCGGCCATTCTTGTCGGTTTGTTCCCAACACCGGGTCAGCTCTTTCATCACAACTGGGTGCTATTGACTGGCCCATCGTTGGTCGTTGCCTGCAGTGGACTAATTTTTAACTCACAGCGTTCTTGAAGACGAACTCTATTTCACAGTGAACTGCAACTTCCATAACTGCAATCTTCACAAAATGCCTTCGAAACACAGAACTTCGACAAACCCGACCTGTTTGCTCACGCCCCAGCTTCGTCTCCCCGAGTACAACCTTCTTCCGGCATTGACCTGGGCGCGTCACGTGACCACACTAGCTCCGCCCACTAGTCTGCCCGTCTTCGCTTGCATTTTTGAACTCTGTGTATCCAATACTTTCTACGCTTGACACCCTTGCTGTGTTTCGCGTAATCCATCTCATGGCACAGACACAATGTATTTGTGTGACAGACACAATGTATTTGTGTGACAGACACAGTGTATTTGTGAGACAGACACAATGTATTTGTGTGACAGACACTATGTATTTGTGTGACAGACACAGTGTATTTGTGTGACACACACAATGCATTTGTGTGACAGACACAGTGTACTTGTGTGACAGACACAATGTATTTGTGTGACAGACACAATGCATTTGTGTGACAGACACAGTGTATTTGTGTGACAGACACACTGTATTTGTGTAACAGATACAATTTATTTGTGTGACAGACACAATGTATTTGTGTGACAGACACAATGTATTTGTGTGACAGACACAATGTATTTGTTGACAGACACAGTGTATTTGTGTGACAGACACAATGTATTTGTGTGACAGACACAATGTATTTGTGTGACAGACACAATGTATTTGTGTGACAGACACTATGTATTTGTGTGACAGACGCAATGTATTTGTGTGGCAGACACAATGTATTTGTGTGACAGACACAGTGTATTTGTGTGACAGACACAGTGTATTTGTGTGACAGACACAATGTATTTGTGTAACAGACACAATGTATTTTTACGACAGGCACAATGTATTTGTGTGACAAACACAATGTATTTGTGTGACAGACACAATTTATTTGTGTGACAGACACAGTGTATTTGTGTGACAGACACAATGCATGTGTGTGACAGACACAATGTATTTGTGTGACAGACACAATGTATTTGTGTGACAGACACAGTGTATTTGTGTGACAGACACAATGTATTTGTGTGACAGACACAATGTATTTGTCTGACAGACACAATGTATTTGTGTGACAGACACAATGTATTTGTGTGACAGACACAATGTATTTGTGTGACAGACACAATGTATTTGTGTGACAGACACAATGTATTTGTGTGACAGACACAATGTAGTTGTGTGACAGCATCATCCTCTAAAGAATTCTCGAAAATCAAAGCCTGTACTTCCGCATCCACAGCAGCCGAATTTTCTTGTCTGCTTTATCTGTCTAGTTGGATGCAAACTGAAAAGGATGTGCAGATCTCTGTTGGCACTTGTACCAACTCGTCGCCAATTTCTAAGTCCTCCAGTGAACACACCTGTTAAAGAATGTCTTCCGCTTAACCGATCCACGACTTTCCTCTTTTTAACGTGCTGCCCTTTACCATTTTAATTTCGCTATGCGGTGGATATTGTGTGTTTGCGTTGCCTCTGAGGTATGCACGTGCTCGGCAAATTTGTATTCTGTCTCTTTCTTTTTTATCGCATATCCCATTTACAGGACATTGATGTCAACACCAGCATTTTACCGATGTTGTTGATTTCTTGGCAAGATTAGGCTCAGTAGTTTGCCATTGCTTTCTGAGCGACCGGCTCACATACCAACGCGGTAATAAACCAACGCGGTGATTCCGCTATCGAATTTCGCGCAGCTGAGTTACCCTAGGAGGATATACAGGATTACGGAGAAAGTCGCTAACGCCTAGGCCAGGGAGACAGGCATTCTGTCTCTATTGGTTGGAAAATCTAGAAGGTAGCGCATCGTCCTGCATGCTGTATCTCTTGTACATCCAAGTATAATACGGAAAGCTTCGTTCTGTATATTTTCATCTGCTTATGGCTGAGAGTCAGGATCGCCATCGCATACTCCAAAATAGAAAGGACAAGACCCTCGTAAAGAAGACATAGATGGCGCTGCTCACAGTTGGCCGCCGCCATCACCCGCATCGCAGCGAAACCCCACACGGCGTTTGTTATTATCTGGTTTATGTGCTCAGTATAATCGAGGCTTCGATCACATCGTATCTCCAGATAGTTCATTGCCTGAGTTCTTTACACCGTCTTTGAACACAGATTTAAAGTTGGTGTTGGCGTGTTGACAATATGATTATTCAAAGAGCACCATGTCACTGTTGCCTTTGTTGGGTTGACCATTGTCCCAGCTTCAACATACCAAGAGCTTATGCGATTGAGTTCTGTTTGAGTTCCAGTCACCCTATCTCTATCCTTACCCTGACGATACACTAAAGCATCGTCTGCTTGCGACAAAGTCCTCCCTGGTCTTGTAATCTGCTGGCCGGTGAATCTCAGTGTAAGCGTTGAATAGCACCGGAGAAAATGGTGATCCCCGTGGTAGACCAGGATATATTGTTGTTGATTCAGATGTCCAGCAGCCACATCTAAAGACTACGTTCCGTTGGAAGGGCACTGCGGCGATCCAACTAAGGAGGGAAGTACTTATCTTGAGTTCAAGAAGCTGAAAGATTAAAATATCCAACGGTACTCTTTTGTACGCGTCTTCAAGATCAATCGCTGCAGCACATGTTTGAATGCCTGAGTGAAAACCTTCATAGACATCATGGGCAAAAACAGCTGCGTTGGTCCAGGTTTCTCTGTTTGGACGGTACCCTTCCAGGGTAGGTAGGAAAATACCTTGCCTCTCTAGTTGGCTTGATATTTTCTCTGGCAATTAACTTCTCCATCAGCTTGCCTATTGTATGCTGCATGGTTATTACCCAATATCCCTGCATTTATGTGTGGTCTTTTCTAGGCTTCGACAAGGGAATCGGAAATCTATGTAGCCACTCTTTGATGTTAGCACTCCCTATTCTGTTGTACATGTCTGCTAGTTCCATTAACTCGTTGTCGGTACACATACTAATGTCGTCATACAGGACATCTGACCATAGGAGCTCTGTGTTTTTGTTCGTCGAAGCACAGCCCTTAATCTCTTTCACTGTCACTGTCTCTTCATCTGAAATGTTCTGGGGGTTACACCTCTCTGAGGTAACCGCCATGGCAAGATTTCGTCTCCTTGGAAGTCAGGAATACTCTTATTCTTGACTACCCCATTCATCCTTTTATGTAGTCGCTAGAACAACTTCAGTGACTTGTCTGTGCTTATTCTTTGACACAACTCTGCCCATTTGTCACTTTTAACCACTTTAACCAGTGTTTTAAAATTGATAAGAATTGTGTCCATCTCACTTTTTAAGTGCCGGATAAGACTAGGATTGTAAATTTTGTTCCTTTTGGAGTTTTGTCATTTGCTTACAGCACCAGGCTTCTCTCTCCAGGCCTTTTCCACCTAAAATTCCACCAAGGTGGCTGCTCCCAGTATGATTATTTCTGCGCTTGTCGCCTTATTCTACGCACTACATCTTGCCCTGTACTGGTATACGTGAAAGTCTCGACCACTGCCTGTGCTTACTGGTTTTGCTTTTCTCCATCAATATGCTGCAAGGGTAGTGGTCGCTGCCATGGTACCTAGGACACCCCACCTACACACTTTAGTGAGAGAAGGAGAAACCAGCTCCACATCACTAACACTCTCCTCATCACTTGGACGACTTGCTGTCCTGGTGACACAGCCACTGTTGATACAAACAAGGTCGATGGTTTCAAGTGCAGCCTCGCATTACAGGCGTAAACATTAACCAACACGAATGGTTGACCGGACTGAACTCTTAACATCATGTATTGTATCTCGTCACTGTCCCATCTGGAAATGTCCACCTCTGAAGCCATCAGGCGAACTCACATTCTGTTTGACTTAAATATGAGTTCAAATTGTCGAAAACGTACATTAACCAGTCCATATATTCACTTATTCATTCACCCATTCAGTTCGACTCGTGCCTAAAGAAAGACAAACACATATGTGCATTTCCATAGACTTTATTTCTCAGTACACTATTAGAGGACAAGCTTTAGACAGTCACGTGATAGTTGTTATTTCCCGACTAGAATATGAGTCGCCTAAAATAGCGAATGGTATACATATATCTGTGTGTAAGAGTGTTTTGATACACATATCTCTATTTATGCGTGTGTAGAATGTAGATAGATACGGAGAGGCAGACATACATACAGACACACACACACACAGAAGGAGAAGGGAAAGGAGTGGTTTAACAACAAAAAAACTGCAAACATCGCATAGCCAATGGGAGAAGTGTAGAGTACACTCAAACACAGTGGGAGATGTGTAGAGTAAATACACGAGACTCTAAGATAACAGACAATAGTGCTAACTACATCCTCTGGCTGAACTATCAGACGGACCAGGTATCGTCTGCTCACTTGTATCTGCGAGTGACCTGCCTAGGCTGACCACAGATCCTGTCATACGTGTCCGGGAAACCAACGGTCGGGAACCTGTCAGAGACACAGTACAACTGTCATCAGTGTGATGGTTCAGGTCTATACAGCTATATCTGTTTCCGTCTCACAAACTAACTTGACTCTTTATTTATGAGTCATGTAATTCTATACTGCTTACATAACCACAGCTACGCCACTGCCACTCATTATATTGATACTTTATTTATGAGGCAAAGTTAGTTGCATATCCTGTTCAGGACGTCGCATTCAAGCCAACATTTTTTTGAGTGGGTTGTTTGTGATTTCTTGGCAAGTTTTCTTGGTAAAGTCTTACCATTGTATGAAAACCAACTTAAGGCAGTCTATGAGGTAAATGAAGCATAATTAGTATCATTTCCACATTGCTACGTCTTATTATGTTTACAACATTCATTTGACAATGGTTTTTCTACATGAATGAAAGATTAGTGATTGGAAGGGCCGAATGTATGAAGGGCCTGCGTGCCCAATTTGTAACCCTTTAAAAATAAAGTTAAACCAAATCAAATCAAATCAAAAACGTGGCAGCCATCATGAATGCTGAAATCGATATAACGATAAAGACACAATGGGGAAAGGGGGGGGGGGGGGGGGGACACGACTGTCGACTTACAGGAGGAGAGGACACATGGCAGTAGTTTGTTGAACGTTGTACCTGGATAGTTCATGAACTGGATAGTGTGTGTTTAATGTCGGGATCAGTCAGACTACCTTTAGTTGATGTCAATGATTATGACATGAGTAGTATGTGTTTATGAGCAAGCATTTGTCCAGTATGCAACATAAATATGTGGTTCATGAACATACATTTGTCCAGTATGCAACATAAATATGTGGTTCATGAACATACATTTGTCCAGTATGCAACATAAATATGTGGTTCATGAACATACATTTGTCCAGTATGCAACATAAATATGTGGTTCATGAACATACATTTGTCCAGTATGCAACATAAATATGTGGTTCATGAACATACATTTGTCCAGTATGCAACATAAATATGTGGTTCATGAACATACATTTGTCCAGTATGCAACATAAATATGTGGTTCATGAACATACATTTGTCCAGTATGCAACATAAATATGTGGTTCATGAACATACATTTGTCCAGTATGCAACATAAATATGTGGTTCATGAACATACATTTGTCCAGTATGCAACATAAATATGTGGTTCATGAACATACATTTGTCCAGTATGCAACATAAATATGTGGTTCATGAACATACATTTGTCCAGTATGCAACATAAATATGTGGTTCATGAACATACATTTGTCCAGTATGCAACATAAATATGTGGTTCATGAACATACATTTGTCCAGTATGCAACATAAATATGTGGTTCATGAACATACATTTGTCCAGTATGCAACATAAATATGTGGTTCATGAACATACATTTGTCCAGTATGCAACATAAATATGTGGTTCATGAACATACATTTGTCCAGTATGCAACATAAATATGTGGTTCATGAACATACATTTGTCCAGTATGCAACATAAATATGTGGTTCATGAACATACATTTGTCCAGTATGCAACATAAATATGTGGTTCATGAACATACATTTGTCCAGTATGCAACATAAATATGTGGTTCATGAACATACATTTGTCCAGTATGCAACATAAATATGTGGTTCATGAACATACATGTGTCCAGTATGCAACATAAATATGTGGTTCATGAACATACATGTGTCCAGTATGCAACATAAATATGTGGTTCATGAACATACATTTGTCCAGTATGCAACATAAATATGTGGTTCATGAACATACATGTGTCCAGTATGCAACATAAATATGTGGTTCATGAACATACATTTGTCCAGTATGCAACATAAATATGTGGTTCATGAACATACATGTGTCCAGTATGCAACATAAATATGTGGTTCATGAACATACATTTGTCCAGTATGCAACATAAATATGTGGTTCATGAACATACATGTGTCCAGTATGCAACATAAATATGTGGTTCATGAACATACATTTGTCCAGTATGCAACATAAATATGTGGTTCATGAACATACATTTGTCCAGTATGCAACATAAATATGTGGTTCATGAACATACATGTGTCCAGTATGCAACATAAATATGTGGTTCATGAACATACATGTGTCCAGTATGCAACATAAATATGTGGTTCATGAACATACATTTGTCCAGTATGCAACATAAATATGTGGTTCATGAACATACATGTGTCCAGTATGCAACATAAATATGTGGTTCATGAACATACATTTGTCCAGTATGCAACATAAATATGTGGTTCATGAACATACATGTGTCCAGTATGCAACATAAATATGTGGTTCATGAACATACATTTGTCCAGTATGCAACATAAATATGTGGTTCATGAACATACATGTGTCCAGTATGCAACGTAAATATGTGGTTCATGAACATACATGTGTCCAGTATGCAACATAAATATGTGGTTCATGAACATACATGTGTCCAGTATGCAACATAAATATGTGGTTCATGAACATACATGTGTCCAGTATGCAACATAAATATGTGGTTCATGAACATACATTTGTCCAGTATGCAACATAAATATGTGGTTCATGAACATACATGTGTCCAGTATGCAACATAAATATGTGGTTCATGAACATACATGTGTCCAGTATGCAACATAAATATGTGGTTCATGAACATACATTTGTCCAGTATGCAACATAAATATGTGGTTCATGAACATACATTTGTCCAGTATGCAACATAAATATGTGGTTCATGAACATACATTTGTCCAGTATGCAACATAAATATGTGGTTCATGAACTTACATTTGTCCAGTATGCAACATAAATATGTGGTTCATGAACATACATGTGTCCAGTATGCAACATAAATATGTGGTTCATGAACATATATTTGTCCAGTATGCAACATAAATATGTGGTTCATGAACATACATTTGTCCAGTATGCAACATAAATATGTGGTTCATGAACATACATTTGTCCAGTATGCAACATAAATATGTGGTTCATGAACATACATTTGTCCAGTATGCAACATAAATATGTGGTTCATGAACATACATTTGTCCAGTATGCAACATAAATATGTGGTTCATGAACATACATTTGTCCAGTATGCAACATAAATATGTGGTTCATGAACATACATGTGTCCAGTATGCAACATAAATATGTGGTTCATGAACATACATTTGTCCAGTATGCAACATAAATATGTGGTTCATGAACATACATTTGTCCAGTATGCAACATAAATATGTGGTTCATGAACATACATGTGTCCAGTATGCAACATAAATATGTGGTTCATGAACATACATTTGTCCAGTATGCAACATAAATATGTGGTTCATGAACATACATTTGTCCAGTATGCAACATAAATATGTGGTTCATGAACATACATGTGTCCAGTATGCAACATAAATATGTGGTTCATGAACATACATTTGTCCAGTATGCAACATAAATATGTGGTTCATGAACATACATGTGTCCAGTATGCAACATAAATATGTGGTTCATGAACATACATTTGTCCAGTATGCAACATAAATATGTGGTTCATGAACATACATTTGTCCAGTATGCAACATAAATATGTGGTTCATGAACATACTATTTGTCCAGTATGCAACATAAATATGTGGTTCATGAACATACATTTGTCCAGTATGCAACATAAATATGTGGTTCATGAACATACATGTGTCCAGTATGCAACATAAATATGTGGTTCATGAACATACATTTGTCCAGTATGCAACATAAATATGTGGTTCATGAACATACATGTGTCCAGTATGCAACATAAATATGTGGTTCATGAACATACATTGTGTCCAGTATGCAACATAAATATGTGGTTCATGAACATACATTTGTCCAGTATGCAACATAAATATGTGGTTCATGAACATACATGTGTCCAGTATGCAACATAAATATGTGGTTCATGAACATACATTTGTCCAGTATGCAACATAAATATGTGGTTCATGAACATACATTTGTCCAGTATGCAACATAAATATGTGGTTCATGAACATACATTTGTCCAGTATGCAACATAAATATGTGGTTCATGAACATACATTTGTCCAGTATGCAACATAAATATGTGGTTCATGAACATACATTTGTCCAGTATGCAACATAAATATGTGGTTCATGAACATACATGTGTCCAGTATGCAACATAAATATGTGGTTCATGAACATACATTTGTCCAGTATGCAACATAAATATGTGGTTCATGAACATACATGTGTCCAGTATGCAACATAAATATGTGGTTCATGAACATACATGTGTCCAGTATGCAACATAAATATGTGGTTCATGAACATACATGTGTCCAGTATGCAACATAAATATGTGGTTCATGAACATACATTTGTCCAGTATGCAACATAAATATGTGGTTCATGAACATACATTTGTCCAGTATGCAACATAAATATGTGGTTCATGAACATACATTTGTCCAGTATGCAACATAAATATGTGGTTCATGAACATACATTTGTCCAGTATGCAACATAAATATGTGGTTCATGAACATACATTTGTCCAGTATGCAACATAAATATGTGGTTCATGAACATACATGTGTCCAGTGCATGAACTAGTCGCCATCACTAAACAAGAAAGTCAGCTATATATATATATACATCATCATCAAGTGCCGTGCCAGCTGGCGTAGGCGTCCACGTCTCTCCACACATCTCGGTCTTTGGTTTTCTGGATCAACTCTGCTGATGATATTCCTCTATGCCACCGTCTCAGTCAATCCAGCCTAATTGCACTTGATCTGCCTCTACCTCTCTTCCCCTCGATTTTTCTGTTGGCACTATGTTCTCCAATGCCTCTCTTTTCATCACACACACCATATATATATGGTCTCTCTCTATATATATATATATTATGGCTGCGGAAGTTAACGATTAATTAATCGATTAATCGTTAATTTTTTTTTACGATTAATTTTTTTTTTTTTTTTTACGATTTATCGAAGACTTTTCTCTCGTCACTTATGCAAATGAACCGGGTGTCGAAAAATTGTCGGATATTTTAACCATAGTCCTGCAAACACAACCGAGGTGCAAGATTGTACTGAGTCACCATTGTGTAAGCTGCAGCAAGGTGTACCAACAAGATGGAACAGTATTTTTATTATGCTACAGAGTCTTCTACAGGTCAGAGAAGCATTAACTGTCTACATGTCAGATGAAAAGATGCAATACAAAGGTCCACAACTGTCGGTTCAGATTGGGAGAAGATTTCGAAATATGTCAAAGTTTGGGACTTATTCTCTCAGACCCGGTCCTGCTTGGCGGTCAATATTTTGTTTCATGTAGCTGTGTATTGCCACTGCTATCATCGTTGACAAAGCATATGACTGTACACGATGATGATCCGGGCTACATAGCTAAATTTAAGGCAGCATGTATTAATGACTTCAGTGAACGTATAGCTAATACGACAAGTATTTAAATACTACAGATTGCAACAGCACTTGATCCACGCTTCAAATACCTGAAGTGTTTGTCAAATGATGCACAAGAACTTGGTCACGTATTGAACAACGCAGAAAACAATAGGCAAGCTGCTGGTGAAGTTAATTGGCAGGAAAATATCAAGCCAGCTAGAGAGGCAAGATGTTTTCCAACCTACCCTGGGTGGGTACCGTCCAAAAAGAGAAACCAGGACCAAAGCAGCAGTTTTTGCCCATGATGTTTATGAAGGCTTCCACTCAGGCATTGAAACCTTTGCTGCAGCGATTGATCTTGAGGACGCGTACAACAGAGTACCATTGGATTGTTTAATGTTTCAGCTACTTGAACTCAAAATAAGTTTATTCCTCCTTAGTTGGATCGCTGCAGGCCTCTTCCAACAGAAAGTAGTCTTTAGATGTGGCAGTTGGACGTCGGAACCAACAACAATATATCCTGGCCTACCACAGGGATCACTATTATTTCCTGTACTGTTCAACGCCTACACTGTGAGAATCACCAGTGAGCAGATCACTAGACCTGGTAGGACATTGTCATATGCCGATGATGTTTTAGTGTATCGTCAGGGTAAGAATAGAGATCAGGTTGCTGTGCAACTACAAACCGAACTCAATCGCATAAGTACTTGGTGTGCTGAAGCTGGGGCAATGATCAACCCAACAAAGGCAACAGTGACGTGGTTCTCGTTGAATAATCATATTGTCAACACTCCAACACCAACTGTAAAGCTGTATTCAGAGATGGTGGAAAGAACGCAGGCAATGAATTACCTGGGGATACGGTTTGATCGAAGCTTTGTTTATACTGAGCACATAGACCAGGTGATAACAAAGGCCAAGCAGGGTTTGGCTGCGATGCGGGTGATGGCGGCAGCAAACTGTGAGCAGTGCCATCTATGTCTTCTATACGAGGGGCTGGTCATGTCTGTTTTTGAGTATGCAATGGCAATCCTGACTCTCAGCCGAAAGCAGATAGAAAGGATGGAAAGGATACAGAATGAAGCTATGCGCATTATTCTTGGATGTACAAGATATACAGCATGGGGGAGATGCGCTACCTTCTTGATTTTCCAACCATTGAAGGCAGAATACAAGTTTGCAGAGCACGCGCCTACCCCAGAGTTAACGCAAACACACAACATCCACTGCATAGTGAAATTAGGAAGGTGAAGGGCAGCAGGTTAAAAAGAGGACGGTCGTGGATGGGTCAAGCCGAAGACATTCTTCAACAGGTGTGTTCACTTGAGGACTTAGAACCTGGCGAGGAGTGGGTCCAAGTGCCAACATATTTCTGCACATCCATTTCAGTTTGCATCCAACTAGATAGAAAATGCAGACAAGAAAATCCGGCTGCTGTGGAGGCGGAAGTACAAGCGTTGATTTTCGATAATTCGCTAGACGGTGATGCTGTCATCTACACAGATGGGTCCGTCGTCGGACATGTGAGAAGCTCATGGGCCTTTACAGCTCGGGCCGGAGGGAGAATTGTGAAGGAGGACTCTGGTGCTTTCACTGAAACCACAAGTAGCCTGACTATGGAAGTCATGGCAGTAAGTAAAGCAATAACATGGCTCGAGACACAGACATTCACTAGGGCATGTTTCCTTAGCGACTCAATGAACATGATCAAGAGGATAGAGGTGGGGGAGATCCGAAGAGAATGGTTGCTGCCTCTGGAGCGGTCTCGGCTGGCAAAGATTAGTTTCATCTTCGTGCCAGGGCATGCGGGAGTACAAGGAAATGAGCGGGCTGACAAGCTCGCAGGTGCGGCTACGGTGAAGGGTGGACGCGCCATGGACCAGGCTGACATTCTGAATGCTCTACGAGAGGTAAGACTTTTGCGTGAACCACGTGATGACTGTGAATCCACAACCATGGTCAGACTGCGAGAACAGCAAATTAAAAGAGGGGTCGCCAAACAAGAACACTACGCAGGAAGCCAAAGAAGATTGATAAACCAACACAGAACTGGTGTCGTTAGCCGCTACATGCTGCGGGATTTGCTGAGGAGGAGATCCGAGCACTTATAGACTGAATGGTTCGATGTGCAATGAGGATGATATTTCGAATAACTAACTAACAAACACTGGATATTTAATAGCGGGCGCTCTTATCCATTCGGCCGATCTATTCTTACACATTGTATTAGTCTGCTGAATGTTAGATCTCTCAGTATTGTGAGCGTATCACCACAACAAGGTCTAGTCTCTCACATTGTATTAGTCTGCTGAATGTTAGATCTCTCAGTGATGTGAGCGTATCACCACAACAAGGTCTTGTCTCACACATTGTATTAGTCTGCTGAATGTTAGATCTCTCAGTGATGTGAGCGTATCACCACAACAAGGTCTAGTCTCTCACATTGTATTAGTCTGCTGAATGTTAGATCTCTCAGTGATGTGAGCGTATCACCACAACAAGGTCTTGTCTCACACATTGTATTAGTCTGCTGAATGTTAGGTACATTAGTGCCGAGAGTGTATCACCACAACAAGGTCTAATCTCTCACATTGTATTATTCTGCTGAATTTCTGATCTGAATTTCTGGTCTCTCACACGCCGTCTTTCATTATCTGATGCGGGAATTTCAAAGTTACCTTTTCGTTTCTGTTGATGAAGATCATTGTGTCTGTTGTCTTCTTCAGATGGAATTTACTTGAGAATCCTGGAGAACTAGTGTACTAGAGAACACGAGCTTACCAGCAACTACACCTCACGTATTCTCTACCCATTAACAAAGTGCTCATCTACTAGGTCAATCAACATGTGATCACAGACAGTTCTGGAAAAGCCATCTCTTTGTATCTTAGACTCGCACAAACTGGTAAATATACCAGGTTTTATCTTCAAGGTGAAAGAGCACATACCTGTTGCCTGGCCGGTCGAATATGTAAAGTGTCTTGGAGTCGCCGGGAACAACGGTGAGACGGTTACACTCGAATGTATCGTCAAAACTTGGGTTATTCTAACATGTAAAACAATCACATATATCAATAGTTATACATGGACATACAGTAAACTATGTGAACTTAAATGTTATCATGCCATTATTGATGTCAAGAGTTAAACATTTCCAATTCAATTACAGATATCAGTAGCTGAACGTTTCCCTAACATCACTGATGTTTGTAGTTAACCATCCTCGTAACATTATTGATGTTAGTAGTTAAATATCACCGTAACATTATTGAGGTTAGTAGTTAAATATTTCCGTAACATTATTGAGGTTAGTAGTTAAACATTTCCGTAAAGATATTGATGTCAGTAGTTAAACATTCCCATAACATTATTGATGTTAGTAGTTAATCATTTCCGGAGCGTTATTGATGTTAGTAGTTAAGCATTTCCGTAAAAATATTGATGTTAGCAGTTAAATATCCCCGTATCATTATTGATGTTAGTAGATAAATATCTAGAATAAATAGTTAAATAAATGTTATTCAAGTATATGCCCCAACAGAAGAATCCAGTGAAGATAGTGTAGAGGAATTTTATAATGACATAGAGTCTGCCTTAAAGAAATGTAAAAATTCAGAAATAAACATCATAATAGGGGACTTCAATGCAAAAGTAGGAAATCAAGGTGATAGATACACAGTAGGAAACTATGGCTTAGGCGAGAGAAATGAAAGAGGATACAGACTGTTAGAGTGGGCAAAAGAACAGGAAATGGTTGTAGGAAACACCTGGTTTAAGCAACACACTAGAAGATTATGCATATGGAAGAGTCCTGATAGCAGGATCAGAAACCAGATTGACTACATTCTGATTAGCAGAAGATTTAGAAACGCACTAACAGTAGCAAAAACAGTTCCCAGTGCTGATTGTTATAGTGACCACAGACTACTTACAGGAACATTGAGGATAAAGTTGAAGAAAGTCATGTATATAACAGGAAACACTAAATATGATTTGTGTACAGTGAGTAATGACAAGGAAATATAAAACAAATTCAACATAAAAGCACAGAACAGATTTGATATATTGTCTGATCTAGAAATATTATTCCAGAATGTGGATGTTCAATGGGAAATGTTGAAGAATTCAATAAGTTTGGCTGCAGAAACAACTATTCTAAAATTAAAGAAGGTGGGTCGTAAGAAATGGATGACAGAATAAATTTTACAACTAATGGAAACAAGAAGACTCAACAAAAATAATTCTGCCAAATATGAAGAAATTCACAGACAAGTCAGACTATTATGTAAGGAGGCAAAAGAAGCATGGCTTGAGGAAAAGTGCTTAGACATTGAAAAACAACACAACAGACAAAATACCAAATTAGTGCACAAAAGAATTCGGGAACTTACTAATAAAAGAACAAGTACATCAACAGGCTGTCTAAAAACTAAAGATGGCAAAATCATAATAGAAAAAGATCAGATTCTACATGTATGGACAGATTATGTGAAAAACCTTTCTGATGATAACAGAGAGGAACAGTATGATATTAGATTTAATAATGAAGGACCGCCAATTTTGAAAATGGAGGTTCGAAATGTTCTTAAGCATATGAAAGCTAGCAAGGCCCCCGGTGCAGATAACATCACAACAGAAGTGATTAAAGCTTTAGAAGAATTTGGACTAGAGCAAGTCACCAGACTACTGAACACATTATATCATACTGGAGATATACCTTCTGAATTATGTAACTCTGCATTTATTGCAATCCCAAAGAAACCAGGAGCCTTGGAATGTGATCAACATAGAACAGTTAGTATAATGAGTAATATCACAAAGGTTTTGCTACGAATTATCATGCAAAGAGTGAGGAAGAAAATACAACCTGACATAGGGGAAGAACAATGTGGGTTTATAGAAGGAAAGGGTACAGTAAATGCTGTACATATGCTGCGAACAGTTATTGAATGTGCTATAGAAGTAAACATGGTAGATATGCTTGCAGATCTACAACTTGATGGGAAAGACATTAGACTTATAAAAAACATATAATGAAGTGGGACAATATTAACCTATTAAGAGAGGTGATAGGCAGGGATGTGTAATGTCTCCAGAGCTTTTTTCCCTATACAGTGAAAATATTTTCAGAAATGTAGAAGATATAAATGGAATCAGCATTGGAGGACGGAACATTAATAACATTAGATATGCAGATGATACAGTATTGATTGCAGACAATGCACACGATCTGCAACAATTAATACACGCGGTTGTGGTACACAGTGAGCAGCTGGGGTTGGAATTAAATTGTAAGAAGACACAGGTTATGGTCGTCACTAGGAAGAACATAGTACCACAATGTAATATACAAGTAAATGGGAATATTCTTCAACAAGTGAATCGGTGCAATTATCTCGTAACAGTCATAACATCTGATGGAAGACGCCTTGAAGAGATTAGAACAAGAATCGCCATGGCGGAAGTAGCCTTTAGCAAGATGAAAAACAATTGAAACGAGAAAAAGAGTGTTGAGGAGATACATAGAGCCTGTTCTTTTGTATGAATGTGAAACTTGGACAATGTGCAGTCAAGCTGAAAAGCATCTGATGGCTGCAGAAATGTGGTTTCTGAGGAAAATGCAAAGAATACCATGGACAGACAGAAAAACCAATGACCAAGTACTATAGGAGACAAATAAAACTCGTAAATTGATTAGAGAAATTAGACGTAGACAGTCAAAATTTTTTTGACATGTTATGAGAAAAAATGGATTGGAGAACTTAGTGACAACTGGCAAGATCGAAGGGAACAGACCAAGAGGAAGACCGAGAGGAAAATACCTGGATGGCTTGGCCACAGGGCATGGACGAGACAGGAACAATGAGCTGATCCACGACGCTGGTGATAGAGTGAAATGGCGAGTCATGACAGCCCACGCTTTCCGGCATGTCACATGATTGATTGATTGAGTTAAACATCCCCGTAACATTATTGATGTTAGTAGTTAAACATTCACTATTGTTAATAGTCAAACATCCCCATCTCCTCTGACATGTCTCCACCTTGTCGTGGTAGAGGGTCTTGCGTGTTCCAATGGTCCCAAGAGCTATGCCGACCATATCGGACAGGTCATGAGATAGGAACCAGACCAAGAAAGACACACCTGCTGCCTTGCATGTAGACTGTGGACAGGCAGTCAAAGGCTAGTTATAAACAAATCCATTGCACTCAAAAGTCCAAATCAGGCGCACGATGCCACTACAATCTTGGTCCAGACACTTGTTCTACGGCTCTCAGCTGAGGGATATGAGGGATCCCCCGGATTAGAGGGCCTGGCTGTTATTCGCTGTCTGCTGCATGGAGGTAAGATGCTGAGCTGGCAGCCCATGTAGCCTACCTCGTGGGCGTTACTAAAGGTGGAAAAGGCGTCCCAGTCACACGCAATGGTTACTATGCTGTATCTAAGCTGATTGAGTGAGCCTAGTCAAAGGTGGAAAAACTTCTCATTAACACGAAATGGAGCCCTTGGCTAGCGAATCAATTAAGCGGAAGTCCGAAGGAAAAGCTTGCTGAGTGAATGTCGTCCCATAAATACAAATGGAACTCTTGGCTAGCGAGTCCATTACGTGGAGGTCCGAAACGAAAGTTTGCTGAATAGATGTCGACTGCAATATAAGGAGGAAACAACGTCTCGTTAACACGAAATGGAACGCTTGGCTAGCGATTTCATTACGTGGAAGTCCGAAGCGAAAGCTTGCTGTGTGGATGTCGTCTGCAGACTGACCGTTCTCGGTTTTCGTGGGGAGCGGCCAGTGGCGAACGGAATACCCAATACATGGAAGTTAGGAATTAAAGCAGCTACTTGCAGGACGTGGCGATTCCTTGGGTGAGTCCAGTACCAGAGCGTTATGTACCGGCTCTGCAATTATGGAAGCCTCACAGGATGGTAGGGAATGCCCATTATCTGTCTCTGCCTTCCCTCAAGGGTTGACCGACATGCCTTTGGCCGTTCTAACTTGACCAGCTGAGATGTGGACGACACCACAATAGAATGTCCCTCGAAACCCCCAGAAAGGCTAACCTGATTTTTTTTTAAAAAACGCCCGCAGAAGTCGGATGTACCGGCCTTAAGGTTGCAAATAAAGTGGCACAACGCAAAAACGTCCGAGTGAAATGTCCCTCGTGCCCAGAACAGCTCTGATTACCTTGTCTTCCAGGCACAGCGTCCAGCACACGTCCGAACCTAAAGCTCGCTGGACTGACCGTTCCTACTTTGTGCGGGGAGCGGCCTGTGGCGAACGAAATGCTCAATACATGGAAGTGAGGAATTAAAGCAACCATGTGCAGGACGTGGCGATTTCTTGGGTGAGCCCAGTACCAGAGTGCTATGTATCGGCTCTGCAATTATGGAAGCGTCCTTGGATGGCGGTAAATGCTCATGGACTACCCCTGCCTTCCCTTGAGGGCTGACCGTGAAGTCTTTGACCATTCTAACTTGACCAGCTGGAAAGTGGATGGCACCACAACAGTGAGAGTCCCCCAGGAATGCTAACCTGATTTTAAAAATGCCCGCAGAAGTCGGATGTATTGGCCTAAGGGTTTTGGATTAAGGGTGCATAGCGGGACACACCACAATTGCGTCTGAAAAAGCACTTCTGATGAACGCAGACGAAGAAGAAACATCCCCAAAATATTGATATTAATAGTTAAACATCCCCATAACATCACTGATATTAATAGTTAAACATCCCCATAACATCACTGATGTTAATAGTTAAACATCCCCATAACATCACTTATATTAGCAGTAATATTATCCAGTGTAGGATAATAGGAGTTTGTGCACAGAGCGGCATATAGAGACACTGCAATTGGTTGGTGTATTAAGTGTGTCATAGTAGAAAGACGAGACGTGTGCACTAATGGTCATGTCACCACAATGTCCAGCATGGGATAGTTGTTTTGTACATACCGTGTGTGCACTAATGGTCATGTCACCACAATGTCCAGCATGGGATAATTGTTTTGTACGTACCGTGTTTCCCCGAAAATAAGACGGGCTCTTATATTATTTTTAGCTTGTGAAAACTTCACTAGGACTTATTTTCGGGGAATGTATATTTGTTGTTCAGATGCGGGACATCTTGCTTGTGATCGACCAGTTTTCCAGAGGGTTGTTATGGCAGCGAGGTTCTGCAAAGGACATGCTACTGAATGAATGAATGAATGAATGAATGAATGAATGAATGAACGAACGAACGAACGAAAGAACGATCGAACGAACGAACGAACGAACGAATGTATGAATGAATGAATGAATGAGTTGGCCAAGAACATCAACAACTGAAACATGCTGGTGTTGACTGCAGCGTACTGTAAGGGATACGCAACTTTAAAAAAAATGTTGGTCATGCGTCGAAGTACACTTGTGGTGGCAGTAGGCTTATTGTGGTTTGCTGGATACAAGCTGGGAACAGGTGATGTGGGGGATCTAGCTGTTTGGGGAAACTGTGTGGGAGAACAGATGATGTGGGGGATCTAGCTGTTTGGGGAAATTGTGTGGGAGAATAGGTAATGTGGGGGATATAGCTGTTTGAGGAAAATGTGTGGGAGAATAGGTGATGTGGGAGATATAGCTGTTTGGGGAAAATGTGTGGGAGAATAGGTGATGTGGGGGATATAGCTGTTTTGGGGAAACTGTGTGGGAGAACAGGTGATGTGGGGGATCTAGCTGTTTGGGGAAACTGTGTGGGAGAATAGGTGATGTGGGGGATCTAGCTGTTTGGGGAAATTGTGTGGGAGAACAGGTGATATGGGAGATATAGCTGTTTTGGGGAAATTGTGTCGGAAATGTTGCATGGTTATTATCTCTATAAATGCGTTGTTTATGTTATATAGCTACACCCAATTAATGTTGAGATGTGTCTTGTCGAGTCTGCTTGTTATTAATACAAAGATGACCAAACAAGAACACTACGCAGGAAACCAAAGAAGATTAATAATCCACACAGAACTGGTGTCGTGAGACGCTACACGATGCGGGATTTGCTGAGGAGGGGATCCGAGCACTTATGGACTGAATAGTTCGATGTGCAATGAGGATGATCTGCCGACTGACTAACTAACTAACTAACTAACTAACTAACTAACTAACTAACTAACTAACTAACTGACTGACTGACTGACTGACTGACTGACTGACTGACTGACTGACTGACTAACTAATTAAGGTTTCATGAGTGTGCTATGTAGGAGAGCCCAAGTATAGTTCAAATGCTGTATCATGTTGAGTAAGCTATCGTAATAAAATGTTTTACTGAGCTACTAGTAAAAATTGTACAAGAAATGTATTGTACTTTTGTATCAGAACTCAGACAGAACTGCAATTGGTAAATGTTAATTTTTAGCTACGGGAGACGGCAGTATATGAACGGTAGGTTGTACTCTTGTGTGAGTATGTATGTCTGTGTGCGTCTGTCTGTGTGTCTGTGTGTGCCTGTCTGTCTGTGTGTGTGTTTGTGTGTGTGTGTGTGTGTGTTGTACCTTATATTTCTAGCTGTACTATCCAGTTGTGTCCATCTTTGCTGCAACATAGATTCTTGTTCTACTGCAGATGTTTCTTTTTGTGTGTGAGGTTAATGTATATAATTTGTTATTGTTTCAATGTTGATTTGCACACTCACTGTTGTTGTTGCAGCCTTCTTGTGTAACCCATTGACTGGTCTCAGGCCTCAGGCCGAGAGCGCATATGCTATTACTCAACACGAAGCGTTGTCTCGTCTAGACTGGGGGATACTAGACTTCTAAATGCCGTGTGAGACAGAAACATATCGTCATGAAAAAGGAACAGGTCATTCGTAATAATCATATATGGAAAGGGGGGGGGGGGGGGGTAGGGGGGAAATAAGTCAGGGAGGTAACTTGCTCTATGTAGTTGTTCCTGCAACAAATTTATTGGGAACAGACATTGCTCAAAATATTGATCAACTATATCGATGCATTAGCAATTAGGTAGCTCCAGTCAATATTTTTACACACAAAGACAAAACACAAAGATTTCATTTTAAATCTGTGATTACCGTGGCGATAATTAATGCTCCAAATTCGAGCATCATCAGTAATTATGTATGTAAAGTATCTCAGGTAAAGTTTAATTCATGAAACTCTGCTTTATGCACCTGACGAGGTGCAGCAAAATATACCCTACAAACTATAGTGCCACATATTGTGTGTGACTTCTTCCCTAGATCATCTCTACAACCTGGAGTTACCTACCCCTTCACAGTCCAGAAAGCTGCCAACATAGGCTGTCCTAGTTAATCTCTTAAAGATGGCGGTACAGTTGCCTCCACGGAGTTCCTCCTTCTTTAGGTCGTACAGCGTCGAGACATCAAACTCTACAGGTCTGTGGAGACGAGACCAGGTCACATGACTGGGACAGTCATCAAGAGACATGTCACAACAATTATGGAGAGCCAAGTCACACATCCGTGTCACGTCTCTCACTCAACAATTGACATACACCTCTCTTTACACCTCTCGCTCAACAACTGACACACACCTCTCACTTAACAGTTGCCATACACCACTCAATCAAACATTTGACACACATCTCTCATTCAACAGTTGACATACACCGCTCACTCAACAGTTGACATACACCTCTCTCACTCAACAATTGACATACACCTCTCACTCAACAATTGACATACACCTCTCTCACTCAACAATTGACATACACCTCTCACTCAACAGTTGACATACACCTCTCTGACTCAAAAGTTGACATACACCTCTCACTCAACAGTTGACATACACCTCTCTCACTCAACAGTTGACATACACCTCTCTCATTCAACAACTGACATACACCTCTCTCACTCAACAATTGACATACACCTCTCTCACTCAACAGTTGACATACACCTCTCACTCAACAGTTGACATACACCTCTCTCACTCAACAGTTGACATACACCTCTCTCTCAACAGTTGACATACACCTCTCTCACTCAACAGTTGACATACACCTCTCTCACTCAACAGTTGACATACACCTCTCTCACTCAACAGTTGACATACACCTCTCTCACTCAACAGTTGACATACACCTTTCTCACTCAACAGTTGACATACACCTCTCTCACTCAACAACTGACATACACCTCTCACTCAACAGTTGACATACACCTCTCTCTCTCAACAGTTGACATACACCTCTCTCACTCAACAGTTGACATACACCTCTCTCTCAACAGTTGACATACACCTCTCTCACTCAACAGTTGACATACACCTCTCTCACTCAACAACTGACATACACCTCTCACTCAACAGTTGACATACACCTCTCACTCAACAGTTGACATACACCTCTCTCACTCAACAGTTGACATACACCTCTCTCTCAACAGTTGACATACACCTCTCTCTCAACAGTTGACATACACCTCTCTCTCTCTCAACAGTTGACATACACCTCTCTCACTCAACAATTGACATACACCTCTCTCACTCAACAGTTGACATACACCTCTCTCACTCAACAGTTGACATACACCTCTCACTCAACAGTTGACATACACCTCTCTCTCAACAATTGACATACACCTCTCACTCAACAGTTGACATACACCTCTCTGACTCAAGAATTGACATACACCTCTCACTCAACAATTGACATACACCTCTCACTCAACAGTTGACATACACCTCTCTCACTCAACAGTTGACATACACCTCTCACTCAACAGTTGACATACACCTCTCACTCAACAGTTGACATACACCTCTCACTCAACAATTGACATACACCTCTCACTCAACAATTGACATACACCTCTCACTCAACAGTTGACATACACCTCTCACTCAACAGTTGACATACACCTCTCACTCAACAGTTGACATACACCTCTCACTCAACAGTTGACATA
This sequence comes from Cepaea nemoralis, assembly GCA_014155875.1. Lineage (NCBI taxonomy): Eukaryota > Metazoa > Mollusca > Gastropoda > Stylommatophora > Helicidae > Cepaea > Cepaea nemoralis. The sequence goes on from JACEFZ010015257.1 coordinate 203,959, forward strand.
CACCTCTCTCACTCAACAATTGACATACACCTCTCTCACTCAACAGTTGACATACACCTCTCTCACTCAACAGTTGACATACACCTCTCTCATTCAACAACTGACATACACCTCTCTCACTCAACAGTTGACATACACCTCTCACTCAACAGTTGACATACACCTCTCTCACTCAACAGTTGACATACACCTCTCTCTCAACAGTTGACATACACCTCTCTCACTCAACAGTTGACATACACCTCTCTCACTCAACAGTTGACATACACCTCTCTCACTCAACAGTTGACATACACCTCTCTCACTCAACAGTTGACATACACCTCTCTCACTCAACAGTTGACATACACCTCTCTCACTCAACAACTGACATACACCTCTCACTCAACAGTTGACATACACCTCTCTCTCTCAACAGTTGACATACACCTCTCTCACTCAACAGTTGACATACACCTCTCTCTCAACAGTTGACATACACCTCTCTCACTCAACAGTTGACATACACCTCTCTCACTCAACAACTGACATACACCTCTCACTCAACAGTTGACATACACCTCTCACTCAACAGTTGACATACACCTCTCACTCAACAATTGACATACACCTCTCTCACTCAACAGTTGACATACACCTCTCTCTCAACAGTTGACATACACCTCTCTCTCAACAGTTGACATACACCTCTCTCTCTCAACAGTTGACATACACCTCTCTCACTCAACAATTGACATACACCTCTCTCACTCAACAGTTGACATACACCTCTCTCACTCAACAGTTGACATACACCTCTCACTCAACAGTTGACATACACCTCTCTCTCAACAATTGACATAAACCTCTCACTCAACAGTTGACCTACACCTCTCTGACTCAACAATTGACATACACCTCTCACTCAACAATTGACATACACCTCTCACTCAACAATTGACATACACCTCTCTGACTCAACAGTTGACATACACCTCTCACTCAACAATTGACATACACCTCTCACTCAACAATTGACCTACACCTCTCTCACTCAACAGTTGACATACACCTCTCTCACTCAACAATTGACATACACCTCTCACTCAACAGTTGACATACACCTCTCTGACTCAAAAGTTGACATACACCTCTCACTCAACAGTTGACATACACCTCTCTCACTCAACAGTTGACATACACCTCTCTCACTCAACAGTTGACATACACCTCTCTCATTCAACAACTGACATACACCTCTCTCACTCAACAGTTGACATACACCTCTCACTCAACAGTTGACATACACCTCTCTCACTCAACAGTTGACATACACCTCTCTCTCAACAGTTGACATACACCTCTCTCACTCAACAGTTGACATACACCTCTCTCACTCAACAGTTGACATACACCTCTCTCACTCAACAGTTGACATACACCTCTCTCACTCAACAGTTGACATACACCTCTCTCACTCAACAGTTGACATACACCTCTCTCACTCAACAACTGACATACACCTCTCACTCAACAGTTGACATACACCTCTCTCTCTCAACAGTTTGACATACACCTCTCTCACTCAACAGTTGACATACACCTCTCTCTCAACAGTTGACATACACCTCTCTCACTCAACAGTTGACATACACCTCTCTCACTCAACAACTGACATACACCTCTCACTCAACAGTTGACATACACCTCTCACTCAACAGTTGACATACACCTCTCTCACTCAACAGTTGACATACACCTCTCTCTCTCAACAGTTGACATACACCTCTCTCACTCAACAGTTGACATACACCTCTCTCTCAACAGTTGACATACACCTCTCTCACTCAACAGTTGACATACACCTCTCTCACTCAACAACTGACATACACCTCTCACTCAACAGTTGACATACACCTCTCACTCAACAGTTGACATACACCTCTCACTCAACAATTGACATACACCTCTCTCACTCAACAGTTGACATACACCTCTCTCTCAACAGTTGACATACACCTCTCTCATTCAACAGTTGACATACACCTCTCTCTCTCAACAGTTGACATACACCTCTCTCACTCAACAATTGACATAACACCTACTCTCACTCACAGTTGACATACACCTCTCTCACTCAACAGTTGACATACACCTCATCACTCCAACAGTTGAACATACACCTCTCTCTCAACAATTGACATACACCTCTCACTCAACAGTTTGACATACACCTCTCTGACTCAACAATTGACATACACCTCTCACTCAACAATTGACATACACCTCTCACTCAACAATTGGACATACACCTCTCTGACTCAACAGTTGACATACACCTCTCACTCAAACAAATTGACATACACCTCATCACATCAACAATTGACCTACACCTCCCTCTCACTCAACAGTTGACATTACACCTCTCTCACTCAAACAATTGACATACACCTCTCACTCAACAGTTTGACATACACCTCTCTGACTCAAAAGTTGACATACACCTCTCACTCAACAGTTGACATACACCTCTCTCACTCAACAGTTGACATACACCTCTCTCACTCAACAGTTGACATACACCTCTCTGACTCAACAATTGACATATACCTCTCTCACTCAACAGTTGACATACACCTCTCACTCAACAGTTGACATACACCTCTCTCACTCAACAGTTGACATACACCTCTCTCTCAACAGTTGACATACACCTCTCTCACTCAACAGTTGACATACACCTCTCTCACTCAACAGTTGACATACACCTCTCTCATTCAACAATTGACATACACCTCTCACTCAACAGTTGACATACACCTCTCTGACTCAAAAGTTGACATACACCTCTCACTCAACAGTTGACATACACCTCTCTCACTCAACAGTGACATACACCTCTCTCACTCAACAGTTGACATACACCTCTCTCATTCAACAACTGACATACACCTCTCTCACTCAACAGTTGACATACACCTCTCACTCAACAGTTGACATACACCTCTCTCACTCAACGGTTGACATACACCTCTCTCTCAACAGTTGACATACACCTCTCTCACTCAACAGTTGACATACACCTCTCTCACTCAACAGTTGACATACACCTCTCTCACTCAACAGTTGACATACACCTCTCTCACTCAACAGTTGACATACACCTCTCTCACTCAACAGTTGACATACACCTCTCTCACTCAACAACTGACATACACCTCTCACTCAACAGTTGACATACACCTCTCTCTCTCAACAGTTGACATACACCTCTCTCACTCAACAGTTGACATACACCTCTCTCTCAACAGTTGACATACACCTCTCTCACTCAACAGTTGACATACACCTCTCTCACTCAACAACTGACATACACCTCTCACTCAACAGTTGACATACACCTCTCACTCAACAGTTGACATACACCTCTCTCACTCAACAGTTGACATACCCCTCTCTCTCAACAGTTGACATACACCTCTCTCTCAACAGTTGACATACACCTCTCTCTCTCAACAGTTGACATACACCTCTCTCACTCAACAATTGACATACACCTCTCTCACTCAACAGTTGACATACACCTCTCTCACTCAACAGTTGACATACACCTCTCACTCAACAGTTGACATACACCTCTCTCTCAACAATTGACATACACCTCTCTCACTCAACAGTTGACATACACCTCTCTCACTCAACAACTGACATACACCTCTCACTCAACAGTTGACATACACCTCTCACTCAACAGTTGACATACACCTCTCTCACTCAACAGTTGACATACACCTCTCTCTCAACAGTTGACATACACCTCTCTCACTCAACAGTTGACATACACCTCTCTCTCAACAGTTGACATACACCTCTCTCACTCAACAGTTGACATACACCTCTCTCACTCAACAATTGACATACACCTCTCACTCAACAGTTGACATACACCTCTCTCACTCAACAATTGACATACACCTCTCTCACTCAACAGTTGACATACACCTCTCTCACTCAACAGTTGACATACGCCTCTCTCACTCAACAATTGACATACACCTCTCTCACTCAACAGTTGACATACACCTCTCTCACTCAACAATTGACATACACCTCTCACTCAACAGTTGACATACACCTCTCTCACTCAACAGTTGACATACACCTCTCTCACTCAACAGATGACATACACCTCTCTCTCAACAGTTGACATACACCTCTCTCACTCAACAGTTGACATACACCTCTCTCACTCAACAATTGACATACACCTCTCACTCAACAGTTGACATACACCTCTCACTCAACAGTTGACATACACCTCTCTCACTCAACAATTGACATACACCTCTCACTCAACAGTTGACATACACCTCTCACTCAACAGTTGACATACACCTCTCTCACTCAACAGTTGACATACACCTCTCTCACTCAACAGTTTACATACACCTCTCTCACTCAACAGTTGACATACACCTCTCTCACTCAACAATTGACATACACCTCTCACTCAACAGTTGACATACACCTCTCACTCAACAGTTGACATACACCTCTCTCACTCAACAATTGACATACACCTCTCTCACTCAACAGTTGACATACACCTCTCTCACTCAACAGTTGACATACACCTCTCACTCAACAGTTGACATACACCTCTCTCTCAACAATTGACATACACCTCTCTCACTCAACAGTTGACATACACCTCTCTCACTCAACAGTTGACATACACCCTCTCACTCAACAAGTTGACATACACCCTCTCTCACTCAACAATTGACACTACACCTCTCTCACTCAACAATTGACATACACCTCTCTCTCTCAACAAGTTGACATACACCTCTCTCACTTCAACAGTTGACATACACCTCTCTCACTCAACAGTTGACATACCCCTCTCACTCAACAGTTGACATACACCTCTCACTCAACAATTGACATACACCTCTCTCACTCAACAGTTGACATACAACCTCTCTCATTCAACAGTTGACATACACCTCTCTCATTCAACAATTGACATACACCTCTCTCACTCAACAGTTGACATACACCTCTCTCATTCAACAGTTGACATACACCTCTCTCATTCAACAATTGACATACACCTCTCTCACTCAACAGTTGACATACACCTCTCACTCAACAATTGACATACACCTCTCTCACTCAACAGTTGACATACACCTCTCTCATGCAACAGTTGACATACACCTCTCTCATTCAACAATTGACATACACCTCTCTCACTCAACAATTGACACACACCTCTCTCGCTCAACAGTTGACACACACCTCTCTCACTCAACAGTTGACATACACCTCTCTCACTCAACAATTGACATACACCTCTCACTCAACAGTTGACATACACCTCTCACTCAACAGTTGACATACACCTCTCTCACTCAACAGTTGACATACACCTCTCTCACTCAACAATTGACATACACCTCTCACTCAACAGTTGACATACACCTCTCACTCAACAGTTGACATACACCTCTCTCACTCAACAATTGACATACACCTCTCTCACTCAACAATTGACATACACCTCTCACTCAACAGTTGACATACACCTCTCACTCAACAGTTGACATACACCTCTCTCACTCAACAATTGACATTCACCTCACTCACTCAACAGTTGACATACACCTCTCTCACTCAACAGTTGACATACACCTCTCTCACTCAACAATTGACATACACCTCTCTCACTCAACAATTGACATACACCTCTCTCACTCAACAATTGACATACACCTCTCTCTCTCAACAATTGACATACACCTCTCTCATTCAACAGTTGACATACACCTCTCTCACTCAACAGTTGACATACACCTCTCACTCAACAGTTGACATACACCTCTCACTCAACAATTGACATACACCTCTCTCACTCAACAGTTGACATACACCTCTCTCATTCAACAGTTGACATACACCTCTCTCATTCAACAATTGACATACACCTCTCTCACTCAACAGTTGACATACACCTCTCTCATTCAACAGTTGACATACACCTCTCTCATTCAACAATTGACATACACCTCTCTCACTCAACAGTTGACATACACCTCTCACTCAACAATTGACATACACCTCTCTCACTCAACAGTTGACATACACCTCTCTCATTCAACAGTTGACATACACCTCTCTCATTCAACAATTGACATACACCTCTCTCACTCAACAATTGACACACACCTCTCTCACTCAACAGTTGACACACACCTCTCTCATTCAACAGTTGACATACACCTCTCTCATTCAACAGTTGACATACACCTCTCATTCAACAGTTGACATACACCTCTCTCACTCAACAGTTGACATACACCTCTCTCATTCAACAGTTGACATACACCTCTCATTCAACAGTTGACATACACCTCTCTCATTCAACAGTTGACATACACCTCTCTCATTCAACAGTTGACATACACCTCTCTCACTCAACAGTTGACATACACCTCTCTCACTCAACAGTTGACATACACCTCTCATTCAACAGTTGACATACACCTCTCTCATTCAACAGTTGACATACACCTCTCTCATTCAACAGTTGACATACACCTCTCTCACTCAACAGTTGACATACACCTCTCTCATTCAACAGTTGACATACACCTCTCTCATTCAACAGTTGACATACACCTCTCTCATTCAACAGTTGACATACACCTCTCATTCAACAGTTGACATACACCTCTCATTCAACAGTTGACATACACCTCTCTCATTCAACAGTTGACATACACCTCTCTCATTCAACAGTTGACATACACCTCTCTCACTCAACAGTTGACATACACCTCTCACTCAACAATTGACATACACCTCTCTCACTCAACAGTTGACATACACCTCTCTCATTCAACAGTTGACATACACCTCTCTCATTCAACAGTTGACATACACCTCTCTCATTCAACAGTTGACATACACCTCTCTCATTCAACAGTTGACATACACCTCTCACTCAACAATTGACATACACCTCTCTGACTCAACAATTGACATACACCTCTCACTCAACAATTGACATACACCTCTCTCACTCAACAGTTGACATACACCTCTCTCACTCAACAATTGACATACACCTCTCTCACTCAACCGCCTTATACTTTAAATGAAACGATTTACACAGACATATTGAAGGTATTCGTGAACCAATTTAAACAATTAAATAAAACAATTCAAACAATCAAATGAAACAATTTAAACAATCAAATGAAACCATTTAAACAATCAAATGAAACAATTTAAACAATCAAATAAAACCATTTGAACAATCAAATAAAACAATTTGAAACATATACGAGATATTAGTCAGACACGACTAAAAAAAAGACTAAAAACATACGACGTAGGTGAAACAGTTTAAAACACATACTTACGGCGTAGGTGAAAATGTTTAAAACACATACTTACGGCGTAAGTGAAACAGTTTAAAACACATACTTACCACGTAGATGAAACAGTTTAAAGCACATACTTACGACGTAAATGAAACAGTTTAAAACATATACTTAAAGATGTTCATGAGCAGATATAAGACTCACACTTTGCAGTGTGGTTACAAAATATAAATCACATTTTCAGGATTCAAATCAGATTTAAACATATATTTAAGTTGTCATTGAACCAGTTGATCATCATCATGTGAGTTACCAGCTGGCGTGGGCGGTCATGCTTCTCTGCAAATTTCGATCTCCGACGGCACATGTTCGTGTGTTGACTACCTTCCATGCCATGAGATTGTGGTTAACAAGAACAACAATTTGTTTCTTGTAACCGTGTTTAAGTAAAGCTCACAATCTACTTCTTGATTTTTGGTGATTCATTCAATGCCATGAGACTAGATTGTCCAAAGTAGCCTGTCACTGTCTTCATCAATCTCTCTTTCCATAAATCTTTCCGGTTGTCACAACATGTTCCAGTTTATGTCTTCTCATAGCGTGGCCAATAAATGATGGCAGCTTCTTTCTGATGATTGTGATAAGTTGTTTTCACGACTTAGCTTCCTTCAAAATGTCCTGATTGCACATTCTGGCTATCGAATGAATTTTCAGCATTCTTCTATACAACCACATCTCCGAGACTTCCAGATATTGTTTCGCATGTTTACTAATTGTCCGGGAACAGCAGTCGTATGTTGAAACAAGTTAGTTAGTTAGTTAGTTAGTTAGTCGCGGTTGCAACTTCACGGCAACGGGTCGTCCCCATATTGCTCCGTTCCTGTGCATAATGCCGCCGCCAGAATGCCAACACAAAAGTCTTCCACGAAAAATACAGTTCATCGTCGATGAAAACGGCAGTCACCAGAAAGACTTCATTGACCGGGGTTTTATCCCGTATGGCTCGGTCTATTTCTGCAGGGCGACCCACCATAAGCGCCGCACAAAGCACGAACTCCGTAGCTGCAGCGACGACTCCCACGAGTCTCCTGAAAAATGCACCCGTTAACCGAAAAGGCAAACCAGTCAATCCAGCAACAGCCGGCCGTCATCGTTCCGAACATGCAGTTCACGCGAAAAACAAAACAACCGCGGACAGATACAAAAGCATTCCACGCGAAATTCACAGCTCACAGTGTCGCGCCACGCACTCACTCAGTAGCAGGGCGACGGAACCATTCGCGACCTTAGTCGCTTCTTACGACGTGCATGGTAGGCAACAGGCTCTATTTAACAACAAACAACTATTTTCTAACTGCCATGGGCAATTTAGTATTGCATACAATATATGTTTTTTTTTTCATTTGATAAAGTGCAGTTTTTGCGTGTCTTATCTGTTCTTTATCTCTGTAGTACATCTTCCGCCTGATGCTATCCTTGTGCCTAATTACCGGAATATCTGTACTTGCAAGCAATCACTCACTTGAATAAGCTCGGGTTGGTGAAGTTGTAGATCTTGACTTCGATAGTAGGACCGGGTCGCTCGTACACTGCACCCAGAAGCATGATATCTACTTTGCCGTCGACTACAACCTCGATGTAATACACGGGCGCCTGATGATGACAGCAGCAATAAGAGTAACATAGGGGTTTGTGAGGGTACTTGTGCATTTACTCGAATGTCTGTAACACTCTTTGTGTGTGCAAAACAGTCTCATTTATTCTCATTTAATGAAATCGTAAACTGATATAATATCTAAATTAAGAAACAAACAGAACATAAAGTCATACGGAGAGACAGACAGAACATACAGTCACACGGAGAGACAGACAGACGGATAGACACGCAACGTGAGCTCACTCAAACACACAAAACGATACAGTGTACCCACGCTTGACAGACTAACAGACAGGTACGTAGACTAGTGAACATAGAGAGCTGACATACAGAGAGACGTGTACACACACCCACACACACACACACACACACACACACACACACACACACACCGATAGCATACACACACACGTTAATTGATGAACCAAACACTAAGTCATGGGAACAATGATATGAACATGCTCAGACTGTCAGACGAACACGGATGCTCTTCTTCAGGTGTGATGTCAGGGTGACAGACAGACAGGGTGACAGACAGGGTGACAGACAGGGTGACAGACAGACAGGGTGACAGACAGGGTGACAGACAGGGTGACAGACAGACAGGGTGACAGACAGACAGGGTGACAGACAGACAGGGTTACAGACAGACAGTGTGACAGACAGACAGCTGCTCATAGACACAAACACACACATACATGTATAAATATATTCCCCCATGTACAGAATATTGTAGCTCACACTCTATCGGAGCCATAATGTGAGTTGTAGACAGAAAGGCAGACAGACAAGCACGCACCCACTCATATAGGTTTGAATGCAGTCACATATGTACATGCTGATGTAGATTTACAATCTGTAGGAGCGAACATGAGAGAGACAGGCAGCCAGACAAACCTAGCCATGTACAGACCGATAGAAGCCAGCCACAGAGAGGCATGCAGACTGAAAGACATACAGACGAACGTATGGACGGAGGACAGATAAATCAAATCAAATCAAATCAAATCAACTTTATTAGGGTCACAAATTGGGCGCGCAGGCCCGTCTTACATTCGGCCCTTCCAATCACTCGTCTTTCATTCATCAAGAGCATTATACATTTACATAGGAAGAAAAATAAACATTGTGAAATAAATGTTGTAAACATAAACATGGCTTATTAACATGTTATGAGGCCCATCTCAAACTTATCCATACATCACCCCACCCACACACACACCCCCACCTACCCACACACACACGCACACCAGGGACACATACATACCCCACCAACCGACCCATCCCCCTCGCGCACATCCCCCACCCACACACACATGCCAGGTGTGGGGACACACACTAGATACACTGATACATGTCTGGTGTGGGGACATACACAAGATACACTGATACATGCCTGGTGTGGGGACATACACTAGATACACTGATATATTCCTGGTGTGGGGACATACACTAGATACACTGATACATACCAGGTGTGGGGAAACACACTAGATACACTAGATACACTAATACATGTCTGGTGTGGGGACATACACTAGATACACTAATACATGCCAGGTGTGGGGACACACACTAGATACACTGATACATGCCAGGTGTGGGGACATACACTAGATACAATGATAGATACCAGCTGTGGGGACACACACTAGATACACTGATACATGCCAGGTGTGGGGACACACACTAGATACACTAATACATGTCTGGTGTGGGGACATACACTAGATACACTAATACATGCCAGGTGTGGGGACACACACTAGATACACTGATACATGCCAGGTGTGGGGACACACACTAGATACACTGATACATGCCAGGTGTGGGGACACACACTAGATACACTGATACATGCCAGGTGTGGGGACACACACTAGATACACTGATACATGTCTGGTGTGGGGAGACACTCGATACACTGATACATGCCAGGTGTGGGGAGACACACTAGATACACTGATACATGCCAGGTGCGGGGACACACACTAGATACACTGATACATGTCTGTTATGGGGACACACACTAGATACAATAATAGATGCCAGGTGTGGGGACACACACTAGATACACTGATACATGCCAGGTGTGGGGACACACACTAGATACACTGATACATGCCAGGTGTGGGGACACACACTAGATACACTGATACATGTCTGGTGTGGGGACACACATTAGATTCAATGATAGATGCCAGGTGTGAGGACACACACTAGATACACTAATACATGTCTGGTGTGGGGACATACACTAGATACACTAATACATGCCAGGTGTGAGGACACACACTAGATACACTGATTCATGCCTGGTGTGGGGACATACACTAGATACACTGATACATGCCTGGTGTGGGGACATACACTAGATACACTGATAGATGCCAGCTGTGAGGACACACACTAGATACACTGATACATGCCAGGTATGGGGACATACACAAGATACACTGATATATGTCTGGTGTGGGGACATACACTAGATACACTGATATGTGCCAGGTGTGGGGAGACACACTAGATACACTGATATGTGCCAGGTGTGGGGAGACACACTAGATACACTGATACATGCTAGGTGTGGGGAGACACACTAGATACACTGATATGTGCCAGGTGTGGGAAGACACACTAGATACACTGATACATGCCAGGTGTGGGGAGATACACTAGATACACTGATATATGCCAGGTGTGGGGACACACACTAGATACACTGATACATTCCAGGTGTGGGGAGATACATGAGATAAACTGATGTATATCAGGTGTGGGGAGACACACTAGATACACTGATACATGCCTGGCGTGGGGAGACACACTAGATACACTGATACATGCCAGGTGTGGGGACACACACTAGATACACTGATACATGCCAGGTTTGGGGAGACACACTAGATACACTGATACATGCCAGGCGTGGGGAGACACACTAGATACACTGATACATGCCAGGTGTGGGGACACACACTAGATACACTGATACATGCCAGGTGTGGGGAGACACACTAGATACACTGATGTATATCAGGTGTGGGGAGACACACTAGGTACACTGATACATGCCAGGTGTGGGGAGACACACTAGATACACTGATGTATATCAGGTGTGGGGAGACACACTAAATACACTGATACATGCTAGGTTTGGGGAGACACACTAGATACACTGATACATGCCAGGTGTGGGGAGACACACTAGATACACTGATACATGCCAGGTGTTGGGACACACACTAGATACACTGATACATGCCAGGTGTGGGGAGACACACTAGATACACTGATGTATATCAGGTGTGGGGAGACACACTAGGTACACTGATACATGCCAGGTGTTGCGAGACACACTAGGTACACTGATACTTGCCAGTTGTGGGGAGACACACTAGATACACTGATGTATATCAGGTGTGGGGAGACACACTAGATACACTGATACATGCCGGGTGTGGGGACACACACTAGATACACTGATACATGCCAGGTGTGGGGGGACACACTAGATACACTGATACATGCCAGGTGTGGGAACACACACTAGATACACTGATACATGCCAGGTTTGGGGACACACACTAGATACACTGATACATGCCAGGTGTGGGGACACACACTAGATACACTGATACATGCCAGGTGTGGGGACACACACTAGATACACTGATACATGCCAGGTGTGGTGACATACACTAGATACACTGATACATGCCAGGTGTGGGGACACACATTATATACACTGATACATGCCACGTGTGGGGACATACACTAGATACACTGATACATGACAGGTGTGGTGACATACACTAGATACACTGATACATGCCAGGTGTGGTGACATACACTAGATACACTGATACACGCCAGGTGTGGGGACACACACTATATACACTGATACATGCCAGGTGTGGGGAGACACGCTAGATACACTGATGTATATCAGGTGTGGGGAGACACACTAGGTACACTGATACATGCCAGGTGTGGGGAGACACACTAGATACACTGATGTATATCAGGTGTGGGGAGATACACTAAATACACTGATACATGCTAGGTTTGGGGAGACACACTAGATACACTGATACATGCCAGGCGTGGGGAGACACACTAGATACACTGATACATGCCAGGTGTTGGGACACACGCTAGATACACTGATACATGCCAGGTGTGGGGAGACACACTAGATACACTGATGTATATCAGGTGTGGGGAGACACACTAGGTACACTGATACATGCCAGGTGTTGCGAGACACACTAGGTACACTGATACTTGCCAGTTGTGGGGAGACACACTAGATACACTGATGTATATCAGGTGTGGGGAGACACACTAGATACACTGATACATGCCGGGTGTGGGGACACACACTAGATACACTGATACATGCCAGGTGTGGGGGGACACACTAGATACACTGATACATGCCAGGTGTGGGGACACACACTAGATACACTGATACATGCCAGGTGTGGGGACACACACTAGATACACTGATACATGCCAGGTGGGGGGACACACACTATATACACTGATACATGCCAGGTGTGGGGACACACACTAGATACACTGATACATGCCAGGTGTGGTGACATACACTAGATACACTGATACATGCCAGGTGTGGGGACACACATTATATACACTGATACATGCCACGTGTGGGGACATACACTAGATACACTGATACATGACAGGTGTGGTGACATACACTAGATACACTGATACATGCCAGGTGTGGTGACATACACTAGATACACTGATACACGCCAGGTGTGGGGACACACACTATATACACTGATACATGCCAGGTGTGGTGACATACACTAGATACACTGATACATGCCACGTGTGGGGACACACACTGTATACACTGATACATGCCAGGTGTGGGGACATACACTAGATACACTGATACATGCCAGGTGTGGGGACACACACTAGATACACTGATACATGTCAGGTGTGGGGACACACACTAGATACACTGTTACATGCCAGGTGTGGGGACACACACTAGATACACTGATACATGTCTGGTGTGGGGACATACACTAGATACACTGATACATGTCAGGTGTGGGGACACACACTAGATACACTAGATACACTGATACATGTCTGGTGTGGGGACATACACTAGATACACTGATACATGCCAGGTGTGGGGACACACACTAGATACACTGATACATGTCTGGTGTGGGGACATACACTAGATACACTGATACATGTCAGGTGTGGGGACACACACTAGATACATTAAATACACTGATACATGTCTGGTGTGGGGACACACACTAGATACACTAGATACACTGATACATGCCAGGTGTGGGGACACACACTAGATACACTGATACATGCCAGGTGTGGGGACACACACTAGATACACTGATACATGCCAGGTGTGGGGACACACACTAGATACACTAGCTACACTGATTCATGTCTGGTGGGGACACACAGTAGATACACTGATACATGCCAGGTGTGGGGACACACACTAGATACACTGATACATGCCAGGTGTGGGGACACACACTAGATACACTGATACATGCCAGGTGTGGGCACACACACTAGATACACTGATACATGCCAGGTGTGGGGACACACACTAGATACACTGATACATGCCAGGTGTGGGGACACACACTATATACACTGATGCATGCCAGGTATGGGAACACACACTTACCGGACGAAGTGCCGGCACATCGACACTGACTTGTTTCAGCGTCACTCGCGGGATGTCGCTGTTGCCTGACTGAGTCTGCTTCAGGTTGTCGAAGAAGCCCAGGGCCAAGGCGAAGTAGTCGAGCGTGTATTTGGACAGATCAAATCGCGGGGTACGGTAATCTGTCACAATATAATAACATTGTTCTTTCAATATGTCACAATATAATAACCTGATACAGGCAATATGTCACAATATAATTACGTGATACGGAGAGGATGCAAGAATTTCCACCACAGTTACACGTATGTCAACTCTGGAGTACAACAACAAGAAAGGACAAGGTATGCTGTAGGAATAGTGATTGAATCACGGCTAGCAAGAAGAATAAAAGAAATAAAATATATAACAGAAAGAATCATAACAGTGAGAATAGAAGAACAGACAATTACAACATATGTAAAATATACGCACCATGTAATACAAACAAAAATGAGCAAGAATGCGAGGAATTCGACGAAGACATCCATGACGTGCTAAATAAAATAGATAAGCAGGACAACATCATAGTTATGGGACACTTCAATGCAAGACTAGGACACAACAGAGTGGGCATAGAAAAACATCTTGGCGCATTTGGAGACCAACATAATGAAAGAAATGATAACTGAAATCGACTGACAAAGTTATGCATTCAACACGAAGAATCAACAATGGGGGACGATGCATCAATAACATTAGATATGTAGATGATACAGTTTTGATTGCAGACAATGAACAGGACGTGCACAATTTAATAGATGCGGTTGTTGCTACACAGTAAACAACTAGGGTTAGAACTGAATATTAAGAAGACAGTCTTGATTGCCCACAATGAATAGGACCTGCAAAGTTTAGTAGATGCGGTTGCTGCATACATTGAACAACTAGGGTTAGAACTGAATATTAAGAAGACACAGATTATGGTCGTCACTGGGAAGAAGGAAATACCTCAATGTGACATACGAGTAAATGTTAAGCAAGTGAATCGGTACAGTTATCACATAACATCTGATGGGAGATGCCTTGAAGAGATTAGAACAAGAATTGCCATTGCGAAGGTAGCCTTTTGCAAGATGAAAACCATACTGACCAATAAAAAGATATCAATTGAAACGAGAAAAAGGGACGCAGAGGTGTTTCCAAGGCACCAGGGCCGGGTTATATACTGGCCAAGACCTATTGACGCGTCCTCGTCGAGCGTCCTGGGCAACAGGTCCCTTTGGGGTCCTGGCTAAGGTCAATAGGATCGCCGATTCCTCCGAAGTCAGAGAGTGTCTGCCTGTACGGCGAGGAACCACCAGTCTGCACACCAATAAGCCAGACATGGGACAACGGATACTCATGCAAACCTCAGGTCCTGTATGACATCACACTGATGTTGGACAACAGGATGTCTTCATCCGACATACAGGACTTCACGTTGGAGCTCAATCCAACGAACACAAGCAAGCAAGCAAACGAGAAAAAGAGTATTAAAGTACTACATAGAACCTGTGCTTTTGTATGGATGTGAAGCGTAGACAATAAGCAGTGAAGCTGAAAAACAGCTGATGGCTGAGGAAATTTGGTTTCTTAGGAAAATGAAAAGAATACCATGGACAGACAGAAAAACCAATGAACAAGTACTTCTTGAAACAAATGAAGATCGTAAACTGATTAGAGTCATTAGACATAGACAGTCAACATTAGTTGGGCATGTTATGAGAAGAACATATGAGAAATGAACAGAATGATCCACGACTCTGGTGATCGAGTGAGACGGCAGAACATGATTGCCCACGCTTATCGGCATGGCACATGATGGATGAATGGATGGTCTACCATTAATATGATATTCTCATTGCGACAAATGCAAGAAAAATACCGTGAACAGAATCAACCACTGTTTATTGCCTTTATCGATCTCACAAAGGCATTTGATTTGGTCAGTCGTGAGGGTCTGTTCAAGGCACTAAAGAAGATTGGCTGCCCACCAACTCTTCTGTCTTTTGTGGAATCGTTCCACACATGCATGAAGGGTATAATCAAGTTTAATGATGCAACTTCTGAAGAGTTTGAAATCAAGAGTAGAGTTAAGCAAGGTTGTGTACTAGCTCCCACCCTCTTTGGAATATACTTTTCATTTCCACTGAAATTTGTCTTTCGTGATCAGGATGGTGGTATATGTATTCACTCAATGCTCAGAGATTAAATTCCAAGACCAAAATTAGGAGGGTACTGATCAGAGAGTTGCTGTTTCCAGATGATGCTTCATTTACCACCCACTCCGAAGAAGAATTACGTCTACTATCTGCATTCTCCAAAGCTTGTTCTGAATTTGGTTTAACAATTAGCAAAGATAAGACACATATCATGTTACAAGGTGCACATAGGGTACCATCAATCTTTAATGATGATGCTGAACTGGAAATAGTAGACCATTTTACATATCTAGGATAGAAGTAAATAGCAAATTATCACTAGATCAGGAAATCACCATCCGGATTGGTAAGGCAAGCAACAACAATGAACAGGTTAAGAAAAAGAGTCTGGGAGAACAGGAAGCTTACTGCCAAAACAAAAGTCCTTGTCTATCAAGCCTGTGTCCTTAGTACTCTTCTTTATGGCAGTGAAACCTTGATAACTTACACAAACCAAGAGAAACGTTTAAACAGCTTTCATATGCGGTGTCTGCGAAGAATACTTGGTATTAAGTGGCAAGACAAAATCAGAAATACTGAAGTATGGATAGATAAGGTTGTGTAACCGTTTATTCCATGCTCAGTCTTCGTAGACTTAGATGGATAGGACATGTTAGGAGGATGGATGATGGTAGAATACCAAAGGACATCTTTTTTGGTGAATTATACATGGGTAAGAGATCTCAGGGTCGGCCTCTACTACGATACAAAGATGTGTGTAAGCGGGGCATGACTGATACAGACATTGATAAT
Organism: Cepaea nemoralis; assembly: GCA_014155875.1. Taxonomy (NCBI): domain Eukaryota; kingdom Metazoa; phylum Mollusca; class Gastropoda; order Stylommatophora; family Helicidae; genus Cepaea; species Cepaea nemoralis. The sequence continues at coordinate 221,656 of JACEFZ010015257.1, forward strand.
GCACATTGGGAGCAAGTCGCCGCTGAACGTGTTGCATGGAGGGCAAATATAAGAAATAGAATAAATACATCAGAGAAAATTATTGCAATTGGGTCACACACCGAGCGCGTGAGACGTAAGATGGTGTGTGACAGGGAAAATGACCATGTGTTCACATGCTTCCACTGTGGAAGAACATTTACAGCGCTAATTTGTCTGATCAGTCACATTCGCCACCGCCATGGGTTAGTTGTTATGCCTGTTTGAAGCACAATGGTACAACCTATCGCCTGTCAAGACGGCAAGGTGTCAATGATGATGAATACAGTATTGATTACAGACAATGAGCAGGATCTGGAACATTTGGTAGATGCCGTTGTTGTACGCAGTGAACAACTTGGGTTAGAATTACCTGTACGAAGTTAAAGATTATGGTGATCTCTAAGAATAAAGAAATACGATTGCGTGATATATGGGTAAATGGGAATATCCCTAAACAAGTGAATCAGTACAGCTATCTCGGAACAATCATAACATCTAATGGGAGATGTCTTGAAGAGATCAGAGCAAAAATCTGCATGATGAAGAAAGCCTTTTGCAAGATGGACAACAAACTAACTCATAAAATGATGTCATTTATAACTAGAAAAAGAGTGTTGCGGTTCTATATAGAGCCTGTACTGTTGTATGGATATGAAGCGTGGACAATGAGCAGACAAGCTGAAAAAATATAATAGCTGGGGAATTGTGGTTTCTGAGGAAAATGCAAAGAATGCCATGGGCAGACAGAATAAAACCAATGACCAAGTCCTACAAGAAACAAATGAAAACCGTAAACTAATTAGAGAAGTGCTACGCAGACAGTCATAATTTGTAGGCACGTTATAAAAAGAAACAAACTAGAGAATTTGGTGACAACTGGAAACATGGAGGGGAAAATAACAAGGGAAAGGCAGAGAAGTAAATGTCTAGGCGCCTTGGCCACATGGCATTGTCCAGACAAGAACACTGATCTGATCCACGACTCTGGTGATCGTTTGAAATGGTGAAGCATGACTGCCCACGCTTATCGGCATGTCACCTGATGATGATGCATATTAACATAGCTTGTATGAGCCTCTGTATGTATGCATGCACTTACTTCTGTGATGCATTTATGTTTATTTTGTATTACTGTCTATGTGGGTGGGGGTATGTCTGTTTGGGTGGGGTGTGTGTGGAGGTGGGTGGAGGATGTACGTGTGGGTGGAGAGGGTGTTTGTAGGGATGGGATGTATGGGTGTGTGGTAGATGTGTGGGGAGATGTGTGTGTGGGGGTGAGGGATGTGGGTGTGGTTTGGTGTGGGATGTGCGGGTGGGTGAGGGATGTGTGAGGGTGAGGGATGTGTGTTTGTCTGGGTGGTTGGTGTGTGTGGATGTTGAGGGATGTGTTGATGGGTGGGTGTGGAATGTGTGGGTGTGAGTGGTTGAAGGATGAGTACGTGAGTGGGGGATGTTTGTAGGGATGTGTTTATGGGTAGGGGATATTGTGTGGGTGGGTGGGAGATGTGTATTGGGTGGTGTATGTGTGGGTTGGTATGGGTGTGTATGTAGGTGGGGGAAGTCGACCCTGTCGATGTTGAGGGATGTGTTGATGGGTGGGTGTGGGATGTGTGGGTGTGAGTGGTTGAGGGATGAGTACGTGGGTGGGGGATGTGTGTGGAGATGTGTTTATGGGTAGGGGATATTTTGTAGGTGGTTGGGAGATGTGTATTGGGTGGTGTATGTGTGGGTTGGTATGGGTGTGTATGTAGGTGGGGGATATGTGGTTTGAGGGATGAGTGAATGGAGGATGGGTGATTGAGAGTGTGTAGGTGGACGGGTGGTGGCTGTGTAGAGGATGTGTGGGTGGGTGAGTGTGTGGGTGAGTGTGTCTGGGATGGGGTATGGGTGTGCCGTGTGTGTGGATGGGGGATGTGTGTATGGATGGGTGCGGGATGTGTGTGTGGTTGAGGGAGGAATTGTGGTGGGTGAAGTGTAGATGTGGCTGTGTGTGGTAGGGTGCATGATGTGTGGGTTGGCAGGGGGTGGGTGTGTGGGTGGGAGATGTGTGGTGAGGATGTACGTTTGGCTGAATGGTTGGGTGTGTGTTGGTGGGTGGATAGAGAATGTGTGGGTGGGCGAGTGTTTATGGGGTGGGGATGTGTGTGTGGTAGGGGAGATATGTGTATGTGGGGGTGGGGATGGGTGGGTGGGTGGGGAGAATATATGTATGCCTGGAAGGTGTGTGGGGGTGGGGATGTATGTGAATGTGGTGGTGGGGGGGGGGGGGGAGTGTATGTCTTATAACATAGTAATATGTAGTGTTTATGTTTACAACATTCATTTTACAATGTTGTTTTCCTATGTAAATGCATCATATACTGTTGTTGAACGAAAGATGGGGTGACTGGAAGGGCCGAATGTAAGAAGGGCCTACGTGCCCAATTTGTAACCCTTATAAAATAAAGATCAATCAATCAATTAATCAATCAATCAATCAATCAATCAATTAACAATCAATCACCATGTCTGCATGTATTAATGACTGCCTGTATGTATTAATGTATGTCTGTCAGAGTGTCTGAGTGTATGAAGGATATATTTATCTATCTATCTATATATATATATATATATATATATATATATATATATATATATATATATATATATATATATATATATATATATATATATATATATATATTAAGGTGGATACAGACACGAGAGTCTCCGTGGCGAAGTAGTCAAACCGTTTCACCCGAGGTTGTGGGTTGGATTCCGGACCGCGTCCTTCAGTTCGCAAGTGAATTTTTTTTTTCTTTCGGAGACTCCTGTGGGTCGTCGCTAGAACTACGGTATCCGTCCTCTGTGCGACGCTTTCCGTGCTGCGGTCGATGAAGTCGACCATGTCGACTTATAAGCTACCTTTAAGCGACTTTAAGGATACAGTCAGAAAGTCTGCATTAGTTTTTGCACTATATATATCAAAGAAACAAAGTGATTCCAAAATGTGAAATGATAATATCGGGGAAAATGATTTAAAAAGTTGATAATTGTAAATACCTAGTATCAATTATAATATCAGATGGAAGATACACAACAGAGATTAAGAACAGAATAGGGCAAGCAAAAGCCGCATTTAAGGAAATGAGAAGTATCTTATGCAATAAGTCATCAATGAATGTAAGAAAGAGAGTGCTGAAGTGCTATATAGAACCTGTTTTGTTGTATGGCTGTGAATCTTGGAATGTAAATGAACAAATTAGGAATGCCTTGGACTACCCAAGTAACTTTTAACGATTGTCTGAAAGAGGCTAACGAAACTAGAACATTATATACAACAATAAGAATGAGACAACCAACACATTCTTTGCTCATGTGATGAGAAGTGAGACAGTGTAGAATATCGTGACAACTTGAAAGATCATTGGGGACAGAGGCAGGGGCGCACCAAGAGATATGATGATGGATAGCCAGAGACGTGGCATGGGGGAATATCAACATCACAGTTAAATAAAGAACACCAAAGACCGAGATTTGCGAAGAGCCATGAAGGCCTATGCCAGCTGGCAGAGCACTTGATGATTACTGTCCATTATTGTGCATTATTGTCTGGCTGGGTGCACTTGTGTCTGTCTGATCATACCAATGTCTACCTGAATGCACTTATATATGTCTGTCTGCATTTTTGTGATTAAGGACTCATTAATATTGGTCTGAAAGCACTTATCTATGTCCGTATGCATATTTGTAATTATGTACTCATTAATTTCGAGTTAACAATCTACCCAAAGTATTTCAAGATCTTCGCCGATGCAACGGAGTTCGTGCATTAAGCTGAGTTTCTCCAGACTCAGGTTTGAGTTAGGAGGAAAACGGAGCACTTATGGGTTAAACCGAGTGTCGTGATGTTGATCCAACGACTATATATGTCGGTATGCATATTTGTAATTATGTACTCATTAATAATGGTCTGAATGCACTTATCTATGTCCGTATGCATATTTGTAATTATGTACTCATTAATAATGGTCTGAATGCACTTATCTGTGTCTGTATGCGTGTTTGTAATTATGTGCTCATTAATATCTGCCTGGATGCACTTATCTATGTGTGTATGCATGTTTGTAATTATGTACTCATTAATATTATCACTTGGGTGGATAATTACCTATATTATCACTTCCGGTTTCAAGATGGCGACGGACGGTCGTGTTGTTTTGTGTTCGTTAACTTTTTCGCGTAAGGGATGGATTTATTCATCTCTTGCGTGTAATTGGTGTGCCAGGATGTAAAACCAGGAGTTTCTACTCAAGATCTGCGCGGGTGCTACGGAGATCGTGCATCGAGCGAAGCAATCCTTGAGTGAATTTTCAGCAGCGTGTGTTTACGTTTTTTCAACATGGCGGAAGAACGTCTTCTTTCCGAGCGATCAACAGTCAACATAACGAAGCGGCGTGGTAGCCGTGCAGGGACAAAGAAGCAAGGTAAGCGCGGGGGTTTGAGACGTTTTAGACTCAAGTGTCACCGTCTAGGACTCAGGAACATCCGTATTCTATATTGGAACTGTGCTAGTGTAAAACAACGGGGCTCTATTTTAGAAACCCTAGTTTACAGGAACGACATTGTAGCACTCCAGGAGACGAGACTGGGCGATCAGCTACTCCGAATTGCCGGCTTCAAATGTTTCTACAACAGACGACATCTGGGAACGGCGATTCTCGTTCGCGACAGCATGGTGGTGTCAGAGCTAGACATGTCCAGTTGGGACAGTGACGATATACAAATACAGGCGTTGAGAGTTCATTCCAGTATACCATTCGTGTTGGTTAATGTTTATGCCCGCAATGCGAGTGTGGACGCCCAGAAGTGGCAGTGCTTAAGTGGCATATTAGGCCACGAGAGAAATGTTATTTTCTGTGGTGACTTCAACGCTAAAGGCAGATCATGGGGAAACACTTCCTCCAATACACAAGGGGAGGAGCTCGAGACTGCACTGGAAACCATCGACCTGGTTTGTATCAACAGTGGCTGTGTCACCAGGACAGCAAGCCGTCCAGGCGATGAGGACAGTGCTATTGATCTGGCGCTAGTTTCACCTTCACTCACTACAGTGTGTAGATGGGGTGTCCTAGGACACCATGGCAGCGACCACCACCCTTGCAGCATATTGGTGGAGAAAGGCAGAACCAGGCAGCACAAGCTAAAGGTAAAGACGTTCCAGTATGACAGTACAGGGCAAGATGTGGTGAGCAAAATAAGACGTGACAAGCGCAGAACGTTTCAGGGCAGGAGAAAAAGCTGGGAGCAGCCACCGTGGTGGAGTTTCGAGGTGGAGAAGGCTTGGGTGGATAAGCGTAGTGCTGTAAGGAGATGGCAAAATGCCAAGAAGAACAGAGCTGGACATCCTAGTCCCTGCTTGCACTTAGAAAGAGAGATGCACACAAAAGTAAGCTATTTAAAAAAAAACTGGTCAAGGTGGTTAAAAGCGAAAAATGGGCAGAGGTGTGTCAAAGAGTAAGCACAGACAAGTCACTGAAATTGTTCTGGCGACTACATAAAAGCATGAGTGGTGTAGTCAAGAATAAGAGCATTTCTGACTTCCAAGGTGCTGACCTCATCTGGCAGAGGACTGACGAGGACAAGGGCAAAGCCCTCTTTGAACGCTACCTTGAGCAGAGCAACCAGACAGACATGGGAGGCCGAAATCTGGCCAAGGAGGTCACCTCAGACAGATGCAAGGCCCAGAACACTTCGGATGAAGACACAGTGACAGTGAAAGAAATCAAGGCTGTGCTTCGACGATCAAAAAACAGTGCTCCAGGTCCTGATGGCATAAGATACGACGACATAAATAGGTGTACCTACAATGAGCTAGAGAAACTAGCAGACATGTACAACAACAGTATAGGGAGTGCTAGCATCAAGGAGGAATGGTTACATAGCTATCTGATTCCCTTGCCGATGCCTGACAAAGACCACAAAAAAATTCAGGGATATCGAATTATAACCATGCAGAATACAGTAGGCAAGCTGCTGGAGAAGGTAATTGCCAGGAAAATATCAAGCCAACTAGAGAGGCAAGGTGTTTTCCCACCTACCCTGGGTGGGTACCGTCCAAAAAGAGAAACCTGGACCAATGCAGCAGTCTTTGCCCATGATGTCTATGAAGGTTTCCACTCAGGCACTGAAACTGTTCCTGCAGCGATTGATCTTGAGGACGCATACAACAGAGTACCACTGGATTTTTAAATGTTTCAGCTTCTTGAACTAAACGTAAGTCCATTCCTCCTTAGTTGGATCGCTGCAGCCCTCTTCCAACGGAAAGTAGTTTTTAGATGTGGCAGTTGGACTTCGGAACCAACAACAATATATCCTGGCCTACCACAGGGATCACCATTATCTCCGGTACTGTTCAACGCCTACACAGTGAGAATCACCAGTGAGCAGATCACTGGACCTGGCAGGACATTGTCATATGCCGATGATGTTTTAGTGTATCGTCAGGGTAAGGATAGAGAGGAGGTTGCTGTGGAACTACAAACCGAACTCAATCGCATAAGTACTTGGTGTGATGAAGCTGGGGCAATGGTCAACCCAACAAAGGCAACAGTGACTTGGTTCTCGTTGAATAATCATATTGTCAACAATCCAACACCAACTGTAATGCTGTGTTCAGAGACGGTGGAAAGAACGCAGGCAATGAATTACCTGGGGATACGGTTTGATCGAAGCCTTGCTTATAATGTGCACATAGACCAGGTGATAACAAAGGCCAAGCGGGGCTTGGCAGCGATGCGGGTGATGGCGGCAGCAAACTGTGAGCAGCGCCATCTATGTCTTCTGTACGAGGGGCTGGTCATGTCTGTTTTGGAGTATGCAATGGCAATCCTGACTCTCAGCCATAAGCAGATAGAAAGGATGGAAAGGATACAGAATGAAGCTATGCGCATTATTCTTGGATGTACAAGAGATACAGCATGCAGGGCGATGCGCTACCTTCTTGATTTTCCAACCATTGAAGAGAGAATGCAAGTTTGCAGGGCACGCGCCTACCTCAGAATTAACGCAAACACACAGCATCCACTGCATAGTGAAATTAGGAAGGTGAAGGGCAGCAGGTTAAAAAGAGGACGGTCGTGGATGGGTCAAGCCGAAGACATTCTTCAACAGGTGTGTTCACTTGAGGACTTAGAACCTGGCGAGGAGTGGGTGCAAGTGCCAACAGACTTCTGCACATCCTTTTCAGTTTGCATCCAACTAGATAGAAAATGCAGACAAGAAAATCCGGCTGCTGTGGAGGCTGAAGTACAAGCGTTGATTTTCGAGAATTCGCTAGACAGTGATGCGGTCATCTACACAGATGGGTCGGTCGTCCGACATGTGAGAAGCTCATGGGCCTTTACAGCTCGGACCGGAGGGAGAATTGTGAAGGAGGACTCTGGTGCTTTCACTGAAACCACAAGTAGCCTGACCATGGAAGTCATGGCAGTAAGTAAAGCAATAACATGGCTCGAGACACAGACATTCACTAGGGCTTGTTTCCTTAGCGACTCAATGAACATGATCAAGAGGATAGAGGAAGGGTCGATCGGAAGAGAATGGTTGCTGCCTCTGGAGCGGTCTCGGCTGGCAAAGATTAGTTTCATCTTCGTGCCAGGTCATGCGGGAGTACAAGGAAATGAGCGGGTTGACAAGCTCGCAGGTGAGGCTACTGTGGAGGGCGGACGCGCCATGGACCAGGCTGACATTCTGAATGCTCTACGAGAAGTGAGACTTTTGCAAGAACCAAGTGATGACTGTGAATCTACAACAATGGCCAGACTGCGAGAGCAGCAAATTAAAAGAGGGGTGGCCAAACAAGAACACTACGCAGGAAGCCAAAGAAGATTGATAAACCAACACAGAACTGGCGTCGTTAGCCGCTACACGCTGCGGGATTTGCTGAGGAGGGGATCCGAGCACTTATGGACTGAATGGTCCGATGTGCAACGAGGATGATCTGTCGACTAACTAACTAACTAACTAACTAACTCATTAATATTGGATTGAATGCACTTATCTATGTTTGTATGCGTGTTTGTAATTATGTGCTCATTAATATCTGCCTGGATGCACTTATCAATGTTTGTATGCGTGTTTGTAATTATGTGCTCATTAATATCGGCCTGGATGCACCTATCTATGCATTTATGCATGTTTGTAATTAAGGACTCATTAATATTGGCCTGAATGCACCAGACTGCATGTATCCATTCATGTCTCTCCGTATGCATTACAGTCCGTGTGCACCAATGTCTGTCCGTGTGCACCAATTTCTGTCCGTGTGCACCAATGTCTGTCCGTGTGAAACAATATATGTCTGTTTGAACTAATGTCAGTCTGTATGTCGGAAAATATGTCTGCATGCAATAATGTTTGTATGTATTAACTCGTGTGTGTCTTTATGCACACATGTCGGTCTGTATGCACACGTGTCTGTCTTTACGCACAGATGTGTGTCTTTATAAACAAATGTATGTCGGTATGTTATGTTTGCATGTGTGAGTTAATGTATGTTCCTATGTCCCATTTGTGTGACCTAGTATATGTGTGTATGCGTGTCTATTAGTTCAGACAGCAGGCCTGGACATGTCCCTTACCCTGAGCGGACACCAGCAAGAGCAAGGCAGAGGACATGAGCAGCACAGTTTGAATTGATGTCAACCTCGGCATGGCTGGATATCTGGATAATCCAGCGATTTCCTCGTTCTGTGTAACTTGGAGATTTCGTCGTTCTGTTGAATCTAGTGTAAGATGGTATATCATGGAGCAATCATTGTCATAGATGAATCACTATAATGAAGAAAAAATGCATGACAGGCAACAGAAAACCATCAACAGGCAACAATCAACATGCAACCATCAACATGCAACCATCAACATGCACCAGACAAAGGACAACAGGCAAGAAACAACAGGCAAGAACCTTTACGTCTGTAGGTAAACTAAGTACAAATGTCTCTGTTGCCCAGCGAATCATACATTACCTGCTTCTTTCTGCTGTCGTGTGTGTCTAGAACGTTCTGTCTTGTTTATTATCTGACATCCGTTTCTGTCTAATGTCTCACGTATAGTTTAACAATTACGTCTTTCTGGTGCCTCAAGTATCCTTTAGTTAGTTAGTTAGTTAGTTAGTTAGTTAGTTAGTTATTTAGTTAATTAGTCGACATATCATCCTCATTGCACATATAACCATTCAGTCCATAAGTGCTCGGATTCCCCTCCTCAGCAAATCCCGCAGCGTGTAGCGGCTCACGACACCAGTTCTGTGTTGGTTTATCAATCTTCTGTGGCTTCCTGCGAGGTGTTGTTGTTTCGTCAAGTCTCTTTTAAATTGCTGTTCTCGCAGTCTGACCATGGTTGTAGATTCACATTCATCGCTTGGTTCTCGTAAACGATTTACTTCTCGTAGAGCATTCAGAATGTCTGCCTGGTCCATGGCTCGTTCGCCTTCCACATTAGCCCTATCTACAAGCATGTCGGCCTGCTCAATCCCTTGTACTCCCGCATGCCCTGGCACGAAGATGAAACTAATCTTTGCCAGCAGATACTGCTCCAGAGACAGCAGCCACTCTTTTCGGACCCACCCCATCTCTATCCTCCGGAGCATAATCATTGAGTCACTGAGAACACAAGCCCGATTGAATGTCTGTGTCTCGAGCCATGTTATTGCTCTACTTACTGCCATGACTTCCATGGTCAGACTGTTTGTGGTCAGAGCACAAGCGCCAGACTCTTCTTTCACATTTTCCCTCTGGCTTGAGCCGTAAAGGCCCATGAACTTCTCACATATCGGACGACCGACCCCTCTGTGTAAATGACAGCATCATCCTCTAAAGAATTCTCGAAGTCCAGAGCCTGTACTTCCGCCTCCTCAGCAGATGGATTTTCTTGTCTGTTTTTCCTGTCTAGTTGGATACACACTGAAAAGGATGTACAGAACTCTGTTGGCACTTGTGTCCCTCCTCGCCAGGTTCTAATTCCTCAAGTGAACACACCTGCTGAAGAATGTTTTCGGCTTGACCCATCCACGACATTTCTCTTTTTAACCTGCTGACCTTTATCTTCTTAATCTCGCTATGCAGTGGATGTTGTGTGTTTGCGTTAACTATGAGATAGGCACGTGCTTGGCAAATGTGTATTCTGTCCCTCATGGTTGGAAAATCAAGAAGGTAGCGCATCGCCCTGCATGCTGTATCTCTTGTACATCCAAGAATGATGCGCATAGCTTCATTCTGTATCCTTTCCATCCTTTCTATCTGCTTATGGCTGAGAGTCAGGATCGCCATCGCATACTCAAGAACAGAAAGGACCAGACCCTGGTAAAGAAGACATAGATGGCACTGCTCACTGTTTGCCGCCGCCATCACCCACATCGCAGCCAAACCCCGCTTGGCCTTTGTTATCACCTGGTATATGTGCTCATTATAAGCAAGGCTTCGATCAAAAATTATCCCCGGGTAATTCATTGCCTGAGTTCTTTCCACCGTCTCTGAACCAAGATTTACAGTTGGCGTTGGGGTGTTGACAATATGGTTATTTAACGAAAACCATGTCACTGTTGCCTTTTTTGGGTTGACCATTGCCCCAGCTTCAACACATCGATTGCTTATGCGACTGAGTTCGGTTTGTAGTTCCACAGCAACCTGATCTTTATCCTTACCCTGTGGATACACCAAAACATCATCGGCATATGACAATGTCCTGCCAGGTCCAGTGATCTGCTCACTGGTGATTCTCCCAGTGTAGGAGTTGAACAGTACCGGAGATAATGGTGATCCCTGTGGTAGGCCAGGACATATTGTTATTGGTTCTGAAGTGCAACTGCCACATCTAAAGACTTCTTTCCGTTGGAAGAGCGCAGCAGCGATCCAGCTACGGAGGAAAGAACTTATCTTGAGTTCAAGAAGCTGAAGCATTAAGAAATCCACTGGTACTCTGTTGTATGCGTCCTCACGATCAATAGCTAAAGCAAATGTTTCAATGCCTGAGTGGAAACCATCATAGACATCACGGGTCAAAACTGCTGCATTGGTCCAGGTTTCTCTTTTTGGACGGTACCCTCCCAAGGTAGGTGGGACAACAGCTTGCCTCTCTAGCTGGCTTGATATTTTACTGGCAATTAACTTCTCCAGCAGCATGCTCTTGCAGTACCCTTTCCCTTTCGTAAACTAATTTAGTTTCACGCTAATTATATCATACTACAGGTGGAAAGTTGTATCCACGGGTCCAAACCGGCTCACAGAATATGGGGACAAGATACAAGCTTGACAGACTTCGTTAGCTCGTTACATAAATAAACATACGTAGTAATGTTTGGCGCTCACAGAAGGAGAAGGAAGACGTAGAGACTAGAGGACGCACTAGACAACATACAATTTAAAATCTATAGTTACCGACAGGGATTCGAACCTCCAAATGTCGACACCGCCTCGCTGCAGGAACAAGTGTACTTCGACGCACGACCAACTAGACACTCCCATAGTTTGTTTGCTCGTGGAATTTATGCTTTAAGTACATGGTGCTACAGCCATCATGTATAGACTAACAGCGTTGGCTGGGTCATGTGGCGAGGGTCGAGCCGGCCGAACAAACTTCCCAAGACATCCCTGGGTTCCCATGTAATGCTGGGTCCTGGGTTATCATGTAAGGCTGGGTCCTGGGCTCCCATGTAAGGCTGGGTCCTGGGTTCCCATGTAAGGCTGAGATCTGGGCTCCCATGTAAGGCTGGGTCCTGGGCTCCAATGTAAGGCTAGGTCCTGGGCTCCCATTTAAGACTGGGTCCTGGGCTCCCATGTAAGGCTGGGTTCTGGGCTCCAATGGAAGGCTGGGTCTTGGGTTCCCATATAAGGCTGGGTCCTGGGTTCCCATGTAAGGCTGGGTCCCGGGATCCCATGTAAGGCTGGAATCTGGGTTCCCATGTAAGGCTGGGTCCTGGGATCCCATGTAAGGCTGAGTCCTGGGTTCCCATGTAAGGCTGAGTCCAGCTACGATCTCGGGTCAATTTTAAACATTCAAATCCCTCCCAATGGGAATAGAACTCACGCGCCCCGGGCCCACAGGCCAGCGTCTAGCCACTAAGGTAGGGCAGCTGTAGGAACTTGTACAGCATCTAGCCACTACGGTAGGGCAGCTGTAGGAACTTGTACAGCATCTAGCCACTACGGTAGGGCAGCTGTAGGAACTTGTACAGCATCTAGCCACGAGGGTGGCTGTAGGAACTTGTACAGTATCTAGCCACGGGGGCGGCTGTAGGAACTTGTACAGCATCTAGCCACTACGTAATGGTGGCTGTAGGAACTTGTACAGCATCTAGCCACTACGGTAGGGCAGCTGTAGGAACTTGTACAGCATCTAGACACTACGGTAGGTCGGCTGTAGGAACTTGTACAGCATCTAGCCACTACGTTATGGTGGCTGTAGGAACTTGTACAGCATCTAGCCACTACGGTAGGGCAGCTGTAGGAACTTGTACAGCATCTAGCCACAAGGGCGGCTGTATGAACTTGTACAGCATCTAGCCACGAGGGCGGCAGTAGGAACTTGTACAGCATCTAGCCACGAGGACAGCTGTATGAACTTGTACAGCATCTAGCCACGAGGGCAGCTGTATGAACTTGTACAGCATCTAGCCACGAGGACAGCTGTATGAACTTGTACAGCATCTAGCCACGAGGACAGCTGTATGAACTTGTACAGCATCTAGCCACGAGGGCGGCAGTAGGAACTTGTACAGCATCTAGCCACGAGGACAGCTGTATGAACTTGTACAGCATCTAGCCACGAGGACAGCTGTATGAACTTGTACAGCATCTAGCCACGAGGACAGCTGTATGAACTTGTACAGCATCTAGCCACGAGGGCGGCAGTAGGAACTTGTACAGCATCTAGCCACGAGGACAGCTGTATGAACTTGTACAGCATCTAGCCACGAGGACAGCTGTATGAACTTGTACAGCATCTAGCCACGAGGACAGCTGTATGAACTTGTACAGCATCTAGCCACGAGGACAGCTGTATGAACTTGTACAGCATCTAGCCACGAGGGCAGCTGTATGAACTTGTACAGCATCTAGCCACGAGGACAGCTGTATGAACTTGTACAGCATCTAGCCACGAGGACAGCTGTATGAACTTGTACAGCATCTAGCCACGAGGACAGCTGTATGAACTTGTACAGCATCTAGCCACGAGGACAGCTGTATGAACTTGTACAGCATCTAGCCACGAGGACAGCTGTATGAACTTGTACAGCATCTAGCCACGAGGACAGCTGTATGAACGTGTACAGCATCTAGCCACGAGGGCGGCAGTAGGAACTTGTACAGCATCTAGCCACGAGGGCGGCATTAGGAACTTGTACAGCATCTAGCAACTACGGTAGGGCAGCTGTAGGAACTTGTACAGCATCTAGCCACTACGGTAGGGTGGCTGTATGAACTTGTACAGCTCTCGGGATTAGCTGAAGTTCACACTCATGATCCCGTGTTGCTGGACGCTTAGTGTCTGACGTCAGTATGAATTAACCCATTGAAAGACGTTACAATTAGCACTAAACGTGGAATAATTAACTCTCACGTGAAGTTTGTACTGCTGTATTGATCAGAAACATGGTGTACATCAACAACAGCCAGTTGTGGAGTCGATCTATTTGACCAGAACTTCATCACAATTTTAAAAATTAGACGTTGCGTCTACAGCTTCGTTATGACACAAATCATAATCAGGAATCTGCGAACTACGAGGGTAAGTTAATAAGTAAGTCACAAATGGTTGTAGAAAAATAACTAACTATGATAACAACTTGAAACCAGTTTAGTTTTATACATACATGTCCCTTTTTATTCTCAACTTAATTTCCACCAACATTGATGCACTTATCCCATCGTTTTATGTGTCCTCCCAAACCGCCGCATAGAACTGCGTGCTTTGTTTTCATTTACCTTCCATCCCACAGAATTGTGTGACTTACTTATTGACTGGCCCTCGTAACTTTTTCTACCCAGTTATGAACCGCTTTACGGGAAATAGCTAGGGGTTAAGTCCACTGAAAACCCACTTTGGCGTGAGCCATTTCGCGAGTGACGCCGAACTTGAATGTGAAGTGAAAACTTGGTTTAGAAATCAGAGCACACAGTTCTATGCAGCCGGTTTGGGAGGACTGATAAAACGATGGGATAAGTGCATCAATGTTGGTGAACATTATGTTGAGAATAAAAGGGATAATGTATGTATACAAATAAACTGGTTTCAAGTTGTTATCACAGTTAGTTATTTTTCTCCAGCCATTTGTGACTTACTTATTAACTTACCCTCGTCCATTAAAATATGGAGCAATTACTGAGCTGGAGACCGACGCGAACAATTACATATAAACTACAACATGTATTAACTCGTGTATGTGAAGAAGAGAGGGGATGAAATGGTATGATAGAATCAGTCATGTGGAGCTTGGAGAGAACAGCAGACACATTGCAGCGAATTACGACATGATGAAAGACGCAGATTTTAAGTATGTCTAACATTGAGACAGTCCGGTTCTAGTATAAATAGTAGGCACTTTCTGTGACCCCGTTAAGGCTAACAGAACAGTGGCAGAACTAGAAACACACGGAGCAACAGCCTGGTACAGATGATCTTGAATTGAAATGAACTTTATTTTAAAAGGGTTACAAATTGGGCACGTAGGCCCGTCTTACATTCAGTCCTTCCAATCACTCATCTTTCGTTCTTCAACAGTGCATGATACATCCACATAGAAAAATAAAACACTGTCAAATAATTGTTGTAAGCATAAACAATGCGTATTACCATATTATGTTACACATCTCCCCTCCCACACACACATTCCTCACCCACTCACACATCACCCACCCATACCCACACATCCCTAACTCACCACACATTCCCTACCCACCTCACATCTGTCCACGATGATATGTGTAGGACACAGATGATGATATGTGTAGGACAGGACACAGTTTATGATATGTGCAGGACACAGATGATGATATGTGGAGAACACAGATGGCGATATGGGCAGGACACAGATGATGATGTTTGCAGGACACAGATGATGATATGTTCAGGACACAGATGGCGATATGGGCAGGACACAGATGATGATATGTGCAGGACACAGATGATGATATGTGCAGGACACAGATGATGATATGTTCAGGACACAGATGATGATATGTGCAGGACACAGATGATGATATGTGCAGGACACAGATGATGATATGTGGAGAACACAGATGGCGATATGGGCAGGACACAGATGATGATGTTTGCAGGACACAGATGATGATATGTTCAGGACACAGATGGCGATATGGGCAGGACACAGATGATGATATGTGCAGGACACGGAGAGAGCTGCACACATAAGACGGGTTGTCGGGGTCGCTTATAGGCTCGGGCTCACAGCGAGACCCATGACAGAAATAGACAGAACATTTCTTACCGATCTGGTCCGCCTCCGAGCTGACAGTGCACTTCGCAAAAACTGGGTTCATGGGGGATTTATACAGGCCAAGGATCCATTGTTCATGTTAATCTTAATAATCCATTTATAATTCCAAGGATTAATTGTTGAATATTGATACATTCAACTTGCGAGGAGAGATTGTTTCATGGGTTCATATATGTTATCAGATTTAACACGATCAGTTGATACCCCGATAGTCATCATGTTCGATGTTATGCGGCGGGATATTTATTCAACTTTGTTATGTGCTGAGACTGCGTTCATTCAACCATGTTCTGTGATGTGATGTCCTGTATTTACGTGTAATAAATATCTCAGAAAGTGGACAAGGTGGATCGAGCGATATGGTGTGGCTGAACAGACAAGGAACCATCCACGTGGAGTGGCTAAACAGACGGTAAATCGTTCCATAAGAAAATGTGAAGACGAAGGTGGGCAAACAGACATATACACATTGTCCTATTTGGTAACTTTTAACTGAACTTCTGTGCCGCCTTCCTGGCAACGAAGGATGTGTAGTGGTCATGCAACAGGTCGCACCAAGACTGTTTCTGTTTGTGTTGTAATGTAATAACATGTTCTAATTTCATGTTTTTCTTTAGATCTGTTTGTGTTGTAATGTAATAACATGTTCTAATTTCATGTTTTTCTTTAGATCTGTTTGTGTTGTAATGTAATAACATGTTCTAATATAATCTTTTTCTTTAGATCTGTTTGTGTTGTAATGTAATAACATATTCTAATTTCATGTTTTTCTTTAGATCTGTTTGTGTTGTAATGTAATAACATGTTCTAATTTCATGTTTTTCTTTAGATCTGTTAGGGTTGTAATGTTATAACATGTTCTATTTCATGTTTTTCTTTAGATCTGTTTGTGTTGTAATGTTATAACATGTTCTAATTTCATGTTTTTCTTTAGATCTGATTGTGTTGTAATGTTATAACATGTTCTATTTCATGCTTTTCTTTAGATCTGTTTGTGTTGTAATGTTATAACATGTTCTAATTTCATGGTTTTCTTTACATCTGTTTGTGTTGTAATGTTATAACATGTTCTAATTTTATGTTTTTCTTTAGATCTGTTTGCGTTGTAATGTTATAACATGTTCTAATTTCATGTTTTTCTTTAGATCTGTTTGTGTTGTAATGTTATAACATGTTCTAATTTCATGTTTTTTCTTTAGATCTGTTTGTGTTGTAATGTTATAACATGTTCTAATTTCATGTTTTTCTTTAGATCTGTTTGTGTTGTAATGTTTTAACATGTTCTAATTTTATATTTTTCTTTAGATCTGTTTGTGTTGTAATGTTATAACATGTTCTAATTTTATGTTTTTCTTTAGATCTGTTTGCGTTGTAATGTTATAACATGTTCTAATTTCATGTTTTTCTTTAGATCTGTTAGGGTTGTAATGTTATAGCATGTTCTAATTTCATGTTTTTCTTTAGATTTGTTAGTGTTGTAATGTTATAACATGTTCTAATTTCATATTTTTCTTTCGATCTGTTTGTGTTGTAATGTTATAACATGTTCTAATTTCATGTTTTTCTTTAGATCTGTTTGTGTTGTAATGTTATAACATGTTCTAATTTCATGTTACTGTTTGTGTTGTAATGTTATAACATGTTCTAATGTCATGTTTTTCTTTAGATCTATTTATGTTGTAATGTTATAACATGTTCTAATTTCATGTTTCTATTTGTGTCGTAATGTTATAGCATGTTCTAATTTCATGTTTCTAGTTGTGTTGTAATGTTATAACATGTTCTAATTTTATGTTTTTCTTTAGATCTATCTTTATATATGTTGTTGCAGACGAAGATTATTATAATCCAAACGTCGATTCGTTTGTCGTAGTATATTTATTGTTATTTTTTGTATTTTGGATATTTTGTTTTGGTGGCTTGGGTGGGGAGGGGGGGGGGGGGGGGGGGGGGGGGGGGTCTGCGAATGAATGGGGAGGGGAGGATTTTTCCCGTGAAAACTATAGAAGGTAACATATTAATGGGCACAGACAAAATAATTGAAGATGGACAAAATATATAAAAGCTGTATGATGATGCCGAGAAGTCAGGAACAATATTTATTATGTTCGCGAGAGAACACCAGCAGTGACAGCAGAAGTTGAAGATGCTCCACAACACACGCAGGTGATTCAAGTAAGACAGACATGATCATCAACACCACACGGCAAGGACTATAAGAAGATTGACAGTACACGAGACAGAAGGCTGTGGACAGACATGATCACCAACACTACACGGCATGGACTATAAGAAGATTGACAGTACGCGAGACAGAAGGCTGTGGATAGACATGATCACCAACACCACACCGCATGGACTATAAGAAGATTGACAGTACGCGAGACAGAAGGTTGTGGACAGACATGATCACCAACGCCACACCGCATGGACTATAAGAAGATTGACAGTACATGAGACAGAAGGTTGTGGACAGACATGATCACCAACGCCACACCGCATGGACTATAAGAAGATTGGCAGACAGAAGGCTGTGGATAGACATGATCACCAGCACTACACGGCATGAATTATAAGAAGATTGGCAGTACACGAGACAGAAGGTTGTGGACAGACATGATCACCAACGCCACTCGGCATGGACTATAAGAAGATTGGCAGTACACGAGACAGAAGGTTGTGGACAGACATGATCACCAACGCCACACGGCATGGACTATAAGAAGATTGGCAGTACACGAGACAGAAGGTTGTGGACAGACATGATCACCAACGCCACACGGCATGGACTATAAGAAGATTGGCAATACACGAGACATGGAGGAAAGGCATTTGAACGCTGGAGTGTTTATGCTTGTGGTTCTGTTTGCATACGCAATTTTCTCATGTTGGACTTGTAGCACAATGGTTCTGTCGCCCTGCTACTGAGGTGAGTGCGTAGCGCGATACTGTGAGCTGTGAATTTGGGGTGAAATGCTTTTATATCTCTCCACAGTTGTTTGTAGCGTTAACTGCATGTTCGGATTGATGGCGGCAAGACTTTCGATGAGCTGACTGGATTACCTTACACAGAAATGTGTGGCTGCTGGTTTTCTAGTGACTACCGCTTCCGTTGACGATGAAATGTATTTTTCGTGGAAGACTTTCTGTTGGCATTCTGGCGGCGGCATTATGCACAGGATACTTGTGCGGGCTGTTGGTTTGTCGAGACTCCTGTCTGTTACACCTTTCACATGAGACAGTCAGGAGCATTGTGTGTGATATTCGCTGGCACAGGAACGGAGCATTATAGGGCGACCCGTTGACGTGAAGTTGGAATCGCAATTAGATACCAGTGGTTGTTGGAACATCTCCGATGCTGAGATGGAACCCGTTGGTTTCCCAGCGGGATGGGTACACTCCATCAACTCGGCCAGACTCCACCGTTGTATGATTGTTTCCGACTACAGGGTTTTGATCAGATATATGTCCTCTCCTGGGACATATTGATCTGTCTCTGATCATTGCAGAATCAAACTATACACACATTAGGCGGAAGGAAAGGAAAAACAATCGTTGCACGCATGCCCGCTAAACCAACCTTTTAACATATAGGACAGTGTTAGCGGTCCCGATGACGTAACCGGATCCTCTAGGGACCCTCATTTGCTATAACTCCCCTAATAATAAAAACGAGACAGTGTGGAAGATGGGCGACTGTGTGGAGTATGGGAGAATGTGTGAAGTACGGGAGACTGTGTGGAGGATGGGAGACTGTGTGGAGTATAGGGGACTGTGTGGAGGATGGGCGACTGTTTGGAGTATTGGCTACTGTGTGGAGGATGGGAGACTGTGTGAGTGAAGGGAGACTGTATGAAGGTTGGGAGACTGAATGGAGTATGACAGACTGTGTGGAGTATGGGTGACTGTGTGGAGTATTGAAGAATGTGTGTAGTATGGGAGACTGTTTGTAGTATGGGAGAGTGTGGAGAATGGGTGACTGTGTAGAGAATGGGCGACTGTGTGGAGTATGGGAGAATGTGTGAAGTACGGGAGACTGTTTGCAGGATGGGAGACTGTTTGGGGTATGGGAGATTTGTGGAGGATGGGATACTGTGTGGAGTATGGGAGACTGTGTAGTGTATGGTAGACTGTATGGAATATGGGAGACTGTGTGGAGTATGGGAGACTGTTTGGAGTATGGGAGACTGTGTGGAATATGGGAGATTGTGTGGAGTATCGGAGACTGTGTGGAGTATGGGAGTCTGTTTGGAGGATGGGAGACTGTGTGGAGTATGGGAGACTGTGTGGATTATGGGAGACTGTGTGGAGTATAGGAGACTGTGTGGAGTATGAGCGACTGTCTGGGGGATGGGAGACTGTGTGGAGTATGGGGGATTGTGTGGAGGATGGGAGACTGTTTTGAGTATGGGAGACTGTGTGGAGTATGGAAGACTGTGTCGAGGATGGAAGATTGGGTGGATATTGGAAGATTGGGTGGGTGTTGGGAGACTGGGTGGGTGCTGAAAGACCCCGTGGCTGATGGCGGGAGACTATGTAGAGGAGTGGAGACTTTGTAGAGACTGGATGACTCTGTGGATGTTGGGAGTTTTTGTGGATGAAATTAGAGTGTGTGGAGGATGGGAGACCGCGTGCATGCTGTGAGACTGTGTGGCTGGAGGGAGATTGGATGGATGCTGGGAGAAAGTGTGGATGGAGGGAGATTGGGTGGATGCTGGGAGACAGTGTTATTTAGGGAGATTGGGTGTATGCTGGGAGACGGTGTGGATGGATGGAGATTGGGTGGATGCTGGGAGACAGTGTGGATGGAGAGAGATTGGATAGATGCTGGGAGATAGTGTTGATTTAGGGAGATTGGGCGGATGCTGGAAAACACTGTGGATGGAGGGAGATTGGGTGGATGCTGGGAGACAGGGTGAATGGAGGGAGATTGGATGGATGCTGGGAGACAGTGTGATGGAGGGAGATTGGGTGGATGCTGGAAGACAGGGTCGATGGAGGGAGATTGGGTGGATGCCAGGTGATTGTGTGGAGGATCATCTGTCCTGGAACAGTCATCTATCATCTGTTTCACCTAGAACTCTGTGAGTAAATGCCACTGATTCGTACATCATCTCATCCGTCCTGGAACAGTCATTTATCAGCTGTTGCACGTCCAACTCTGCTAGTAAATGACACAAGTTCCCAAGTTATTTCATCTGGCATGGATCTGTCATCTGTCAGCTGTTACACCTCCAACTCTGCCAGTAAAAGACAATCACTGGCTCCGACATTCTCTCATCTGTCCTGGAACAGTCATCTATCTGCTGTTACACCTCCATCTCCGGCATTAAATGACACTAGCTCGTCAGAGTCTGCAACACCAAACTCTATAACATGCGAGGATGTCAGTTGTTCTTTCATTCAGAAATAGAGAATCTACAGTTTTCAATACAAGTCTCATCATGTAATTTAAGTTCACTGTCATCATTCTGTGAGGTGATGTGCACTAGAAATATTCCCGTTGAGATTCCCTTTATGTCGGTTGCACAGGTATATAAATATCTCTCAAACCTCAAAGCAACAAACTCACACGGCCTAGATGGGATCAGTAATATAATTCTTTGCTGTGCCAAGTCTTTAACGTTCATATATAATTAATAAGTTGGAACTCTTCGCTGGTTGCTGAGGATGGAGACGGAGCGCTTATGGGAATGTCCAGAATGCTGTGATGTCGGTTCCTAGATCAATCAATCAATCAATCAATCAATCAATATAATTAATTCCTGGCCAAAGTCTACATTCCATCGGCATGAAAAATTGCTATAGTTTAGCCTCTATTTTAAAATGGCTCAAATGATAACAGCGTCTTGGGTAATTATATACCTATTTCCTTACTAATGTTGCTCTCAGAGCCACTAGAAAAGCACATTCATATAATAATATTGCAGAATTTAATTAATAACGATCTAATAATTGACAGCCAATCTGTGTTTCGACATAAATATTCTTGCCATAGTGCTCTAACAAAAATGACCTATAAACTACATTTTAACTTCAACAATTTCAACATTTGTGGAGCGGTGTTTGTAGACTTTTAAAAAAGCTTTTGATATGGTAGATCACAATATTTTAATCAGCAAATTGCCACACATGAAGACTAGTGCCGATATGGTGAACCTAATTACGTCATTTTTATCCGACGGGTAACAAGTTGTACCCTTTAAAAACCGTCTTTCAAGACCACACAGCTTACGATTGGTGTGCCCCGGGACTCAATACTAGGTCCGCTGCTTATTGCAGTTTATATTAACGACCTTCCTCTATATCTCAATACTTCATGTGATCTATTTGCAGACGATTGTATTATATATGATGGTCAGGAGAACCGTAGTGAACTAGAAAGTTATTTACAAAAAGAACTTGATAATCTTACAATGAAAACCTCATACAAATTAACATCGACAAAACCAAATCCATGCTAATAACGACCAGACAAAAACTTTAGACACTAGCCATAACTGGGGCAGCGCTCGAACTCCTCATGGACACGTTACCTATAGTTATGTAAATGAACATACGTCATTTGGTCTTTTAATTTATAGACATTTAAATTGGAGCTCTCATGTCCACATCCTTACCAAGAAAATAGCACAGAAAGTTTACCAACTTGCTAAAATTCAGCACTTCCTAGACGAAAGCACGCGAAAGATATTCTTTAAATCATACATTCAGTCCCATCTCGATTATTGGTCCACAGTCTGGGATGGTTGCCCTAAATCCAATATGAAACGACTTTATTCCTTCAAAACCGGGCTGTACGTCTAGTTTCTGGCACTAAACATGCTGAAAGTGATAATGTATATAGTCATCTAAGGCCTTTACCACTTCGAAAGCGTTTCCTTTATAGCAAAGCGAAATTAGTGAGTGAATGAAGTAGTATCTAAAATACCCCAGAGTATCTTCAACCGTTGATTCAATCTCATGCAATGAACAGCAAGCTCTTAAATTTAATATATGTCCTAAAACCTATATTGGACTTATACAAAACTTGATTTACATATTCTGGCAATCACTTATGAAATGACCTTACAACAGATCCGAAAAGTCCAATGTGTCCTGTAACAGAGCACCATCTCTGTTAGTAGCTAAGGAGAGGATGATGTGCAAAGACTAGGCACGGTTGAGCATCCTATGAAAACGTAATTAAGGACGCTCAAGCCGTGACGCGGGGGGTAGAGAAGTTAGTTACTGGCTGGACCTTGAATTGACAACATCTTTTGTATGCTGCTTTATTATTTTATGATGTCTTCCGTCAAATAAAACATATAGAAATTATAACCAGGACTTCGTTTATGTCTGCCATATAAGTGTCGCTGTACTGTTACAGTACACATTTGGTGCCGCTATCCCAGGATTTCGGACTTAGATTCGGACACAGCTACTTGCTGCCGCTGCCAAAACCGAACAAAGACCACTCCAAGATAAGCGGCTACAGAATCATTACGATGCAGAATACTGTTGGCAAGCTACTGGAGAAAATTGTAGCACACAGACTTGCTTGGGACTTGGAACAGCTCGGCTGCTTCCCGCCCACACTTGGAGGATACAGACGCAACAAAGAGTCATGGCTGAATGTGGCGGTCTTTGCTCAAGATGTTTACGAAGGATTTCAGGTCAGAGAAGAGACATGTGCGGCCGCCATAGACTTAGAGGACGCATATAACAGAGTATCTTTCGAGCACTTGATGCAAACCCTCCTCAGACTGAATGTGCACCCTCACCTTGTACGATGGATAGCTGCAGTTCTACTCCAAAGGAAGGTGGTGCTAAGATGCGGGAGTTGGTCTTCTGAGCCGATAACGATATGTCCAGGATTGCCACAGGGTTCACCACTGTCACCAGTACTATTCAACGTGTATACGGTGCCGATCACTGAACAACAGCTGGATGGGAGGGGTAGGACTCTATCATTCGTTGACGACATCCTCGTGTATCGACAGGGTCGAGATAGACAGGCGGTTGCCAACTATATGCAGGGCGAACTAGATCGAATTTCCTCATGGTGTGCTGATGCCGATGCCCTTGTCAACCCTGCAAAAGCAACGGTTACATGGTTCTCACTAAACAACCATATTGTGAAAACAGACCTGCCGGCAGTAAGAATGGATGGGAGCATTCTGAGTAGAACCCAGTCAATGACATATCTTGGCGTGAGGCTTGATCGTAGCCTGTCCTTCAAAGATCATGTCGACTATGTCATAACGAAGGCTCGAAAAGGTTTGGCAGCAATGAGAGTCATGGCGACTGCCAATATCGAGCAAAGACTGCTATTACTTCTGTTCCAAGGACTTGTGCTTTCACGCATCGAGTATGCCCTGGCCATCCTCACTGTCAGCCCTACACAGATTGGAAGACTTGAAAAGGTACAAAACGAAGCCATGCGTATCATTTTGGGCTGCACGAGAGACACCAGCTGTGTAGCAATGAGATACCTCCTTGACTTCCCGACAATGGAACACAGGATCAAGATCTGGAGAGCTCGTGCATACTTAAAAATAAGTGCAGATGAGCAGCACCCTCTGCATGACGCTGTATTCAGAGAAAAGGGTGACAGGCTAAAGAGGGGCAAATCATGGATGGGTCGGGCGGAAGATGTCGTCGGACAGGTCTGCAGTCTTACCAGTATCAACCCCGGCAAGGAATGGGTGCCGGTGCCTCCAGCTTTTAAGTGTACCTTCTCCTGCATTATCACACTCGACAGACGGTGCAGAGAGCAGAACCCTGCCGCTGTCAATGCAGAGGTTAACGCGCTCATCTATGATCACTCAGATAGCCCCGAAGTGCTCATCTATACAGATGGATCTGTTGTAAAGCAGCAGAGAAGTGCGTGGGCATTTACAGCCCGTTCAGCGGGCCGAACCGTTCAAGAATCCAGTGGTGCCCACTCTATGACCACGAGCAGCATGACGATGGAGGTGATGGCAGTTACACAGGCTTTCATATGGCTGGAATCACAGCATTATACCAACGTGTGTGTACTAAGTGATTCAATGAGCATGATTCAGAAGGTCGAAGCTGGATCTGTACGTAGACAGTGGACTGAGTCGCTGCGGAAGTCTGTTGTCCGCAAAGTCACCTTCATCTTCGTCCCGGGACATGCGGGAGTCGAGGGAAATGAACGAGCTGATAAATTGGCTGGCTCTGCACCCCCTGTAGATGGCCAGCCCATGGATCGTGCCGATGTCATTAACGCCCTTAAAGATATGGCGAGAACAGAGGATTTTGACGCCAGTGATTCCACATCGCTCTCCAGGATGAAAGACCTGGGAGTAAGAATCGGCACAGCCAGACGCGAGAGGTACATCGGGAAAACAAAGCGCCTCGTCAACCAACACAGAACTGGCACTATTAGCCACCGGACGCTGATGCATATGCTGGGGGGAGGATCTGAGCACCTATGGACATGTCCGGAGTGCAACGAAGATACCCCAACTGATAACTGATAACTAACTGATAACTCGGACTTAGATTGTTGCGGACAAAACGTGAACGAACGAACGAACGAACGAACAAACTTTATTTTCAAAGGGTTAAGAATTGGGCACGCAGGCCCGTCTAACATTCTGCCCTTCTATCACTCTCTTTCATACATTATTTCATTCACACATCATTCAAGGCTAACAAAGAACAGCAACAATATAAAAGATATGCATTATAAAGGCATGGGCAAAATGCAAACATCAAAAATACACGACACAGTAATACTAGATAATGGTCTGACACTTGTTATTAGCCATGTGGAATATACTGGCCTACAAAAAGGGGATTGGCTGTTATACTAGGGTCTTGTTATTATTATTATTATCTCAATTATTAAGGGGGAAGGTAATCCGTATTGAGATAGTGTTCGAATAATTTGCGATTATATGAATAGGGATTGGTGATGTCTTTGATTTCTTGTGGAAGATTGTTCCACAGCTGAGCTGCAGAGTACGTTAAGCTTGTTTTGTATAAGTCAGTCCTAGGCTTCGGAATGTGTAGTATATTTAAACGTTTACTGTGTCTAGCATTATATTTAAACAATGGCCAAAGGTAATTTGGGGCATTCCGATGCAGGATTTTGTGAATTAGTTTAGCTTTATTGAAAAGCAGGCGTTTGCGGAATGGTAGTAACTGAAGGCGTTTATACAGGCTAGGATTGTCAGATAAATGTTTGCTATAAATTAGACTCATGGCCCGTTTCTGGAGTGAGTAAAGTCGCTTGGTGTTTGAATTAGAACAACCGTCCCAGATTGTAGAGCAGTAGTCAAAGTGTGTCTGTATATGAGAAGTATAGAATAGCTTCCTTGTGTCCTCATCAAGGAAGTTTTTAATCTTGGCGAGTTGGTAGACTTTTTTCGCTGTTTGTTTAATAAGCGCTTGAACGTGGGAATTAAAGGTTAGGTTTCTATCAATGATTAGGCCTAATGTTTTGTGCTCAATTACACTTTCTACTGGCATGTTATCGATGTGAAGTTGAAGTGGTGTGTGTGAGCTTAGAGTTTGAAGTCTTTGTCTAGTTGTTAATAACATTGCTTTTGTTTTAGTGATGTTAATTTGCATACGGTTTGAATAGCTCCACTTAACTACATTATTTAATTCTTGTTGTAAAGACGACTCCAGTAAAATACAGCCTTCAGCGTTTGTGTACACCGTACAGTCATCTGCAAATAGATCGCAGGACGACGAAAGATGCAAAGGTAGATCGTTAATATATATGGCAAATAATAGAGGGCCATGAATAGAGCCTTGCGGTACTCCAATATTGAAGGTAGTGGTTTGAGACAGAGATTTATTATGTGATACTACTTGCTTTCTGTTTGATAGAAAAGATGATATTAGAGTGACTACATTAAGGCCAATTTTCATTGTCTCGAGTTTTTTAATTAAAATAACATGGTCTATCATATCAAATGCTTTCTTGAAATCAATAAACACAGTTCCACATAGACTGTTGTTGTTTATATTCTGGTGCCAATTTTCTATCATGTTTGTTAGGGCCGTATGGCAAGAATATTTTGGTCGAAATCCTGATTGGCTGTCAACAATAAGCTTGTTGCGAACTAAATACTGTAATGTTACTTTATGGATGTGTTTTTCTAGTGGCTTAGACAGTGATGATAGTAAGGAAATGGGTCTGTATATGTGTTTGGAGACCATTGTCCAATGACCAGATTTCAGAAGAGGTACAGCTTAGCGATTTGAGAGCTGATGGGGAGACGTGCCTTTGGTTAGGCTGAGTACTATACCATAGAGTTAGTGATGTGCGATCCTGGTCGCCGCACAGACGGAGAACTCCGGTTGCTGATTCCATCTAACCCCGCTGAGGTGTTTGTTTTTCGGTAGGTACTGAGGTAAGTGAATACTTCAGTGAGTTGACATTAGCGGTATAGTCGGCGGAAAGAATATCGCGGGAGCATCTATTCTCGCGCATATCGCCGCCACTACACAGATACATTGCAAGGAGGAATTAAGCTATGAGAGTCTTTAACTGGTCTATGTCAGTTTGAAACAAAAATTACTGATTGGTCGCTAGGTCATATGAGTTGATGGTAAGAGTTCGGAAGTGATACGTTGTTTGTCAAGGTGTTAATGCCTTCCATCTAGTCTTACTATTGTTTTATCCATTACTAGAGTTCTCTAAAGTCAGTTTTCTTTCCCGTCGTAGTATGTTCTATTGAACTATTGTTTCTACGAGTTACGGTATGCACTGATGATCCCGCTTTTTATGTGCTTTCTCTCTGTCTCTCCTAAGTTGCAAGTATTTCCTGGGTGATCCGAGGTGGCTTGACGTGGTGTTTACTCGAGCTCCTTGACTGGCACATCGTCTATCAAAAAGCATCAATAAAGGTTTTCATCAGGAGCTCCAGGAAGCTGATATAACGTGTCTAGAGGTGAACGGAGACACAGTCCTGTCACAAATGCGTTTGGTGAGAATTTTTGTAACTTCTATATTTTTTACACTTAGTGTGTGTCTGTTTAGCCGTTTTAATTCCTTTTTTTAGCCTAGCGTGCAGCCGGTTGGGTAGTGATCGCTCATGTGCACATATGGGTACGGTGACTTCTATGATGTTGTCTGACACAGTTACATAAATGTGATCTATAACGACTGTTGAATAGGACTTTGTACTCGAGTAGCGTTGTGACTATTTGTTGGAATTGTATGATGCAATTCTATTTCGTATTATGTTGGATTTGTTGGTGCCAATGTTACATGTCTCGACGTATGTCTGATTTCCTCGTGCAGAATGCGAAAACCACTCATCATGTATTGAGTTTTCGTCCAGACGTGTCCTAGTCACGGTGATTTCGATAAAGATAGCCAATCTCAGGTGTGCGGTTTGAAGTTTTAGCTCTAGACCGAGATGCAGTCTATTGCTGCAAGTTTCCAAGTCTAGCCTACGTGTGAGCATTTAGTAAATTAGAACATAGGTTCTTATGCCTGTCTCTTGTTTCCTACGCAGGGCTCTCCTTCTAAAAGCTTGTCCATGCTAGAGCTGTCCTCATCGGAAATTTTATCATTAAGCCTACTTTCCACTAAGGCCGAATAATGAGGACTATTTTGATTAAGAATCGAAGATAACTCTGTTCAGCTGTTACATAGCTGCACATGTGTTAAGTGTCCAAGGCGGTATTCCTGACTTCTGAGGCGGTTTTGCCACTTCTCAGGACATTTCATCCATGAAGAAAGTGTAACTAGTCAAAGTTAACAGCAAAAGTACAGGAGTCATAAAAACAATCACAATTACATGACTTAATTCCAACAATATCAGTAATACAAAGCGATACGTAAGTGACCATGTATAACGATCTAACTAATTAGACCAAGGAAGATAATGCAGACCAAGGAGCCAAACGGAGATTAAAGAACGTACAACAGATCATTAATCTTGAAAAAACTACTTCTAAGCTAACGTACCAACTTGTCTCCAAACGCATCAATAATGACTATCACAAGTCAATGTCTCTGTTTACAAGCTGAGTGAAGAAGACTCACGCTCAGAGTATTAAGGCGATCAAAACAATTATTATACAAGATATCTAGGTGTCATCTCTGTTGACCTTCAATACACGTCAATTTTTCCCGCCAGCGTACATCTAATACGTTGCTAGTAGTAAGATCATGAACAAAGCAGTGCGCATACAGCTTTCTAGGAGTGGCTCCTTCTTGTAGCCGAGAGTCCGTGTTGCTGTGTGCTGAATGCTAGCTAGTAAAGTACCAGGCTGTGTTGGTCTTGTACAGCGACATCATAAATGCCTGCCGAGAGTGCAGCGTGGGCTGACACCGTGTCGAGGTACTAACACTCTGGTTAAAATGGAGTGGATACTGTTGCTTTCTCACGGGTGTGTAACGACTTCAACCACAGGCTCTGCTTCGTGGCTAGACAGGAGGCTGTGTGGTGCGCACGTTGCTTGTTACTACTGGCTTGATCCTGTGCTGTGGAGAAGAGGTAACCGTATCTTCATAATAGCAGCCTCCCTGCTGTGAAAGAGTATGTGTCGGATTTGGTGTGATGGAATGTTCTTCCGTCTGGCTTGGAGTATCAGTGCCGTGGTTATGAGGTGGTCTGCTCCTTCTGCTTATTGTCCTATGCATGTGCGGCAGTAATGTCGTCTGGCTTGAGTTTGAGGTGTGTAGCTAAAAGTGTCCTACGCGATCCGGTATTGGATGTAGGTTGTGTACGTCTCAGGGTGCTTAAGATTTGTGGCGGCACGCTGGTGCCCACTGTAGACAAAAGTGTACTTGATCTTTATAAGTCGCTTTTTAGTGCTCATGACTGTGAGTAAACACGGTGTGTTGTTGATGACTGTATGTTGTGTTGTGAGAACAAAGAATTCTGCAGTATGTTGTAGTTATGTCCGCTAGACGACGCGTGGAATCATAACTACGCGGATATGATGAGGAGAAGAAATGGACGAGTTAGGAAACGTGTGACGTCAAGTCCGTTCTCAAGAGGCGCCAGCCGTGAGATGTTGTGATTTGCTGGTTGTTCATGGTGTCCAATGATACCAATAGTAACGCTTGCC
Organism: Cepaea nemoralis; assembly: GCA_014155875.1. Classification (NCBI taxonomy): domain Eukaryota; kingdom Metazoa; phylum Mollusca; class Gastropoda; order Stylommatophora; family Helicidae; genus Cepaea; species Cepaea nemoralis. Next base: position 251,222 of record JACEFZ010015257.1, read on the forward strand.
ATTTTTACGTTAAGATTTACAGCGGACCCTCCTACGTCTGGGTCTGTTAGCCGGCGTTCAAACACCAGCCCCAGCAATGGAATTATGGAAGACACTGTCTGTGTCTGTAGTAGCCATCCGGTCGCTGTATAGACTTTTCATTAGAGCGTCGCTAATCTCATAGTGTGTACAGTCGGTCGTGCTGTCTGCACGTGTTGGTTGTCCCGTACGCCTTGCTCGTTGTTTCTACATTGTAGCAGCCGTCTCGTACATCTCCATGTGGCTACTCACGTGTTTCCTGGAGGCTGTGGTTGTCTGTTGGCAGTGCACTATCGCACTGTAAACCTTTCTGACTGAAGTTTCTTGAGCACGTCGATCTGTTGTTATCTTTACACCAATGGATAGACTGCTTGTAGCGTTTTATCCTTCCTCTGTTGTCAGCTGTTGGGTTTTGTTCCGCGTCTTGTTTTGGTGAATGAAACTGGGCTCACGTAGGTTCTCCGACTGTGATACAGCTGCGTGGGCGTTACACGCTGTTCAGGTTGAGTTAGGTGAGGACTCGTTGCTGTAAACGTTCTATTGGTTCTTCTTAGCAACAGATTTTCCTCTCTCAGTGAGCGTGCTCTTCTTGAGCGCAGTGCAGTCACTGCTGGTAGCTGTGCTGTTATCTAACGCTCCAGTTACGAGCGGACGTGTTTTCACAGGCTCTCCGTTTTTATCTCGAATTTATCAAAGTTTTGGCCTATTTTACTGTAACAGTAAGCAGTGCAGCGCGTTAAGGATTGCTCACTTTTACCTCAGATGCGCCTATGACAATCGCAACGATTGTCCCCATTGAGAGTTGGCGTGATAGCTAGGCTGGTATTGCTTCTGCTACTCTTACGTTGGTCTCAGCCGTTGTTTTGGAGGTGCGCATTGGATAGTTCAATGGCCAAAGGTCCTGATGGTGTCGGTGACCTCGTGTGATGGTATTGTCCTGTTCATTCTTTGTATGTGTTAGTTGAGAAGACATTGTTTCGCTGTGCTGTCCCACAGCTGTAGTTTTGTGTGTGTAGATGCCGAGTCTCACTCGAGTACGAGCAGTGTTGATGCTATCTTGTGTCTTTGGATATGTCTCTTAACTCTGTGATGTAAGTATTGCGTTCTCCAGCTACGACAAAGTCTAGAGTTTTAGCCAAGAGTTTGCATGTTTTCAAGCGGCTGCCTGAGCTAGTAAGCTTTGTTCTTTGAGGAGTATAAATCGTATTGTAAGGAGCATGGCGTTCGTAATCAGATCTCTCCACGTCGGGCCCCGCTTCTACTACGTCTCTGTGTTGGATCTCGTATCATCAGCTTGTAATACACTTGATGAGGCACGTTCGAATGGCGCTCATAATGACCAGGTGTAATGTAAGAGGATACTGTTAAGACGACATTGGCCGAGTGGGTGTTGGAGACGACTCGGCCGACTGGATTCGCACACCTGGCTAGCTGGTTTTCACCGCCCGCTTCTCTTGTTTAGTGCGTGATGTTTTATTCACGTGCCGATCGTAAACCGATCTTAGTTTACCACCTAGTCCCTCCCGCGCGGCTCTCTCCTATAGATGGCATTAGCGCATCAGTGTTATCAAAACCCGTTTGACGAGAATGCAGCGAACTCATGTCGTCTCGACGACGCCGCGGGCAGTCATGTGTGGCGGTTCGTTTGTTTTGATAGTTGAGACAATAGAGCACAGTGGCTGATCAGGAACTTGGCGGTATTGTGTGCTGCGACTTACCACGCGCTAGTCAAGCGTGGTTTCACAGCCGTTGTCGTTAATCGATAATTGTAGGTTTACGAAAATGAATGACCTACCGTCCATTTATCAAGGAATCCTCCTGTCACACACACGTCACGTAAGAACTTATGAGCTATTAATTCGTATTAGATCCAGTTTTTAGAACTAACACAATGATATACACAGCATCTCGATTTAAAATAGGCAAAACTTTGATAAATTCTATAAAACTGGGAGAGCTTGTGAAAACACGTCCGCTCGTAACTGGACGTTAGATAGAGAGAAAGAGAGAGAGAGAGAGAGAGATAGAGAGAGAGAGAGAGAGAGAGAGAGAGAGAGAGAGAGAGGAGACCCTCGCTAACGAGCCCGTTGTGTGAACTTAAAGGTAACATGACATATCCTAGAACACAGTGGATCAATGATAACAGAACTGTCATTCTTAATATGAAGCAAACAATGTCCCACAAAGAGCAGCACATTTCGGAAACGTAACATAATTGGATATGATGATGTATTCTGAATGAAAAACCAAGCATTCGACCAACATGAGGGATACGTGACATTAAAGACACACTGAGTATCAACATGCATTAGGCACGGAACGTCATAGAAGTCTTGAGTCTGTCTAGCGCGCGGTGATAAAAGCTATGTTCTTTTAATCAGTCTGCTACTACATAATTGTCATGGTCTTACATACTTATAACACTTAGCTCGGAGTCTGGGACAGAGGTAAACAACTGCACGCTTACAAGATAGCACTAGTACGATCAGTCGTTGCAATTTAAGATACTTTTAATCGATGATAATGTACACATGCGCAATCTCGCAGAGATTGTGCTTCATCACCACGTAATATTCACAGTGAATATCGTAACATCGTTATCACACCCTCACTCTATATACACAACCGTCACTGACTAACGGTACATACTCGCTATTCATATTTTCAATCACAGTTAAATTTACAAGCTCATTCAATCCAGCTATCAAAACGATACATTCGGGAATCACAGCCACAACCCTACGTCCGTCTGTGGTCGCAGTCTCTTAACCCGTCTGTCTAATTCAGGGACGCTCATCCGGACCACTGATTCCTACATCCCATGAATCGGTGTTGCTTGGTGTGGTCCGATGGACACAGGTCTCACCCGAGTACAGGCTTACCAACACTAGGCGCAAACAACCCTGACCTTTCTTAGTACACCTGTCTACCTGTCGTTGTTACTTTACAGTCGCTGCAGCTAACCTGTCTCTCCTGTCCAATGTCTAGTCAGTACTGCCCACGGTTATACTAGGTAGTATCGTTTGTTTGTAACAATAATGTTGCTATTTAATATATTTATCATCATCCTCATCATCATAATCTCATCATTGTCAGGATCTTGCAATCAACAATAATACAGGCTCAAAATACCTCACATATGTGATAATAAACACGGTCACAGAATGACTTGACGTAACACACAGCGAATACAATTATAACACTTTATTCGTACTTCTCACTCACCACAAACATTACATGCATCGCGCAATTACAATCGCGATGCGATTACACAATCAATAGATATATACAATAGATCAATACACAACTTACAATACTCCGTATCAGGCGCACAGTCTTCTACACTCAAACAGGTGTTCACTCTCTTCGCGTACACACATATAAGTCATACGAGCATACATTCGAACCGTCCGTCCAGTACCACTGTCCGACGCCGTCTGACTTCTAACGGCCGTGAGTCCTTGTTAGTCGGGGTTGTCTCCCTGCGTGGACTCCGTGTACCACGTGCTGCACCGACTGACCCTTCCTGTCACGACAGAGATAGTGTCGCTCACAAGCGTACCTGGCGTAATTGCCAGGCTTTGATGAAGAAGACGTAGCATAACTGGTGGGGAGATTGGGGAGATTATGACAATCATTATCATCATCTTTTACGATTTACGTCAAGCGTCATGAGGAGGAATAGCTGACGCTCCAGCGCTCGGTGGGTGGCACTGGATAGTGTCATTTAATGTTTTGTACAATGCCTTTGATGTCAATCCATTATTTTTCTCGTGCGCTCCCCTGCTTTCATATCAGATCTTCTTTGATGTTGCGCCAGTGCTAGTAGTTTATTGTATTGCAGTCTAACGAGATGGCCAAACCATTTGTTCTTCTGCATTTCAATATATGTTATGTTAGGTGGTGAACCCCATTGTCTGTCTGATAACAGGATTTCTCACTCCGTCGCCGATAGTTAAGTTATATCATGCATGACATCTTTCCATTGTGTGTCTATGTTTACCCTCTATGTGGGTCTCAGTCTGGTTATCAGCTTATTCACAGGCACAGGTTATTGTATTTATATTCAACGTTGCATGCATCCTCTTATCAAAATAACTTTTTTATTCTTCATAACACTTACGAAATTAGTTTGCTTGTGGCCTGGGTTAATTAAACTTTACTTTTGTTAGAGAAACACACACATGGCATATGATCATTTATTATAATGAAACAAACAGTCCACAGCAGTAAACGCAGTCCTTTACAGTAAAACACGGTGGTCTGCAGTAAAACACAGTCCTTTACAGTAAACACAACCCTCTATAGTAAAACAGTCCTCTATAGTAAAAACAGTCTCCCACAGTGAAACACAGAACACTACAGTAAAACACATTATTCTTGAAACTGTACCTGATTCGTTACGTCTGGAAATTGTATACCTGTAACAGGAAGTAGAAAATAGTTTATTGTGGGGTTAATGTCATTTTTACACACACACACGCGCGCGCGCGCGCGCACACACACACGCGCACACGCACGCACACGCTAATACACACACATACACACACACGCACGCACACACACACACGTACGGTATGTATAAGTAAACATGTGTTAGTGTGTTTGTGATTGTAAGTGAGTACATGTGAACGCGAAGAGTGTGAATTCGTGTGTTATTGAGTGAGTGCATAACTGTGAGAGTTTGTGTCAATGATGTAAGTATGTATGCAGGTGTGTATTTGTGCGTGTGCGAATGTTTGTGTGTCTAGCAACATGCATTGTTATGTTGGCAAATTTCACTTGACAATTCTTTTTTACTGTGTGAATGCAACATGCACAAAAGATAATTGATGCATGAAAGATGGGTTGACTGGAGGGGCGAATTAAGACAGAGCTGTGTGTCCAATTTGTGACCCTTTAAAAAATAAAGTTCTCTCTCTCTCTCTCTCTCTCTCTCTCTCTCTCTCTCTCTCTCTCTCTTTCTTTCTCTCTCTCTCTCTCTCTCTTGCGCGAGCTCTCTCTCTCTCTCTCTCTCTCACATCGCGCTCTTTCTTTCTCTCTCTCTCTCTCTCTCTCTCTCTCTCACACACACACACAAACACACACACTCTACATTGGCTAACTGTATGCCTGTATCAGGAAGTATAAACTAGTTAATTGCGGGTTTACTGTCAAGCACATGCACACGCACGCACGCATACACACTCACACACACAGACACGATCACACACATATACGCACATTGTTTATCTACGTACAACTCAATGCCTGCATAATGGAGCATCATACATACGTTGATGATTTAGTTATGTTATTGTATTATCTTACAATTACATATTATTTATAAGTATGGGAGTTCACATTGTCTCGCAATGATACACGCACTCTACCCATGAAACAGGCTGTGATAGACAGTGCTAAGTGTGCTTGCTTCCTGAGGCAAAGATCCTGGTTCATTTCTCACCAGTGGTGGGATTCTTCTGGTCCCACCAGCCCGGCTCTCTTCGGCCAAACCTCACCCAGTGGGCATATGATAACTTTTAAAATTGTCTCAAAAAGTTGTCACCTGGTCAAGTCTAGAATTGTCTCAGAAGGAAACGCAGCAGGGAAAAGAACTGACCATAAACCTCATTTTGGCATGATCCATAATTTCACACCCCCAATCACAGTGTTTACCTGGATAGTGTGGTTAAAAGTTCGTTGCATATTCCTTACAGGACGTCGCAGTGAATCCCGGCATATTCCGGCTGTTACTGATTTCTTTTCAAGTTTATGTTCAGCAGCTTGCCATTGCTTTCTGAACGATCAGACCACACACCAATGTCTGAAAACCAACGCAAGGCGGTCTGCTGACAAAGGCCGTGCAGGTTAAGCTTCAAACGCGGTATGCGGGATTACTAACTGCTTCCCTTCGACAAACAACATGTTGTATTGTGGACTCCATATGTACTACAGTAGGTTTGTGTCCCATCCAAGCACACTTTTGTGCTGTAGAGTCCATGTTTGTTACATCAGGTTGTGTCCATCCAAGTTCACTTTGTGCTGTAGATTCCTATTTGTTACACCAGGCTGCGTCCATCCAAGTACACGTTGTGCTGTAGAGTCCATGTTTGTCAGACCAGGTTGTGTCCATCCAAGTACACATCGTGCTGTAGACTTCATGTGTGTTACACCAAGGTTGTTGTCCATCCAAGTACACGTTGTGCCTGTAGAGTCCATGTTTGTTAGACCAGGTTGTGTCCATCCAAGGACACATTGTGCTGTAGACTTCATGTGTTTTACACCAGGTTGTGTCCATCCAAGTACACGTTGTGCTGTAGAGTCCATGTTTGTTAGACCAGGTTGTGTCCATCCAAGTACACATTGTGCTGTAGACTTCATGTGTGTTACACCAGGTTGTGTCCATCCAAGTACACGTTGTGCTGTAGAGTCCATGTTTGTTAGACCAGGTTGTGTCCATCTAAGTATGCATTGTGCTGTAGATTTCTATTTGTTACACCAGGTTGTGTCCATCCAAGTACACATTGTGCTGTAGACTTCATGTGTGCTACCCCACGTTGTGTCCATCCAAGTACTCATTGTGCTGTAGATTCCTATTTGTTACAACAGGTTGTGTCCATCCAAGTACACATTGTGCTGTAGATTCCTATTTGTTACAACAGGTTGTGTCCATCCAAGTACACGTTGTGCTGTAGAGTCCATGTTTGTTAGACCAGGTTGTGTCCATCTAAGTATGCATTGTGCTGTTAGATTCCTATTTGTTACACCAGGTTGTGTCCATCCAAGTACACATTGTGCTGTAGAGTGCATGTTTGTTACACCAAGCTGCGTCCATCGAACTACACATTGTGCTGTAGATTACATGATTGTTACACTAAGCTGCGTTCATCCAAGTACACATTGTCCTGTAGATTTCATGTTGCTATAAACATACACTAAAAGAGATAGGTGCATCTAGCAGAAACACACGTGAACTCATCTTACCATTGCGGTGTTGACATATTGATGTTTTTCCCCTTTAGACCAAGCTCCTGAAATCAAATAGCATGAATGTATGTTATAACATAATATACATGTAGAAGAACACAGCCAAACAATTCATCTTGCTGGTTTAGTGGTTATTATATTAGAGGTAGAGTGGTAGAGGTCGGTAAACACACCGAGTGTTGATGACGCCTGCGCTAAGAGCGGAGAATCCAAACAAGTGGATGTCTCTAGGACGACCTTTTCTGTAAGCTAGAGTGACACATCTTAGGGTACTCATTTACTTTCAGAGCTTAAAAGTTAGCTCAAGTCTCAGAATATACTCCAAAGTAATGTGGTTGTGGGAAGTAAGGTGTAGCAACTGCGTAAATTATTCAAAGAAACGAATTATCGTAACAGGAAAGGAAATCTTCTGCTGACGTGAGAGCAACGAATGTGATCATGATAAACGAGTCTCAGTTCTTTATGTGCAGACTGTAATCTGTGATGCTGGAAGCTGTGGCTATAGTCAGTGTTCATCTGTCTGGATTAGTTAATTCTTGTTTTAGTGTGTGTTTATCCGACTGGATCAGTTAACGCATTTCTGATGTGAACAACGTGTCACTAACATCCAGATGTAATATGTGATGTACCTGGGGGACATGCACACTGGTATGACCATTATTACTTCACTATAAGGTCACGATGTGTATAGACCCATTACTGTCGCTGGTCCCTAACCAGAGAGACCATGGTTTACTTTCAAGACCCTAGAATGTGCACATGTTGTGTGAAATGTGTGTTGGTTTGCATGGTGAATTCAATAGATACATGACATATACTTGTATATATCTTACGGGATGTTCCATCTGCATTTCATACCTCAGTTGCTGAATATTGGGGAATACAAGTCTGAAGAGACCATTCAACATTCGACATTCACTGTTACAAATCCTAGTCACAAAACCTGTTCATAACAATTGCTTATGATATGCAATTCCAGTACAGCGAGCCAGTTAGCTTTATTGATAGGAAGCTAGACTGACATTGTCATGAGCATTGTCAGACCAGCGTTCCATGTCTGCGTTCCTGCCCTAGCTAAGTAAATGAAAGACTGGTCTCGCTAAGTGAGGGAAGGACTGAAATCGCTAAGTGAGGGAAAGATAAGCCTCGCTAAGTGAGGGAAGGACTGAAATCGCTAAGTGAGGGAAAGACTAACCTCGCTAAGTGAGGGAAAGACTAACCTCGCTAAGTGAGGAAAGATCGACCTCGCTAAGTGAGGGATAAACTGACCTCGTTAAGTGAGGGTAAGACTGACATCGCTAAGGGAGGAACAGACTGACCTCGCTAAGTAAAGGAAAGACAGATCGCGTTATGTGACGGAAAGACTAACCTCACTAAGTGAGAGAAAGATTAACCTCGTTAAGTGAGGAAAAATCTAACCTCGCTAAGTGAGAGAAAGATTAACCACGCTAAGTGAGTGAAAGATTAACCTCGCTAACTGAGAGAAAGATTAACCTCGCCAAGTGAGAGAAAGACTAACCTCGCCAAGTGAGAGAAAGATTACCTCGCTAAGTGAAGGAAAGTCTAACCTCGCTAAGTGAAAGAAAGATTAACCTCGCTAAGTGACAGAAAGATTAACCTCCTTAAGTGAGGGAAAGACTAAACTCCGTGCATCCAGGCCCTCACACAAAACAAATCTCCTGACACATCACAGGTTCCTGTTTTGGGACTTGTTATTTATTTATTTATTTATTATACACCGCGTGATTCTGGATCGAACACATCTCCATCCCATCCCACGCTTCCAAATTCAGTAACAACCATAACAGGTATCGACACAGCCTAATTGCTTTTAAAAATTAATTCTAAATAGTAGCATGAAAATGCTTTTTGCGTGAATACATACCTTTCCTTCTCAACAGACAGATGACAACCACTATCGTGATGATGACCAGTACAGAGGCAACAATGCCACTAACTGTAACTCCCACAGCCAGAGGCGGAGGACTACCTTTCTCTGAGCTAGCTATTACAGCGTGTAGGAAGATAACCAGAAATTAATAAAAGCTAACAGGTTTACACACAGTCAAGCTAGAATGCTAGGACTAACAACTGCTATCCCTCCATTCTCACGTGAAACATGATTTATGAGATTATGCATTTATGTTGGCTGTGATGTCGTTAATCAAACTGTTCATTCATTTTAGCAGCCAAATACTTTGGCATTTTGTTATTTTATAATCGAGTGTTAGTGCAGTTTAAGTGTGTGTGTGTGTGTGTGTGTGTGTGTGTATGTGTGTGTGTGTGTGTGTGTGTGTGTTTGCGTGTGTGTTGTTGTTTATCCATCAAGAATGATGATGACCAATTATTTCATCCAGTGGTGTTGAAAGTATGCAACCGTGGGTTCTAAGGTGGCTGATAAGGCCTATTTTGGCTCGAAATGTTCTTTGACAATGTGGGCAAAGAATGCTTGGCGTTCCAGGAGCAGGAACTCCTGCAGTGGTTTTTCTGTCCAGCCTTTTATTTTTCTTTTTTACAGCTTTTACAATCCTGGTTGCTTCACAAGTGACGTAATGATGCTAATGATGTACGCCACGATTTCGGTCTTTGACAGCAGTCTCCCAAGTGTCATGATGAATTCCAAAAGCTTTTAGTGCGATCTTCAGAATATCTTTCAAGCGTTTCACCATACCGCCTTTTAGGCGTTTAACACAACGCAGGTCGCCGTTAAAAAAAAAATCGTTTAGGGAGCACGTGATCTGGCATGCGAGTAAAGTGGTCAGCCCAGAGAATCTGATCCTTCATTAGTAGAGTGTGGATACTGGGCATGGACGCTCTTTCTAGAACTTCAGTGTCTGTGATCTTCCCTTGCCATTTAATCTTCAGTAACTGCCTAAGGCAGACGGTGTGGAAGTGGTTTAATTTCCTAGCATGTCGCTGATAAACAGTCCAGGTTTCACAAGCATATAGCAGTGTGGATAATACAACCGCTTTATAGACTTTCAGCTTTGTTTGCAGGCTTATTCCATTTCTGTTCCATACATTCTTGTACAGTCTGCCAAAGTCCGCGCTGGCCTTGGAGATTCTTGCATTCACTTTGTCATACATTGTGACAGCTTTTGACACAGTGCTGCCAAGATAGGTGAATTTGTCTACAACACTTAGTCTGTGATCATTCACTTTGATATTCGGCACGGTGTGATTATTTCCTGGAGTTGGCTGGTACATAACTACAGTCTTCTCCAAGTTGATATTGAGCTTAAAGTGAGGGAAAGATATATATTCTTAGTTTTTCTAGGAGCAGTATGAAGATCCCCTGCCGGCTTGCTAGGCCAGTCGCAGGTTTAGGAAAAACATCTGACCATAGGGAGTCTATCCCCTATGGCGAGCCATAGCCTCGTTAGCCCATGACCTCGCGGTCATGGTTTCCCTGTCTGCACCACGTGGAGGTGGGGTTGACTTGTGTAGTCTGCAGGTCATCGGCAGGCTACTAATTGTCACTTGTCTCCCCTCCTGGGAGAGGCTAGCCGATCCTAACCCTGATGTATGCAGGGCCAGGCGCAGTCCACACCTTGTAGACCATGGGAATATCGATATATGAAGCCCATAAGCGGGCTAACCATGCCTCTCAACAGATATGAAGCTCAAATGTGGGTTTTACCACCTGACATGTTGCTGCGTCTGTAGAGAAGGAGAAAGCACCACACGACAGTTGCCCTGGAGATGGTACTGTGGTACTGACACTGGAGCAAAGTCTCTACATGAGCCTACCATGGCAATCGTGTTCGTGGGTCCAACGATATTGACCTCAAAGCGATTGAATCCAGTTGTAATGGAAATATTCCAGAGGTCATGGCATGTTCCCCTAGCTGATGTGGACCTGGTTCACTTCATGGTCTAGTTTGTGTACATTGTGTTTTATTCAGTATGAACATGGTGGTATACGTCCGATGTTGCTAAAGCAGTGGCTCCGACTTCTAGACTTCTCCGACAAGGGGGACAACTTTAGATGACCTGTGTGCACTTCGTTCACGTCACAATCCTTCTGCATTTCATCAAAAGAGGAGGCCGAATATGCTGCTCCCCGGGCTAAAATACCAAAGAAATTTGAATACCTACGCACACAACAAAAGACTTTTTGTAGCGTGTGCCATCTTGATTTAGTCATATTTGGATATGAATATTCTGTCCTGAAATTCTCTGTGTGGTCTATGGGAGGAGACAGGGGCCATTATAGAGAAACCCGGGTGCAATGTAAGTTACCACAACCAAACGTTAGCAATACCTTTTACACAAAATGTTCATACCTCCTTCCACAATCTCAAATGAGTAAGTCAGTTGGCCCTCGGTATTCCTCATGTTCAGATTATAATTCTGGAAATAACTGGCATTTTTAATGTTGATCATCAATGACACGGTGCCATGGGGAGGCTGCTGTTTTATGTAGGTCAGTGTGTATACATCAGAAGAGAGGATGTATTTAGTACTGGTCAAGGTAACAGATGGTTCTGGGTATCCAAACACAGGGACACTAATGGACACTGTTCTATTTACTTGTCCTTTATAACTCTGACTCAGATTGTCAGGGTCTGTGAACTGTTGAGCACCTGTAGAAAACATAACCAGTTGTGATCACAGAATGCATGCCTAGAGGCCACAATGTTATCAATAATTGAAAAAAAGAAGGAATAATACTTTAGCTGACATACTTTAAAAAAAATAGATTGTTACTGGTACTGTTCGAATGTGGTTTCACTTATTTACATTATATGCTATACAACTCTGCGATATACACCTGACGAGATACAACTCTGCAGAATGCACCTGACGATATACAACTATGAAATATGCCCCTGTATGAGATACAACTCTGCAGAATGCACCTGACGATATACAACTATGAAATATGCCCCTGACCAGATACAACTCTGCAGTATGCCCCTGTATGAGATACAACTCTGCAGATTGCACCTGGCGTGATACACCTCTGCATTATGCACCTGGCCAGATGCAGCGAGAAATTTTAGGCACTAAACAGTGCAAATTATTGTCTGTGGCTTCTGAGTGTATAATCTCATTAATTGTAAGCTGGCATGGATGTAAGTCCTTCTACTATAAGATATCATGTTTGTGTGTATTACTACTGTAAGCTGTCGTGTATGTAACTACTTCTACATAAGCAGTCGTAGAATTAAGTGCTTCTAATGTAAGCTGTCATGGATGTAAGGACTTTTACTGTAATCTGTCATGGATGTGAGTACTTCTACTGTAACAGTCGTAGATGTAAGTACTTCTACTGTAAGCAGTCATGGATGTATGTACTTTTACTGTAAGCTGGCAAGGATGTAAGCACTTTTACTGTAAGCTGGCATAGGTGTAATTACTTCTACTGCCCATGGTTTGACTTTACACTAACACATTATTTCTTGCAATTTTATTTTTCATGTCAAGTCCATTTATTATAGATCTGGATACTGTACTTGTTTGTAACATGCACATTCCAGAAAGTGGTACAAGAGCTATCTAATATAATTAGTTGCCTATCATTTACATGATGTCGCTAACAACCCCAACATTTTTCTGTTGTGTGTGATCTCTTGCCAAGCTTACGTTTAGTGGTTTGCCATTGATGTATGAACCTTAGGTTGGTATTAATGAGTATTTACATTTACAAATATATGCACTGATGTGAAGCACAGACGTTCTGACTTCTAACTCCATGAATTCAATCTGTGCGAACTCTAGATGTGAAACATGTGCTCTTTATTTTCACTGAGACTCTTGGGACGCAAAGGTGTTTCCAAGTCACAAGGGCCGGGTTATATACTGACCAAGACCTGGCTAAAGTCAGTAGGATCGCCGATTCCTCCGAAGTCAGAGAGTGTCTGCCTGTACGGCGAGGAACCACAAGTCTGCACATCAATAAACCAGACATGGGACAACGGATACTCACGCAAACCTCAGGTCCTGTACGACATCACACTAATGTTGGACAACAGGATGCCTTCATCCGGCATACAGGACTTCACGTTCGAGCTCAAGTCAACGAACACAAGCAAGCAGGCACTGAGACTCTTTCCTGTATATATTAGGATAGCTGTCATATAACCGCATTCATGTTATGTTAACTTCAATCATTATATAGCACGTGTCACAGCAGAAGGATAACTGCCATGAGCCTGACGACGTCATGGCATGGTTCAGTTATAACCTAATTCAGAGAGTAAAGGTTACGACTGTGTTCGGAAGTGAACACGAGAACGTGGAAAGCAAGGACTTTCCACACAACGTGAAAGCGTTGGAGCTCACTTCCCAGGTGATAGGAAGTGAGCTCTGGACAAAGGAGTCTGCGTGGATCCATCGTCCTGTGTGGACATGGTGAAAAGTATACAGCGTTATGGCTCTACATTGAGCCACGCATTTAATCTGTGATGTAGTGTACCGTGATGTGACTGTCGAATAAGTGATGGTATATGTGATATGTGATTGTGTAGATTATACGTAGGAAACTTATAACAGTCTTTGTGTTTACTCTTGTTCGAGTCAACTGGAGTTCGAGTGGGTGAGGTGTATGACGTATGATCGAGTAACCATGATATACTCATGTGCTGCGAGATGATCAGGGTGCTGACTGGAGAAGAATAGAAGAATAAATCATCCCCTGTTGGACACGAGAAGTGTTGCTACACAAGTATCGATAGTAGCTCATTCAGATAGTCCAGTCATTATCCTGGCAATAACATTGCCAGGCACCCACAGTAGAAGAAGTAGAGATTAGAGAATACTAGACAATAACAAATATTGAATGCTATAGTGATCACTCCTGGATTCGAACCTGCAACCTCCAAAATGGTCAACGTGCATCGCTGCAGGAAACATGTGTACTATACACACGGTCAACCAGACAAACACAATCTCTGCTTCTTCCAATTATTTCTACGGGAGCCAATTAATTCTGGTGAACACAATTCTCGTCGAGTGTTACGTCAATCATGTGAACAATAATCGCCGATGGCCTCTAGGCGCGCTATAACAGAGCTGTGGAGTGTACAGGCAACAACATGGCATAAACTTACCAGCGCATAAGCTCATGCATGAGTGATCGTTTATAATGAGTGACCCTGGTAAAAGGGATTAACATGATAAGTTCTAGCAACATCAGTACTTTTCTTGAAGTAAACAGAAAATATACACTATGTTTTTCATGTTTAGCATTGCACATTTGTGGCCCTCAGGAAAGAAAATTGAACTTCCAGGTAGTTAAAGTTTTACTACCGGGAGAGATTTTTTTGTTTACGTCTATCCAAAGATTCCACTAAAATTGGTGGAAAAGTTAACTGATTAACTGTCATGGGATGATCAATCTTCTTAAGCGACTTCCTGTATCTGCCATGGGCTTTCATATCGTCAAAATGATATAATACAACATGTCTGCTACCATATTAACAATTGTTAAGTCATAATTGTAGCACAAACCTACTTCCCATTTTCCGCCATCCACTTTTGTTTGTCTAAACCTACTTTTTCTTTGGCTCATAATCTGTTAAGCCTTCTCTTATAATTAACAATACTCTTATTCTGTAAAGGTGGACTAAAAGCATGTAGATGATTTATAATCACACAGAAACATCCGTAATTGTGTCAGTGGGCATACATTTAGCACAAAAGGCAAACATTGCTCTTTCTTGCTGAACACACAAACGTTTAAAAATAGTCAATCTGACATTGTACACTCATAACATCACTATCATGTGCCTTACAAACTGCATGCCATCTACGTTTCGAGAAACGTTCCCATATGTGACAAGGTGACACTTGGATCGCTGGGATGACATCACGCTATCGAAAAAGCGCTCATGTAAACATTAATTCTTATCTCGTATGCATAGCGCCTTTATTCCAAATGATGGCTTTATGCGATTATCATTAATGGTTATGGTAACAATATGCAGCAATAATTGTGACTTTATTACCATGTCATATGTTTAAAAAAAATGACTATTACAGAGACACGCAACTTACATTTCACATAAACAGCCACTGTTTTATTTGTAGCTGCCTGACCTGTCTCAGCGTGACACGTGTAAATTCCTGTATCCATGCATTCTGCCATGACCTTGTTATAAATCAGTGTTATGTTGATTTTATGAATGGAGTTACTGAATGGTTGTATTTCTCTTTCATCCTTTCTCCGAGACAGACTTGGAGAGAGGTTAACCTCAGCTTGACAAGAAATACTGATCCTGGAATTCTTTTCTAGAGTTATCTGTCCAGAATTGTTGTTGGCTTCAACAATAATAACAGTGAGTCCATCTTTAAAAAAAAAACAAGACAATGAGTCATATATTTTTATGGTAACAGAATAAACACAAGTATACACACATCTAATAATCCACTTAAAATGACTAATTATGTCTTCACTTTTACATAATCCGTGCATTAACACTGTCTGATTCATAAGTGGAAGACTTGAGTGCGTCTACAAGGTCTGTTGATGCGTGTGCTTTTATCACCCACCCGTTCATTAATGTGGCTAGAGGTGGTGTGTATACATTAGTGTATTGTATGTGTAACACACTTACTGACTAGGACTTTGCATATTTAAACCTTGTGGACATTATATACAATCATTCCTGATAGTGAACAGTCACTTTTATATGGTGTAATTCTAAATACATGTTTGTATGAACTGTGTCAGTTATGTTCTTACCATACACATGAGATCCTGGTGAAAAACAATAGATACATAATGTCATGCTGTCTAGTTCATGCAGTCTCAGTTTAGTTTAGTTTAGTGGACAGATCAACATCACAACACACGGAAGAAACTCATAAGTGCTCAGTTCTACTCCTAACTAAAGCCTGAGTTCGGATAATCTCAGCTCAGTGCACGAGCTCCGTAGCACCGGCGAAGATCCTGAAATACTTTGGGTAGATTTCTAACTCGAAATGTGGCCCGGGCAGCGCCGTTAGGCTACTCTTTTTGATTTTCAACCGCCAAGAGATTTGATTACGTTCGCAACGAATACACACGGGCGTCCGGTCTCACTACCCAGAGAAAAGGGGAAATTTGTTTACAAGAAGTCCATGTGAACAAATCCCGGCCTTCACCGGGGCTTGAACCCGACATCTGCAGCACTCGAGGCGAACTCCATACCTGGAGACCATTCAGCCTTCTCCATGTGGCTCAGGCAGTCTAGTCCATGCTGTCTAGTTCATGCTATTTAGTTTATGTTGTTTAGTTCATACTCTCTAGTTCATGTTGCCAAGATCATGCAGTCTTGTTCATGCTGTTTAATTTATGTTGTTTAGTTCATGTGTCACAGTCTTGCGTAGAGCAAGATAAGTAGCTCGTTTACTGGCAAGTGTGAAGCAGTATCAAACTATCAAATCACACGAAGTGAATATCCGAAACTGTTATTTACAAGCTTTATTTACGCGCTGCATACATTATCGCACAGACATCGCGCAATGACAATCCATAGCAATCATTACGGCATGAACAATATCAATACAATACATACGGATACATGCAATCAATATACATATATATCACTTACAAGCCAAAATACTCAAGCGTTCGAACCAGTCTCCCACTGTCGCACAGGCTAGCTCTCAAGGCAGATTCAAACCCACTCGCAGACTCATGCGACCTACTCATACAAACACCTAACCCGGTCTGACTAGCCTTTCGTTCTACACGCTAGTCGGCGCTCAAGTCCGCTGGTGTGACCCCTGCAAGGTTCACGGGGTGTACCGTACGACCAGCGGTTGTTTAAGCGTCGCTCAGTTGCTGTGCTTGGCTGCTTATACGGGCGTCGACGAAGACGCCGCATTCCCTCTGCAGTGTTTAACATCACTCAGGGTTGCGTGTTGTTATGTTGCCTGGCTTTAGTACAGACAACGCGTCGCAACCTCAGATGTGAGATCTTGACTCTCTCCACACCCATTTTTCATGAAAGGATTTCCTTTCATGTACAATATATATATAGGTGTTTTTAAACTTGTCAAAATCGAACATTGTATAACTTAGTAGTTATTATAAATATATACAGGTGAATAGTAAACAATATGTATACAACAATTATGTTGCACCATGAAGTACAACAGTCATGTACAATCTATTTAATGGGCATTACCTCGCTGTGACACAGCTAGTCCGGTAGGTATCGGCTAAACTGGCCCTACCTCAACAACCAAAAACAAAAATACTAAACTCATCAGGTCAAGCTGTGAGCATCTCCCTCTGAGATAGCTCCGTCATCAGACCTCTGTTTAGAGTTTCTAATGACGGGTCACAGTTTTGTTGGCAATATATTGTCCATATATAAATGACGTCACATTGACATGTTATCTATACAGCTACGACATGTGAATGGTTACATACATATTTTAGCACATCACCCCGAAATTTAGAGTAATGTCCCCTGGTATTGTCCATACAAAAATGTAGGAACAATATTTATCGTTGTTTCACAGACATAATTACACTGCCAATTTATTTCTTAGTGTCAAGATTTGATACTTATTGTCAAATGTGTGCACACTAAAAGTCACGTTGTAAAGAAGGAATCAGTTACGATGCTGAGATTACATCTATAAAGATCGACATATACAATCCGTATATGAAATATTTTAAATCACATTTTAATACATATGTCATAATTTTAGACTTTTTAGCGTAGTCTGCTAACTTTTTTAATGCAGCCAATACCGGACGTATACAGCTGAAGTGTATATTTTACACAAGTGGTTGTGGTGGTGTAATTCACACGACGTTGTTCACGTTCTGATGGTATTATATAACGGAGTATTAGTGTTACTATCAGCTGTGGATCGTCTCTTCCGCTTCTGCTCGGATTGTAATGTCGCAGAGTCATCTTCGATACCTTGTTAAAACTGTCTGGACCCATCGTCTGGCTACATTCAGATTACTTCATGCTGTAGTAGCTTGGTAATTTCCTGGATCTTGTCGTGTTGTCCACGTGACACTTGTTATTTGTAGTGTCTCCACTTGTTCCAATATTTATATATTTCCAATACTATCACATTATTTCGCATATCTCACAGTTATACATCGCATTAGTTACATACTATGATTCCATTCTTTCACACTCATCTCACAATTATACACATGCATCATTCGCATAATAATGATAATACGTAAGATACAAATATGTACACATGTTATATCGTTGGGAGATACACTCTACCCTAGCTACATTGTTGGACAATCAGCGGTACAGACAGATTGTCACAATTGGCTGTGGTAACTGAGCACTATGTCAGTGCAGCTTTATACACACCATCCTGCCCTGTGCTCTGGATGTTGACTGGTATTAGTGTTCGTCGTAATGACATCTCGTACACAAAGTATCTGCAAGACGGTTTGGAACCCTTTATATGGTGAATCTCATAGCTATAGTCCTGCAGAAGAAGGAACCATCTTGCGCACCTTGCTGTACTTGGCGTTCCTCCCTGGTACATTGTCAGCGGACTATTATCTGTTTCACTAATGAAATGTTTACTAGACATGAAGTCGAGAGAGTTTCCGTACCGAAAATACCATGCCACAGAGCCTCGAGTTCGGCGAACTATCAATTTCGTTCGCTGGTGTTCAGTTGTCGAGAGACGTAGTATACTGGTACAAGATTTGTCGTGTTCTGGTAGAATGCACCCTCCATGCTACGGAGCTCGCGTCACACATCTTACTCTAAAAGTAGATATTCAATTTGGCAATTTCAGAATAGGTGCTTTGAGAAAAATGAAAGAGTCTCTTCGGGGTAAATGCTGGCCTACACATTCGTTGTTTACAATCACGTTGGCCTGTTATTTGTTAGTAATCAGTGAACCATTGGTCAGTTCAGCAAAATGAGAATAAATTGTCTATATAGTTTCAAAGACCTACCACGACATACTTCGCACTGTTTCTTAGTTGTCGAAGCGTACAATTTCAAAATTCTCAGACATGATGTTATCGTCCAGTTGATATGCAAGCCATTTGAGATCTTATAGCCAAAATTAGATTTCTGCAAAGGCTATCTCAACTTTGGAAGGTTTTTACAGTCAGTCCATGATGTCTAATCCTGTCAAATGTCTGTTGTAGTGCTGTTATGTGATGTGTCATGTCCTTTGTGTGTATGCAAATGTCGTCCATGTACCAAATGATGCTAGCAATGTCTGTCAAAAGAATTCTTGTCATTCTGACGAAGGTAGCCGGTGCATTGACTAATCCGAAAGGTAGTTTACACCATTCGTATAAGCCCCACGGTGTGGCAAATGCAATCAGATGTATACTGTCAGGATGTACAGCTATCTGCCAGTAACCTTTCGTCATGTCAAGTTTGGTGAAATAACGTGAGTCAGATAGTTCAGTCAGGATGTCTTCACAGTTGCTCATCGGTTCTAAATTCCACTGTGTAATGCTGTTGAGCTTACAATAGTCACACAGAGTCTGATAGTTTTGTCCTTTTTCCGTACTAAAATATTGGTGACAAAAATGAGATTGTGAACGTCGAATGATATGATTTCCTTCTAAATCAATGATTTATTGATGTAGTTTTTTCCTTATGTGTATAGGGATGGAATACGGTCTACACTTAATAGGAATGTCGGATGTCAGATGATTTGGTGTTGAACTAGTCTGTCTGTCCTGGGCTGTCAAAAAGATCGTCCTGTACTCTTGTATCAGTTGTCTGCAACTGTCAGTCTGTGTCTGCGTCAGTATATGATTACCTTAATGTCCTTTACGTTGGTCGGCGTGTCAAGAACTGGTGTCGGTATCTCGTCGGTGTCGTTGTCGTCCGTCTGGTCCACTGTGGTGGTGCTTGCTGCAGTCTCTACTTGGTCGTCTTGCCTGTGGTAATATGGTTTGAGCATGTTAATATGGAAAATTGTATGTTTGTCCCTAACTGCAATTTCGTAATCTACCGTCGAAATTTGTCGTAGTACTTTGAACGGTCCTTGCCATGAGTCAGTGAGGAGATGTCTATCACTTGGCAAAAGAAGAAGAACGACCTGTCCTGGTGTCAGTGTAATAGTTCTATTTCCTCTGTTAGCATATTGTCGGTAGATAGCTCCTGATTTCTGGAGCTTGTTTGGCTAACACACATGATTTCATAATTCTGTCACGCAATGATGTTACATGTTCATATGATGAAATGGGTCTAGGCAAAGTTGTACTTTCAGTCAACATAGATTCATACAAAGATAATGGGCCGCGTGGTTGTGCACCATATACTATCTCGAATGGTGAGAACTTAGTGCTGGAATGGGGCACTTCTCTATAGGCAAACAAAATTGCAGGTAAATACGTATCCCAATCTTCAGGGTGTTCTTGGGTTACTTTAGAGAGCATATGTTTAAGATCGCCGTTAATCTTTTCCACGATACCTGTCGAATGGTGGTGGTAGGGGCTGTTGAAGCATTGTTTAACACCCAGCATCTTGGTAAAGGCTTGTGTAGCTGCGGCAATAAACTGGCTACCCCGATCTGAAAGGATGGTATCAGGGAATCCTACCCTAGCAAAAATATGAAAGAACACTTCCATGATGTCTTTGGAAGTTATGTTCTTCATTGGAACCGCTTCAGGCCACCGACTACATAGAGCAATGAGTGTTACAATGTACCTATTACCTCTTGATGTTACATGGTTAAGAGGACTAACTATATCGACCGAGATCTTTTCAAACGGTCTACTAGTCAAATCAGTAACTTGCAATTCAGCTTGTGGGTGTTTACCCTTTTTGACAAGCTTTTGGCAGATGTCACACGATTTGCAATACTGTTTGGTATCGTTGCAAAACTTAGGCCAATAAAATTGAGTAAGTAACCTTGCTCTAGTTTTAGCATACGCCATGTGTCCTGCAAAGGGTATGTCATGAGCTAAATTCAATGCTTGCTTTCGGTTTTCTAACGGTAGCACTGTTTGTTCTATAGTGCTGGAACCTTTGGTGTAATACCGTGTTAGAATTCCGTTCTTCAGAGCAAAGTACCATTGAGCATTCTTTGCTACTCTTGGCTTTTGGCGTACAAGTTTAAAATACTTTAGCAAAGATCGATCGGCTTTCTGAGATGTTATAAACTTCTCCCTAGTTGTCTCCGGAGATGTTACAACTGGACTTACTTGTTGTAAAGCCTCTATCTGATCGATTCGATCTTGCATCTGTGCAGTAGATCTAGTTACTGCATTTATTACATTACAACGATCATTCTCATCACACATTGATGTCACATTCACACAATTACATGTATGTTCTGGCGTAGCCAGATTGGTATTTGTACATTCATTTACAGGTGGTAATATATCATGAATGGTGATTGGTGATGAAGGTGAAATGGTAGTATCAATATTACAAATGACAGTTGATGCTACTACTGTCATTGTGGCATGTCATTCACTTCAGGAAGGTTTCCAATAATAATATCGCAACAAGGATTGGTTAATGCTGCGCATTTAACCTTTCCTGTAAGGAATGGTGTAGTTATATATGCCCATGCAAGTGGATATTTCTCTATGTTCCCTGAGAACGTCCTGCATGTGACATATTTACCACTATATTGTGATGGTAAAATATAATCTCTCTTTACGCCAATGAGAGTGACTCCCGCTATCACGTAAAACTGTGGCAGCTCTACCATTAACATACCCCTGGTGGATGTTGTAGTTTACCTTGGGAGTTTACTACAAAATTGGCCTCCTCACTGGTAACAGGTATAGAATGGCCGCATGTTAACACGCCATCCTCATGAAATTGATCACAAATGGTACATTTTTCATGATGGAAACACATCAATGGAATGTGCGTAGTTACTGGCCTGATCGTGTTACACATTCATCTTCTGAAGAAGAACTGTCAAAACATGGTAGCATTAGCCTTTCTTGACTTGCCCTTTACAATCCTTACGCCAGTGACCAAAAAGCCCTTACAAAGAGAACATTTTTAAGTTTTCTGGTAGTGCTTCCTTTCTTTATCTTGCTTAGAATGTAGTTATGCAAGTAAGCAGTGTACCCAGGATGTTGGTAGCACATATCCATTCTCATTGTGTGAATAGCGGCAATATCTGCACTGATAGAATTTCTCTGCAGCTTGTTTATAAGGTCTTTGTTTGCTATTTGACCCTGCCTGATATTTGCCATATGTAGCTGCTGGCTACAAAGTCTGTGCTGGTCAGACTACTAGAGAAACATTGCTTATTGGCTGAAAAAATAACAGAGCCACGATTTTCCATCTGTTGGACACTCTCACACTGACATTCAACAAAAATTTAGAAAATGAAGGGGTGGGAGAGATGTGATAATCTTATCTCTCAACATAAGATCTACTAATTTGTCATAATTTCCATTTACTTTGGCTGCTGACAGCCATTTAGAAAAAATATTTTGAATTTCTGAGATGTAATCAGAGAACGTGTGTGTTGGCTTAGGAGACAACTTCCTAAACTGTTCTCTATACCTGATTCATCCAGTAAAAAATGCGACATAATTTTCGCCTTAATGTACAGATAATCTTCTTTCAGGTCATTTGGGATCGACTCTATGACTTTCAGAGGTTCCCCAGAAAGAATTCTCACATATACTATACCCCATTCAGGTTTTGGAATATTATAATTATCCATGACAAATTCAAAATTTTGGGTGAATGCTGCTATGCAATCACCTGTGTTGTAACCTTTAATCAGACCTTGGTATTTCTTATAAGGTTGATCTTTGTCTGTTTCTCTATTATTTTTATCTTTCGCAGATTCAGCTTTTAGCTGTTCAGTTTTCAGTTGTGTTTCTTGCTCTTCTCTTTTACTTTGGGCTAAGATCTCAGCTTGCCTCACTGCAGCTTCTGATTGTGCCTGCTGAAGCTTTAGAGCAGCTTCTGATTGTGCCTGTTGAAGCTGTAGAGCAGCTTCTGATTGTGCCTGTTGAAGCTTTAGAGCAGCTTCTGATTCCTTTAGAGCAGCTTCTGATTGTGCCTTTAACGCCCTTTCGGCCGCTCTCTCATTTCGCTCATTAACTTGCTCCTGTTTCAAGAGATATTCTGCATATTTACTTTCACTCCATGCTCTCAATCCCTCACCAGACATATTCATTTTTAAACCCATTTCAATTAAATCGTTTAAAGTAGACATGATGAACAATATGTATGATGAAATGAATATAAACAAAATTACTTATGATGTTAGTAATTTACAAATATTTCTAGCACAGTTGATGTTTAAAGCCAGACTAACGAAAGTATAAAGAGGAATGAAAAAAAATTTATACTCAAGTAATCCTTGGGCAATGTGCTGTTCCGTGGTGCTCGAAATCACACTGGAACCATCTTCGGGTTGACGCACACACAAAAATTTTTTTTTGAAGTTCACAAGGCTCAGGTCAAGTTGACACAAAATAAAACAACCTGTACTTTTGAAACTAAACGAAATTAGAACGTTTGTAAATGTATTGTGTGTGTAATGTCACTGAAGTCTGTATAGGTTTGTATGCTGTCAAGTATTATTGTTAGTCGTTACCACAATCAACAACTTCCACGCTCACACTAACCCTACTCAATGACATTCAAGGGCACGGCCGCCATTTTGGATTTTAGGTACAAAATTGGTTGAATTTGGCGATAAGTCTGAAGACGCCTCGGTTAGCTTCAAATAATGTCTTCACACTTATAATTTAATGAAATCAACACTATTTAACCGTTACTTTACCCTAACCTATGACTTGCGCACTTCTATCGACATCTTCACTTCAAAAACTCGGACAAAAAAATCTACAAGTTCGCATTCAGTTCAAAACCCGGACGAGCACCCACGTTCGCACTTGTCAGAGTCTTGCGTAGAGCAAGATAAGTAGCTCGTTTACTGGCAAGTGTGAAGCAGTATCAAACTATCAAATCACACGAAGTGAATATCCGAAACTGTTATTTACAAGCTTTATTTACGCGCTGCATTCATTATCGCACAGACATCGCGCAATGACAATCCATAGCAATCATTACGGCATGAACAATATCAATACAATACATACGGATACATGCAATAATATACATATATATCACTTACAAGCCAAAATACTCAAGCGTTCGAACCAGTCTCCCACTGTTGCAAGGCTAACTCTCAAGGCAGATTCAAAACCACTCGCAGACTCATGCGACATGCTCATACAAACACCTAACCCGGTCTGACTAGCCTTTCGTTCTACACGCTAGTCGGCGCTCAAGTCCGCTGGTGTGACCCCTAGCAAGGTTCACGGGGTGTACCGTACGACCAGCGGTTGTTTAAGCGTCGCTCAGTTGCTGTGCTTGGCTGCTTATACGGGCGTCGTCGAAGACGCCGCATTCCCTCTGCAGTGTTTAACATCACTCAGGGTTGCGTGTTGTTATGTTGCCTGGCGTTGGTACAGACAACGCGTCGCAACCTCAGATGTGAGATCTTGACACATGAACTAGTCTAGAATAAAGATAAACAGTGACCCTATGTTGTTTAACATAGATTCGTGTCTTAATATCATTGCACTGTAAATTCAACACAATAATAGCACGAGGCTTACATGCACAATACGGTTATAGAAAACCTAGCTGAACTCACATACCACTTTATCATATTATATTCCCATTTCCATTACATATCTTCTTTATATTGAGCTGTGGTCTCTAACTATTGATATATTGGTGAGTGTAATTTTGTGCACCAATGCTTCACATCATTATATTCGTCCCCATCTTTCATTAGTTATTATTTTGTATTCCACTTTCATGAGATAATCACAATGCATATCATTAATTTAGTAGATCCCGCCATATGACAAAATGCCCATCATCAAGTTAGTAGATCCCGCCATATTTTTACTCACACACATACGATGCAAAGCAAACTCTGCAAAATAGTCAATTTATTAATGAACATAAGTACCGTAACTATGATTATTTTGTACTTACGTTATTTTATTTTATCACTCTTTAAGTGCACTCATAAAGTATTTAATGCAGCATTTCGTATCAGTTTCCCCATCTCACAAATACTTATGGTGTAATATCATTCTGTGTCTCCGGGGATTCCAACAAGATCATGAGGCTATGAATTGTAAGGCTAACTACTATGTGGGTTTTAGATTAGGACTGTCGTACCAGGAATGCAGCCTGAGTTGGGGTTGGTGTTGTAGCCCCAACAAGTCAAGGACATTTAATTTGTCAGACGAATGTCTTCCCTCGTAGGTCAGAACATTGTCTTACCTTCTCAACTGGAGGAATGTGGTCTATACGGACCGTTATTGGCATCAGTAGTGTAATTGTTATAATGGCTGACATTAAACTCGACTATTAGACATTTTACCATCGATTCATCTAAGAATACCTTGTTTTTCTTCTTGAGACCCGGGTTCGAATCCTCGGTACGTACAGTGTGGATTGTTTTATGTCGGGGGCAAACAGAAAACCCCAACATGCACAATTGGCAGAGCGACTGCACTAGCCAGGCAGCCGTCATTCCCCAAACCAAAGAACCTCCCTGTCCTACAACGCAAGATACTAAAGACATTAGTCTACATTTTAACAATTGACTATCGATTAATGTTTGATCACAGACGGTACCATTCCCGCTAACGTGAGAAAAGCCCAAGGTGAGTCAATGATGCTCCTAATTATCTCACAGGTTCGGGTAAATAGGTAATGTCAGCCTTTGTGGGTGGCCCATTTCATCATCGTCATGGCCATGCCGATAAAAGTAGGCGGTCATGTTTCACCATCTCACACGATCACCATAGTCGTGGATCAGCTCAGTGGTCCTGTCTCGACCATGCCAAGTGGCCAAGATATCAATATAATTTTCTTTGTTTTCTCCTTGTTCTCCCCCGCCTTCCCCCTCCCTCAATCTTGCCAGTTGTCACCAAACCTTCTAGTTTATTTCTCTTCATAACGTGCCCAGAAAAATGTGTATATTTGCAAGCATCTTCATCATGTTGACATGTCTTACTTTACAGAGAGCCTATGTGTAGTTCATGAAGCACAAATGCAGGTATATATATATATATATATATATATATATATATATATATATATATATATATATATATATATATATATATATATATATATATATATACAGTATATTTGTTTGTTATTCACTTACTATATACTTGCAAAGTTTGCGTCTTCTTTGCGTCATCTGAATGTTGTGCCTGGCAGATGAGCTCTGAGGAATGGAAGTTACAGAAAGTTACTTTTTCACGGCATTTGACGTTTTACAATTGTAATATTGAAATAGCTCGATATTTTCAGAATAACTGGCACTCTGTGGGAGTTGTGGTCAACATCACGCAACTGTCTTGACTTCCAATGCCTTTATTTGTACATATTTTGGTCTGAGTAACTCTGAGAGTTCAATTTGGTTGTTTTATTGTGTGTGTGTGTGTGTTGTTGTTGTTTATTTAGATCCCAAATCAAAAATAATTCGAATGCATAATCACCTGCCTGACAGGTATGTTTGCTTATAACTGGGTCAGCGTAGCACCCACAATAAGAGGTACCCATAGTAATACGCCAATAACTTAATTTCTAGTGATCAGCACTGATTTAAACATATTGTTAACTTGAAGTGGTGTATGACCCACACATGCAGCGTGTAAGAAAATTTCTTGAATTTAACAGCGGCCGAGCTGGTGTACCTGACGAAAATATGCGTGAACGTCATTCCACATAAACAGAGCATGTCCGTGGAATTGAAGGGCATTGTGAAGAAATGATGATCGTGTAACAAACACTTGGGAGAACATTGTGATCTTTCACACTTGACAATCCAGGGCATGATTCATCGCCTTTTAGACCATCTGAAAGTGTTTAGCATGTAGTTACTTCATGGGTGATACAGGATCATTAAGAGTTGTCCCATAGCAGATCCTGTCGTTGGAGTATGAGCGTTAAGCCCTCACATAAAGAAATTATTGGTGTTCGTGTCACCCTTCTTCACTTTACGACCACGGGGAGCATTTATCAGAGAATCTGATTATTGGCGATGAAATAACTAAGACAAACGCCAAACAATTTGGTATGGTGGAATTGTCTTCATTTGTAAATAGATTTATTACTCCGACCAGTCTTGGGGAAATCGTTTAGGACATGCATGGTGTGCTTCTGTTCGATTTCACTCAACCTAAAGCAACATCACGAAATGATCATGCTATACAAGCCACACTCTAAAATCTGAACGCATATGGTAATTGCACAAGCTTCATACATCACCAAAGTTGTTGTTCCTAATGCATGACAACACTCAAAGACACATCATAAAATCCTGGAACTCGGACATAGTTTAATACCTGGTCTACAACCCTGATCTGGAATATTCCGATTTCCGCCCCTTCAAATGAAGACAAAACACCGGTCTCACATCTATCTAGTTCGAATGTGATGATGATGCGAAGAATGAATTGCAAATTTGGCCGCGTAAACGGGAACCTGCTTTCTGATAAAGGTGTTTGGACATGACATTGGAAATGACATTTCCTAAAAGACAACTTTCTCAACAAAAGAGGCAATATAATGTGTGTATAGGTGACTATTTGAAATATACAGCTAATTAAGTAAAAATACATCATCAGAAATGTGTTGCAGACGGAGAATTATTTCATGGCTTAACTTCAACTAGTAAGTGCATCTAATAATGTTGTCTATGACGACTGTGAAATAAGCCGTTGAATAAGTTGTCATTAACCCCAATGTGGTCTGTTTGTGTGACTGCATTTTAAACAAAAAAAAAAAAAAATTCTGGTAGTGTAGTAATTAGTATGCTTGCCTACCCGCCCGGCAGTCATGTGTTTGAATATCCAGTCAGGCAGGCATTGTGTTTCACTGACCTGACTCCCAGGTTGACCCAGTCTAAAATGTGTACCAGAAAGCGTCTGGGACGTAAAGGCGGACAGCTTGAT
The DNA here is from genome assembly GCA_014155875.1 of Cepaea nemoralis. Lineage (NCBI taxonomy): Eukaryota > Metazoa > Mollusca > Gastropoda > Stylommatophora > Helicidae > Cepaea > Cepaea nemoralis. The sequence continues at coordinate 279,093 of JACEFZ010015257.1, forward strand.
AGTGACCACATCAGCCACCAGTGTCTATCGGTCTCACATATGGAACTAATACCAACATAAACAGTACATGTCGTAGTGTGACATTGGGACCGTTACTTCAACAACATATTATCACCAACCTTAACATGTAAGTAGGCTTCTCTGTGTGTGTGTGTGTGTGTGTGTGTGTGTGTGGTGCGTGTGTATGCTTCTGTGTGTGTATGTGTGTGTGTGTCAAAACAGAGACAGCGAGAGAGTGACACAAGAGAAATCAATTCAAATCAAATCGATTTTATTTTAAAAGGGTCACAAATTGGGCACGCAGGCCCGTCTTACATTCGGCCCTTTCAATCACTCATCTTTCGTTCATCAAGAGCATTATATATTCACATAGGAAGAAAACAAAACATTATGAAATGAATGTTGTAAACATAAACAAGGCAAATTACCATGTTATGAGGCCTAATCTCCCACCTACCCACACATCACCCCACCCACACATCACCTCACCCACACACACCCACACACACACACCCAGGGACACATACATACACCACCAACCGACCCATCCCTCTCCCGCACACCCCCACCCACACAAACTGCCCTCACCTGTTCCCCCAACCCAAACACACTCGCCACCCACACAAACATTCCCCATCAACCCACAAATCCCGCGCCCACCCACATACACATCCTAACCCACACACCCATCACCCACCCACACGACCTCTTCCCAACCACACCTCCAATCACCCATCCCCAACCACACCTCCATCGACCACATATTCCCCACCCACCCACACATCGCACATCCACTGACAAATCCCCAAACCATGCAGACATCCCCACCAACTGACATCTCCCTACCCACACACACTCATCTCCCTAACCACCTATACATCCCCAATCCACACACACACACACACCACACCACCCACATATAATCCTCCACCCACCCGCACATGCCCCAACCCACACCCCACCACACACATCCACCACCCGTACATCACACACATCCCCTACCACACAACATTCCCAACCAAAGCACCATACACATATCCCTCACCCAGACATCCTATACCCTTATACCACCACACATCCCCCACCTATACACCACACATAAATCCCCCACCCACACACCACACAAATCCCCAACTCATACACACATCCCCCACCCATCCACCAACACACACTCACTCACTCAACCACACATCCTCCACTACGCACCCTACACACCCCCCAACCAAACATCTCTCGATCACACATACCCCCACCCACACACCCCACCACCCATTTTCAGAGAGAGAGGGAGGAGAGAGAGAGGGGGGGGGGAGAGAGAGAGAGAGAGAGAGAGAGAGAGAGAGAGAGAGAGAGAGAGAGCTCCATGAATTAACTGTAAAAAAAAAATGTCCTGTACTGTCTAAAATACCTTATGCTGTAGGGCAGGGGGTCTTGAGCCTCAGGAATTAAGGCCGACTGTCTTATTTACTCACTGCGAACTGTGCAGGTTAGGATTGTATTTTTGCCCCCGACAGACAAAATAAAAGAAAATCCACACGTTACCAACGATTTGAACCCGAGTATCCTGAAGGAAAGATCAGCATTCTTAACCAGCTGGCCAGCCGCTCCTCATGAACTAACAGCCATATGTCATCTACTGTCTATAGTACCTTGCAGTGTAGGATATGGTGGGGTGGGGGACGAGGAGGAGGGTCTTGGGCTAGGATATTAAGGCGGCCTGGCTAGTGCAGTTGTCGCGAACTTTGCAGGTTATGGTTTGCTTTTTGACCCCGACAGTCAAAAAAAAATAAAAAAAAATTCACATCTTACCGTAGATTTGAAACTGGGTCTCCCGAAAGAGAACACGGCTTTCTAGCCAATCGGCCAGTGACATAGACTAACAATTAATGTTAATTAGAATCTCTCCGACACTGTAAAACATCATCATTATAACGTGGAGCACAAAGGATGTCACTAACCTAATGTTCGCCTTTGGGCTGTGACACTCGCTGTTACCTGCTGCCAGGTTGAACTAACTTGTGCAGCTCCATAGAACAATGTTGTGGTAGGTAGAAAGAACGTGTTTGCAGTTTCTTCACACGTGCAACTGAGTTGTTTGCCTCCTTGAACATTTATGTCAGAACACTCCAATGTTATAATGGAATCTGCTGAGAATAATGTGTCAATGCTATTACGTTCGAAAATGCATGTTCCAAGACACACTAAAGAACGTTATGAGAAGAAGTAAATTAGAGAACTTGGTGACAACTGGCAAGATAGAAGTGAGAGAACAAGGGAATGACAGAGAAATAAATACCTGGATGGCTTGGCCATGTTGTATGGTTGACACAAGAACACTGAACTGATCTACAACTATGGTGATCGAGTAAGATGGCGAAACATGACCTCCCACGCTTACCAGCACGGCACATAATGATGGTGAAAGAACGATGAAAACAACCCGGCAAGTACACATACACAAACACGCGGGCATTCTAAATGTTCGTTCTCATCGAAGTAACCCCATAGTGTTAACCACTATTTAGTTTGTTAAAATGACTTTGCCTACGTTGCTGTATAAAATATACGGGAACTAGCCATTTCCTGTAACTGCGCCAGGTATAGGGTCCTTGATATCCCAAACGACGGCCATCATGATTTTTCTAACGGATTGAATATTTGTACAATAGCAATAACTTTCCTGTAGCTTATCACACACACACACACACACACACACACACACACACACACACACACACACACACACACACACACACAAACACACACACAGACACACACACACACGCAGCCCCCCCCCCCTTCCACACACGCACCCCCCCCCCCCCCCCCCCCCCACACACACACACACGCACACGCAAACATACTGAACTTCTATACATCTTCAATCAACATCCTCAAACCGTTTATGGCTTGTCTGGTGCCGCTGTCTTTGCGGAACTCAGATTGTTTTCAGCTACTTCCTTACCTATGTTATTTTGAATTATGTCTTGTATGAACTTGGAGAGTATCTTAATTATATGGCTCATTGAGCTAATAATTTTGCAATCGTCACAATTATCAGCTCTTGGCTTTCTAGAGTAATCTGATGGAATTGGATGTTTCAAACCTTGTCGATGTACCAAGATATATATATATATATATATATATATATATATATATATATATATATATATATATATATATATATATATATATATATATATATATATATATATATATATATATATATATTCATTCAGTAGCATGTCCTTTGCAGAACCTCGCTCCCATAACAAATTTCCGGAAAAACTCTCGATCATAAGCAAGATGTCCCGCGTCCGATACACCCATCTGGAGATAATTCACCACATCCCGCACCAATCTTCTCTTTGGCCTTCCTCTTCCTCTCTTCCCCTGCATATACTCCTCCATTATTGATCATTGCAAACTTTCGTGACCTTTCAAGTAACCGAAATATTTCTTCCTCATCTTCTTTCGTTCGTCTGAAATATGTATATAACTGCAATGTTGTCTGTTGTATGAATCTAACAGTCTTTTTAGTTCATTTGAATAACGAAGACACAACCAATAGATTGCACGATTTATTGCCTGTCATATTTCGCTGCATCTCGTCAGGTACATACTGCAGAAATCACACAACTTACGTGCATTAACTAGATAAATCCTTCAAGTTGAAATATACACATATTCGCACAGTAATGTCAATTATCTACCACGGCAATTTTAAGCTGACTAACATGTCTTTTTGTTTGCACAATTCTGGCTTGCGTTGATTGATCATAATTGCTTCTGCAAACTTTAACTAGCGAGTATTTTGTGTGTTAAACAACACGCGAAAGGCAGTGTCTCTGTCACCACATGGCCTCTTTCGATAATGTGCCTACCAATTGAAGACGCCGGGAGCTTCCGGTGTGTCGGCCCCACTAGGCTAGCATCTCCTGTGTGTTGTATCTTGTTGACCCATTGAGGTATGTGTTCTGACACTCGTTTGTTAAGCTGTCTCTCTGTTCTACCAATGTAGAAGGCCTGGCATCTACATGTGAATTGGTAAATACAATTGTTTATTATTATTGGATACTATGGACATAAATAACAAACACATGGCATCCATGGACATAGCCTCCCTATTCTCTAACATTCCATGAGAGGAGACAGTGAAAATAATAAGGGAACGCATTGAAGACAAAGAACTAAAATTAGGCATACCAACACCTATTCTGGAGAGGCTGCTATTCAACTTTCTAACTAAGTCATACCGCCAAATTGACGGAGTGGCCATGGGGAGTCCTCTTGGTCCTATTCTAGCGGACATCTTCATGGCACATTTAGAAGAAAAGAGATCCTCAGACATTAACAACTTGGCCTTTTACCGTCGTTATGTGGATGATATACTAATTATCACAGACGAGCTACAAGCAACATCGTTCCAGGCCCCAACAAGACGCATAAAAACATCTCTCCATCTATGGAACACGAACACAACGAAGTGTTGCCGTTCCTAGATATTCTAATGAGACGTAGAGCAGACGGCACAATTCAAAGATCGGTGTATCGTAAGGGAACATGGACTGGCCAATACCTAAATTTTCAGAGCTTCACACCTGTCCAGTACAAACGGGGCTTAGTACGGACCCTGTTTGACCGCGCTAGAAAGATATGCACCCAGGACACACTGACAGAGGAATTTGAAACTCTGAAGAATGTCTTACACCTGAATGGGTACGCAACAGGATTTATAAAGCGCCACTGCCAACAGCCCAAACCAAAACCAGACGTAACTACAGTCCCGAAACTCAAGGTATTCATCCAGCTAGCCTTTCGAGGGGATGACGTAATGCAACGTCTACAAGACCGGCTTACTACAGCAGTAGGCCGAACATTCTGTGCGGAAACTCCAGTCATTAGATATAAAACCGTACCGATTCCTACACCAGCAGTCAACGAGCCTGTTCCTCACTACTTAGAACTCGTCTATAATATTTATATTCAAAGGCATTTATGCGGTGTTCAGCTTGTTTAGTAAGTGTCCAGGTCTCACAGACATATGTTGCAAGGGAAAGATGCATGCTCTTAAAAATCTAACTTTTGCAGTTCTGTGTTTCCCACTCCATAATTCATTCAGTTGTTTTCGTCTTTGAAGAGCAATTGATAGTCGTCGTTTAATTTCTTTCATTGTGTCATGTTGTTGGTAATCAATGACCGAAGATATTCAAAATTGTCCACCACCTCTAATTTTTCCTCATTAACATATATTTCTTTTTCCATAGTAGTTTTATCTGTATGCATTATCTTTGTTTTTGCTATGTTAAGATATAAGTTGTGATTTTCACTATTCAGTTGGCTTGAGGCTGTTAGGTTTTCGTTAAACAAATAGCCAAAAAAGTATACCAACTTGGAAAAATTAAAAACTTCCTAGACGAAAACACAAGAAAGATATTCTATACTTCCCACATACAAACACATATTGATTTATTGCTCCACAATCTGAGATGGATGCTCCAAATCAATAACAAAACGCCTGTATTCACTCGAGAAAAGGGCAGTGCGTCTAATCAATGGTGATAAGTTTACAGACAATTCTAACCTACATGAACGTCTTCAGTTACTGCCACTCCACAAACGCCTACTTTTTAATAAGGCTAAACTAACTCACAAATTCCTGTATCAAAATGCTCCAAGCTACCTTTGGCCATTGTTTAAATATAATGCAAGACATAGCGAACGACTAAATATACTCCATGTCCCTAAACCTAGGATAGGCTTATATAAAACAAGCTTAGCATACTCTGTCACTCAATTGTGGAATAATCTTCCACAAGAAATCAAAGACACCACCAATCATTATACATACAGTCGCAACCTGTTTTAAAACTACCTCAGGACAGACTACATGCTCCCTTAAAAAAAAAAAAATAACAGCACCAAAGGCAATAATAATGGTAAATTATCTCGAACGACAACTAGCCATAAACAAAAAAAAATTCCCATATGTGTGGCACGTTACACCCACCTTGGGTATTTATGATACCAATGTTAAACATTGCCTCAACGATTCATGGATTACTGATTATTTTGCATGCGTTTTAATGCTTATTGTTCTTTTGTTGTTAAAGAATTGCTTCATATATATAACAGTAAAGGGAGTTAGCTTAGGAGTGGAGAGTTAATGGATGCTGCGCATTCATTAACTAGTGGGAAATCATTAGTTAGTGAACGTGTATGCACGAATGGATAGACGTATCCAGGGCTTGCACACACGTCACTTGGGAGACTTGGGACTTGGGATTCAACTAGGAAAGATGTCCGTGTTTACCATCATGAGTCAGAAGATGTATGATTTCAACGAATAAACGAATGTTTATATAACAGACGAGACTTGTCCACTATATCGACACGAGCCTTCCACACACACAGCCTTATCATATCATCACCACACTGTTATACAGGCTGTTTTGGTGCCGTGACCAGGATTTCAAACATGGGATGTCGCGGAGATTGTTGACTAAAATGAAGAGTTTTGTCTAAGTCTGGAGACGGATGTTATGGAAGTTCTCAAGTAAATAATAAGAGACGCAACAACTGAAAGCCCGCCCAGGGGTAGTTGTTGTGATTTCTCAGTGTTTGTTAGGGGATTCTCAGTCAAGGTCAGAAGGTTTGCTAATCTTGATTGATAGAGACTGATAATTTTTTATATACCTGACTCACCAATATATAGGGCCTTGATTGCTGATATATGCTGTTTCTGTTGTAGAAGTCAAGAATTGCTATTTTACATTGAAATCGTAAAGGATGTAATGATGTCGTCACCGCTAGATACATCTTACAACTTATAAAGTCCCGAGGTACAAGAAATAAATTATGTATACAACCGAATGATCAGCTCCAATTGGAACCGAGAAATCTCGAGAATGATAAAATTTATGAGCACGATCTCAGCTCACAGGACTGTTAGAGGTTAAATCAAGGTCGATCTGTACTTTCTGAAATTCTCGAATCAAGGTCGTTAACCGTCACTTCAGCTGAGTGAAGACATTAAATCTGTTTAACTTGTCTCAAGTCAAAATTGTTTCAGTTGAATTGAACTAACCGTTGTTGGAACGCCACATAACACGTAATGTTCCGAGTGATGAAACAGTGTGGCCATCGTCAGGCTTGAATCAATCCATTGTTGACTTGCTCGTTTTTTTTTGAAACGTATAGATGTTCCAGATATGCTGCCGTGAAATCTGGTTTTGCTGGAACTGTTAACCGTTATCGTTTGAACTAAAATGAAGGTGACCTTGCTTGTCTGAAGGTAAAGTCCAGAGTTTTTGGCCAACGCTTAAAAATCAATCGATCAATCACACAGTCAATCGATCAGTCGATCAATCGATAAATCAATCAATCAATCGATCAATCAATCAGTCAATCGATCAGTCGATCAATCGATCAATCAATCAATCGATCAATCAATCAATCAATCAAGCAATCAATCAGTCAGTATTGTCTCGATCGTTGTAATTTCAAATCCAGACGAGCACAATCAGCGGCATGAAAACGACTAGAAGGAACCAACTTCGATTGAAGTGAGAAGTCCAGAGGCTCTTCTTTTGCTGTTCTTTTCAAGTTTATCGATTGGGAGTCATACTTTTTCAAGTTTATCGAATTCGCGTCATACTTTTTCAAGTTTGTCGATTGGGCGTCATACTTTTTCAAGTTTATCGATTTGGCGTCATACTCTTTTAAGGTTGTCGATTGGAGTCACTTTCAGCAAGATTCTAGATTGGAACGGAACCTTTTTCATCAAGTTTGGGTAATGGTTAATTTTAGATTAAATAAGAACATACTAAATTGAACAGAATATTTCTTGCAACTTACTTTAAAATAGTATTGTCTGAAAATAATTGTATATTATATTGCTTGGTAATTTCTATTATAGATTTTTTAGGATGGAGCCCCAGGATTTTTCTCAAGTACTGAGTGGAGTGGGTGGAGCGATATCAAAGTTGGACGCAGTATTAATACAGCAAAGTGTAATCAGTGATGTCGAGAGATTTAATGGACAGGCGAACCAGTTTAAGAAATGGGTTATTTCTATTTAGAAACATGCTTATCTAGTGAACGCTACAGATGAGGATAAAAAGAATTTAGCATATAGAACTAGTACAAGTCCTGTTTCAGACCATATAAGAAGAAAATTAGAAGCTGGAGGAGATGAAACCTGGGAACAATTCAAAAACGACCTCGCACATAAATATGCGGAAATTACTGATCCACAACACGCATTCTCAGTGTTGCGACAAACGAGACAAAGTACTACAGAAAGTGTACAGCTATACAGTGATAGATTAATCAATTTAGCTGAAGAGTCATTTTTGGGACAGAATGTACGAGCTGAAGAAGTGGAACGGATGTTGGTGGGGATTTTTGTTGATGGGATTAGGTCAGATGGACTGAAATTTAAATTATTGAGAGAGAATCCTGCAAGGTTGTCACAAGCGGTAGATATCGCTATACAAGAAGAAAGCTTGAGGAGAAGGTTTAGATTGAGGGTAGGACGAGAGTTAGGTAGTAGTTCGGAAGATAGAATTGAAGAACCTATGGAAATAGGACAGTATAGACATGGATGGAGAGGAAGACGAGGAGAAATACACATGGTACAAGGAAACAGTAACGTATATAATCAAGGTAGAAAAGGACAAGTGAGAAATACTGTAAGAAACATGGGAGGTAACACAAATAACACAAATGTGGTTTGTTGGGGATGCCACCAACGTGGGCACATTTTTCGCTTCTGTGGTAACAGACGTGTCCCATCGAATACACAAAATAATAGAGGTGCTCAGAATAGTACACAGAATAGAACTACAAATAGTAGATCAGCAAATGGGAATTATGGAGAAGTGCAGAGAAATTTTAGAAGGTCAGGAAATCAGGGAAATTGGCATCCCGCTTACTGAACAGGATCGGCAGTAGGTGGGAAGATAGTAAGATCCAAAAGATGAAGCAATGTATTAAAAACCCAAATGATGAGTATAATAGGACATTTAGAAATAATAAACATAAGAAGTTATCTCCCCAAGTTGAGATAAAACAATTGTCACTAAATATGGTTGATCCTAGCTCATGTATAATAGAAATAGGGAAATATAAAGTTAGAACATTAGTTGACTCGGGAGCGCAAGTTAGCGTGATTAAAGAAACATTTTTATATCGAATGTTAAAAAATTATAAAATATTTAGAATTCAGGAGAATCTTCATTCGGTAACTGGACACAAATTAGAAGTGCTTGGACAAACGATGATAAATTTTAAATTAGGAGGGATAAATGTTAGGCATATGTTCCATGTGGTCAAGGATTTAAATAGAAATATGATATTGGGTAGAGATTTTTTATTGAAAAATGGGGTGAGACTTTTTTTTGATTTGCATAAATTAAAATTCCAAGGTGTTTACGTAGATTTAGAAGAGGATATGCATGTGTCGACACTAGTTAGAGTCAAAACGACCATGAATTTGAAACCACAAACGGTTAATTTAATACAGGCAAAAATGAAAAAAAATCCGTACTTTTCGGTTGGACAAACAGTTAAAATAACGGAATTAGAGAGGGAAATAATACAGGAACCTGGCTTAGAAGTCACCGATGGGTTAATAGTACTAGATAAACATCTCAGCTTTCCAGTGATGCTCCTAAATAATACAGGAAAAAATATTACATTATATAGAGGTTGTGTAATTGCTAAAGTAGAGTATAGTGAGAATAACATGTTAACTATAGAAAAAGAAAACATATTGGGAAATAAATATTCAGAAACTGCCATGATTGGAAATAATGCCAGAAATAAGTATAAAAGAAGCTGGAAAAGACGAAATGATGAATTGATCCATACATTTAAGAAACGTCCATCTCAGATAGATACAGTTGATAAAAGGACAAGAGAACAAGAATTGTTGTCACAATTAAAAGCTCTACCGGAGAATAGAGAAATATTAGACAAATTGGTGAAAGAAAATCAAGACGTTTTTGCAGTTAGTGATTTAGAGTTGGGAAAGACACAAACAGTTACAATGGAAATAGATACGGGAGACCATCCACCAATTAGTTTAAAACCATATAGAACTCCATTAAGAAATAGAAAAATTGTGGAAAAGGCAATAGAAGATATGTTGAAAGCAGGGATAATAACAAGATCGAAGTCAGAATGGTCATCTCCGGTCGTCATCGTGGCCAAACCTGATGGTTCGAGTCGCTTCTGCTCCGACTACAGGGCGTTGAACAAAATCACTAAGAATGTAGCGTACCCATTGCCAGTAATTGATGATATTTTGGGGCTGCTTAATGGCTCTACATTTTTCACGACGCTAGACGCAAGATCAGGATTCTGGTGTATCCCGATGTCGAAAGACGCTCAAAAGAAGAGTGCCTTCTGTACTCATATGGGTTCTTACGAATTCTTACGAATGCCATTCGGAGTTCGTACGGCGCCGTCTCACTACATGCTCTTAATAAATGAAGTATTAGACGGTATGCAAAAGTTTGCATTAGCATATATAGACGACATACTAATTTTTACAGCAGGAGATGTGGAGGATCATTTAAAACATATTAGACTAGTATTTGACAGGTTAAGAAGGCATGAGGTTAAATTGAAGCTTAGTAAGTGCCAGTTTTTAAAAACAGAAACAAAATATTTGGGGTATATTATAAATAGAGAAGGAATTAAACCAGACCAGGAAAAGATAAAGGCTATTAAAGAATTACCTACTCCAACTAACATAAAGGAAGTGCGTGCGTTTATAGGAACATGTGGAAATTATAGGCGGTTTGTCCCAGCATTTTCAAAGATTGCAGAACCAATTACAAATTTGACGGGCAAATACGCTAGATTTAAGTGGGATGATGAGTGTCAAAAAGCATTCGATTTTTAAAAAAACAGTTTAACAGTGGTACCACTATTGACGCATCCAGACTTGAACAAACAGTTAATACTATATACAGATGCTTCGGACAATGCAATAGTAGCATGTTTGGTTCAACCATATGAAGGAAAAGAATCTGGAATACCAGGGGTTAAAAATGAAAGGCCAATTTACTTCTTATCTCATAAACTTAGCAAATATCAACGCAAATGGACGACTATTGAGAAAGAAGCTTACGCTATACACTACGCTCTTCAAAAACTAAATTACTACTTACATAACGCCAATTTCATTATTAGAACTGATCACATGCCATTAAAGTCTATATTAGAAACACCAATACAAAATAGGAAAATACAAACGTGGGCATTGAATCTACAGGGATACAATGCTAAAGTGGAGTATGTTTCAGGAAAACATAATACATGCGCCGATCTATTGTCTAGAATCCCATATCCACAGTCATCAGGAAACACAGAAGATGAAGGAGAACCAGAAATAGACGATCGAAACTGGCAAGTAAATATATTAGATTCTGCCATAATAAATAGAGAAGATTTTGAGAGTTTACCGTCAGATCAAGAGTCTGAACCTAGAGCGGAAGACCCACGTTTATCACAATTTAATATGAAAGATGAACAAGAATTAGATCCAAAAATAGTACAGATAAAAATAAAACTGAAAGAAACAGGGGAAAATAGTTTTAAAAGAAAATTTGTAGAGCTACAAGAAGACAATCAATTATATTATATCAGTGAAAAAGGTGAGGGATTAAGAAAATATATTCCGAAACATTTAGAACGGGAAGTTTTAAAGGCATATCATGATGATAATGGTCATTTTGGACGAGATAAGTTAGTTAAGTCTATTAGCAGTAAATATTACTGGCCGAATTTATTTAAAAGTGTATATGAATATGTTGAAGCATGTGAAAAGTGTAGGTTAAGAAACATGAAGATAATTAAATGTCCCTTACAAGATACCGATATTCCTCAATTTCCAATGCAGAAAGTAAGTTTGGATATTTCAGGTCCTCATCCAAAAACATTATCGGGAAACGTATACCTACTACATATCGTAGATTCATATAGTCTTTGGCCGGAAGTTTATCCAATTCCAGACAAGAGTGCTGATTCAGTTATAAATATGCTGTTACAAGAATTTATACCAAGGTTTGGGTGTCCACAAATAATACTTACAGACAATGGGAAAGAATTTGTAAATAGAAAGTTTGAAAAATTGGTAAAAGATTTGAATATAAAACACATTAAGACTTCATATTACAGACCATCTTCGAATGCCAAAAATGAGCGACAACATACGACATTATACAACATACTAGCGAAATACGTAGAAGAACACGATATGGATTGGGATCTTTATTTGGGAATAGCATTAGGGGCGATCCGTACACACCAAAATGAAGGAACAGGTTTCTCACCATTTTACCTAGTACATGGGAGAGAACCAATATTACCAATTGACAATTTATTAAAGCCTAGAAGAAAATATATGGGGGAAGATTTTCAGGAAACAAGGTTACAAGAAATGCACAAAGCACATATACGTTTAAGAAATAATATAATTAAGGCTCGAGAAAGACAGAAGAAATACACAAATAAAAATGCACACTTACAAGGAAAATTTCTAAGTTTGATGCTCATTGGGTGCCGGGATATTATATTTTAGAAAAAAAGGGTCCAGTATCATATACTATTAAGAATCAAGTTACAGGGCATGTTGCACGTTCACATGTAGAGCACTTAAGACGGGATAATGAGGAAAAAGATGCAGAGAATAATAATAATAATTATTATTCAGAAGAAATATTGTCAGATGGACAGATTGTCAGACAAACGGAATATCCAATACCTATAGAGAATGGGAAACAAGTAACAACAGCATCTACTACGGCTGAACAAGAAGAAACAATACCAAAAACAGTCATGACAGAGGAAAACAACACGTATGACGGTTATAATAGTGAAGAATCAATCAAGGAAAAAATAGAAGCTCCATTTATGAATACAAGACAGGCAGTAAAAAGAAAGTTAGATAGACAGAAAGAAAAAGAAATTAAGAGGCAAAGGAAGTTTAGACTGAATTCTTCAAGTGATGAAGATATGCCACTGTTTGAAAATTTATTAAGACGTCAAGACAGAAAAATTAGATTGGATTTAGAAAGGAAGAGATTAGCGGTTGCTAGTAATGGCTATACAGATGCGGAACAAGAGATGGATGAAAAGTCAGAAACTGATGAAGATGCTGATATGAAAGAAGATAGTTCTCCTCAGGAGGATGACGACATTGATGTAGATATTGCACTTATAGAAAACAGTTTGAAGCTATTAAGAAAATGGAGAAGGGATAAATAGCGTGGTAGGATATTCTGCAGATTGCAGATAGAAGAAGAAGTTAGACACGGTATTTCTGAATTTCTGAGGAAGTTGACAAATAACTTAGTCAAGAGTTGTCGGGATGAATAGACATAATGTTGTAGTAAGTTAAGACTTATTGATATGTGCTTTATTATCATTTTGATTTTTAAGTTGAAGTGTTGAGTTTTTCCTAGACGGAAAATAATTGATTAGTAGTCATAATATGTATCTATATATATGGTCTTTCATTTCATCACATATGTTTAATTTGATTAATGTGTGGGGATAAAGATGATGTCAAAGAATGAGGGGGTTGATATTGTTTAGTCTGTTGTTTGACTTCAATTGTTCTTTATAAAATGTAAGGATAATTTAACTTTGCTTTTATTGAGTTATCCTGAGTGTGTTTAAAATGATTCCTAGCTAGACGTTCAGTTATGGGAAAAATGAAGAGTTGTTTTTGGGAACTTACAGAAAATGTGAAACAGACGACTTAAAGTTGAGTTGTTTAACGTATATAACGTTTATAAATAGAAATTGAGGCTGAAACATGATTGAGTTAAGGGGGAAGTTGTGGTGATTAGCGAAGTGATTCAGTATGTTGTAATGGAGGAGTATATTTAAAAGTGGCTGGGGGTATCAGCAACAATTGATAATTACATGTGGCTTAGAAAGAGTTAAAATGGGGGATTGAATTAGGGGCTACATTAGACGGTTCGTGGATTGAAATAGGAGCTGGGTTGAACAGCGTTTAATGGGAGAATATGGGGGGGAATGCCAGGTTGAATTTTGGCATTCAAATAAGTGGACACTGGAAGAAGAAGACTGTACGTAACAGTATACTAATAATTTGGAGGTTTTGAAGGAGTGGTCTAATTTGACGAGGTGAATAATACAAAAGGGTTGTAGTTTTGGATCAACTTTTTGATAACAACAATTATTATTGACAGAAATGAAGATAAATTTTAGAAACTTTATTTTTATAAAGTTTTGAGAATGCATGGGAAGAGAAATGTGATTACTTCTTACTTTTTCCTTACTTTCTATTTTTTTTAAGGTGCGCACCTACCCAAACTAACTGACTTAACTAAACTTTTCTGTCTATCCTGGAATAGCGAGAATGTGAATAAGTGAGAAAAAGATAAGGGAAATATCTTCAATTTTTGTCAATCATAATTTAGATGAACACTTTAAAAGCAGTTCGCTTATAGAGAGTTTTGTAGAGAGATTTTGTGGAGAACTTTATAACGGATTTTGTAGAGAGCTTTGCATTGTTGATATTGTATGAAGTATGTCTCTGCTTAGCATTTGGCTATGATGAGATAGGAGTGTGAGATTTGACTTAGGAAATATATGGGATTGTTGGGCAGGTGTGGTATAGAACCGTAGAGTAAAGTGGTTAAGAGTTGGGGTTGAGACTTTTTCAGGGAAAAAGTCTCCTTGAAGAAGGGGAAGTATATATAACAGTAAAGGGAGTTAGCTTAGGAGTGGAGAGTTAATGGATGCTGCGCATTCATTAACTAGTGGGAAATCATTAGTTAGTGAACGTGTATTCACGAATGGATAGACGTATCCAGGGCTTGCACACACGTCACTTGGGAGACTTGGGACTTGGGATTCAACTAGGAAAGATGTCCGTGTTTACCATCATGAGTCAGAAGATGTATGATTTCAACGAATAAACGAATGTTTATATAACAGACGAGACTTGTCCACTATATCGACACGAGCCTTCCACACACACAGCCTTATCATATCATCACCACACTGTTATACAAGAATGTATGAGAGGAAATAGAGAAGAAGGGCAGAATGTCAGACGGGCCTGCGTGCCCAATTCTTAACCCTTTGAAAATAAAGATTTCTTTCGTTCGTTCGTTCTATACCATTCTGTGTTGTGGATAGCAATACTGTATCATCAGCATACAGAATCTCCGGTATGTCATGACCACCGATATTTTGGGCATCATATAGCTCCCTGTTTATGTCATCTCTTACATTTCACATTATATTTTTGGTGTACAGGTTAAACAAATAGGGGGACAGCACACAGCCCTGACGGACTCCTTGCTTGATGTCAAACCAATCTGATGTCTCGCCATCTATTCTAACCTCTGCTTGTTGGTCTAGATAGAGCATTCTTATGCGTTGTATTACATGTGATGGAAAACCTATATTCCTCATGATTTCGCAAAGTTTCTGATGTTTTACACAGTCAAATGCTTTTGAATAATCCACAAAACACGAGAATAGGTGTACATTAAACTCACTGCACTTCTCTATTATTAAACGCATGTTGAGAATGTGATCTCTTGTTCCTCTTCCTTGTCTAAAACCAGCTTGAACCACGTTAATTTCATCTTCCATTTTCTTACGAAGTCTTTCCATTATGATTTAATAGCCTTCTATATTTTAACCTTTAATATGTTAGGTCCATCTTGAGTGTTGGTTTATTGCTCATGTTATCCCATAATAATTGTTCCGTCATTATATCCATATATTTTATTATATCGGTATTATCAACTACACTTTCTTCATCTCTTCCTCTAATACCATTATTTCCTGTTACTATTTTTTCTGGTTTGTCCATCTCTTTATATTTGCATGCAATTCTTTCCAGTTGTGTTTTTTTTTCTAGATCCTCTAAGTGACGCATTTATCTGTGTATAAATGTATATTCTGAATGATCATTCCCTCCCTTCATTGAGTCATGTTGCCGTTTCTTACTTTCCTCCAATGGTAAGTTGATATTTGCTGTCTGTATGCTAGAGATCTTTCAGAATTCTGTTCCTGGTAGTTATATACCATGTGAAGTAATTAAATCAATAATACCTTGCCTGAAACACTTAAAACACACGGTCACGGGTATTGTTCGAATGCGATGTATTTGTTACCCCCCTGGTAATCTCAAATTGAACGTGAATTTTGTTCTGTTTGCACGAAACTGGTTGCAGACGCCTGATTTCTGATCTTATTGTCCGGACTCTTCCATGTTCATAATCTTCTTGGATGATGTTGATACCAGGTGGCTGCAATAATAGGTTCAACCACGTTTGTCCACTGTAAGATTCTGCCTCCCCTTTTATTACGCTCCCTTAATAAAAAGTGCTCACTGGGCCTCCATGTGGCTAATTCTCAACGTTAATAGTATATTCATACATTATGGTAATTGTGTCTTGAGTACTTGTACTTCTTGACAGACGACAGTTACATTGTGCTTTAATAAATGTATAATAATTACAGCCCATGACGGTAGCGAATGACCTCCTCTTAGCACAATAGCTGGACTGATTTGCAGAAACCATGTTTTGTCCATGGATCACGATCCCTCTCTCGGCATGCCTAGTTTACTCCAGAGGAAAGGTACCACCAATACATCTATACCAAGACACGTTGCAGAAGCTTGCGGATCAGCCAAGTAATGTCTGTCTGGCTTTCGGAGAGTTAATCCTAGACCAGCTGCCAACAAATGTTTAGGGCCTGGTCTGACTTGCCAAAAGACATGTCATGTATGCCTTGGGGTTGTTTACTTGTTTGGGTTGTTTGCTTTGGTTGGATACTGACCAATAAAAATATATCAATTGAAATGAGAAAAGGGTGTTGAAGTGCTACACAGAACCTGTACTTTTATATGAATGTGAGGCGTGGACAATGAGCAGACAAGCTGAAAGACATCTGATGGTTGTGAAAATGTGGTTTCTGAGGAAAATGCAAAGAATACCATGGACAGATAGAAAAACCAATGAACACGTCCTTCAAAAACAAATTAAGATCGTAAACTGATTAGAGACATTAGATGTAGACAGTCAAAGTGTTTTGGGCATGTTATGAGAAGAAATGAATAGGAGAACTTGGTGACAACTGGCAAGATCGAAGGGAACAGACCAAGGGGAAGACCAAGAATTAAATACCTGGTTGGCTTGGCCACGTGGCATGGTCGAGACAGAAACACTGAGTTGATCCACGACTCTGGTGATCGAGTGAGATGGCAGAACATGACCGCCCAAGCTTATCGGCACGGCACATAATGAATGTATGAAATGGGTTGTTTTTCCTCACACTAGGATAAGGCTGGTACCCTCATAATTGCTCTCCTTCGCTAGAAGCCGTTGACACAATGTGGGGTGTCGGGTTTGGTGAGCACCAGCAAACATTGGGCGCTAACAGAAAGCAGGTAATACCATCTACTGTCATACGAGCTACAACATATTGTGTCTACACTGTAATCATTGCTATTTGTGGATGGGTCATATGCTTAATGGGGCTGACGTCAAACGATCTCCTATCTAACTTTACCAGTAATATTTTATCTGACACTGCCCAATTCCTTTTAATACAATGGTTCTCAACCGGTGGGGAATTACCCCCCCCCCCCCCCCAGGGGGAATTTTAGGGTTTCGGGGGGGGGGGGAATTAAGATTATCTCAAGAGCGCGTTAATACAAAACCGATTACTTGATAATGTTCTTCCCTTCATACTTTACGGTTCTGTACGTCTCACCCCTTCTAAAATTCATTTTATAACGTAAGTAGACCCACAAATCACGTTTTATGTGGACGTCTATAGGCCTACTTGTTTTGGTATGTGCTTCAATTATTACGTATACTGTGTAGGAACAGGAGAGGGGGGGGGTGTTAGGTAGGAAATACGATGAGGGGGCGGGGGGGAATGACGTTGTGAAAATATGGTGAAGGGGGGCACGGGCCAGAAAAGGTTGAGAACCACTGCTTTAATAGATTTTGATCTCTCCAGATCCATAATAAGTTCACCTCTTTGTCGTTTGTGTCCCCCACAATTGTTAGCTGCTAATAATAGCTGGTGCTTCATTGCTTCAGAACGACTAACAGTAAATCACTCTGAAACTAGTCAACATATAGACCACCAGATGTTACTAGTATAAATACTAGGATGGAATACGAGCCATATATTTTAGTGAAACTCAACTTCTAGAAAAGCACTCTAAGCAGAGTTTCGCGTACTTAAGACCACAGTTGAGTGGTGTCAAGTGGAGAGATGTGATTAAATATTATATCACTTTAACACTTCCTCAGAAACTCATAGTTTATGTTGCTATTTTTAACAAATACACGATTATTATGAGGCCAGTAACCTATTTCTGTATCCGTTTGTCTCACTAGTCATCAGTGACAATTTTAGATTATTAAACGTGTGGTGTTCAGCCCGTTGTGGCCTGTCCGTAGTTTGATGAAACAAATATCTTCTTTTCGGTTGTGTATGAGGAGTTACATGCATCATCTGGCTGATGACCTGATTTCTCTGATTTTTCGGTTGTGTATGAGGAGTTACATGCATCATCTGGCTGATGACCTAATTTCTCTGACGTTTCGGTTGTGTATGAGGAGTTACATGCATCATCTGGCTGAAGACCTGATTTCTCTGACTTCCACTTGGTTCTATAATTGCTTCTTATTCATTCGAATGTTTGGCAGCACCCACCAAACCCGACACCCCACATTGTGCCAACTGCTTCGGGGAAAAGAGTGCAACTGAGAGGGAACAAGCTTTACCCTAGGACGAGGAAAATCAACCTTAAGACTAAATGTCATAGCAGAGAAAAACAGGCCCTAAGCCTGGGTTGGCAACTGATCTAGGATCGGAACTCCGACAGACGGACAGTTAGAGTATTGCTTTGCTGATCCGGCAGCGTCTCCAGCTTGTGTTGTTACATATATATTGGTGTTACCTTTCCTCTGGATTAAACCAGGACGGCAGAGAGAGGGGTCATGCCAGACAGATCCTGGGTGTTTCAATGTGATCTTTTGCCGCTCTGTTTTAAAGAAGGCTTGTGTAATACATAGGTACTTTCTGGTGCAATGCTCCAGCAGACTTTGCCCATTGTTTCTACAATTTAACCCAGGCTGTGTGTTATGAAGCAGCATACCGCCATCGCTGGCTTTAAACGGTTTCGGAATCAAAGCGAGAGGTATCAGTTACAGGTTATTTGCCTTTGTCAGTTGGCGTAGACTGGGGCGCCAAGGGTTGCCTCTGACGATGTGAGACACCGACAGGTGTCAGTGATCAGCTACCACACTTCTCAAGCTGGACATCCCTCGGCCAAATGGGTGCTAATCCGAGTTAGCCTGCCTGCTTTAATGGGTGACTGGGGTTGGGACACAATCTGAATCGCAGGTTGTAAAACCAGTGCACCAGGTACTGAAAAGATACATTTAAATCGCAATCTACGTCTTGCAACCTGGAAGATAAGAACCCTGTTATCCAGGATTTTCCACTGATCTGATGAATATTGTCGATGTAAGAAAAACGGCTTTTATTGATGCCGAGCAAAATCGTCTAACATTGATACAGCCTGCATGCAGGAGACCCGCCTCGCTGAGAAAGGGTCACTCAAGGAAAACTACTACGCCGCTTGATTTTGTTTGGAAGGGTAGAGGACATGAAGTAAAAAGATAACATGGAGTGGGCTTTTTGCAGTGAAGAATTCACTACTTGGAATAATTGAAATGCCAGCTGGCAGAAATAAACGATTATTATCCCTTCGTTTGGCAACTTCTTGTGGTTTTGCCACCGTTATCACTGCATAAGCACAGACACTCACTTCCTCTGACTAAATTAGTGATTCCTTCTAAGAGGAGTTAGACTCTGTGATCGAGGGAGTGCCAAAATCTGAAAACATTTATATGCTTTGTGATTTCAATGCTCGTCTGGCCAAGGACTCGAGTTCATGACTCATGTGCAATGTAAATTACAAAAAGGTGGGCAAGGGTTGCTAAAGCATTGCACCAGAAACTACCTGTGTGTTAAAAGCTCCTTCTTTAAAACAAAAGAGCGACATAAGGTCACATGGAAACACCCAAGATTGGCATCAGATGGACTTTATCATAATACGGTGAGAATTTGTGAAAGAGACATTATTAACTCGCAGTTACCAGAGTGATGATTGTAATTAAGAAACAGGGAAAGAACAACGCGAAACACTCTCAGTGAGCTTAAACAAGCTAGGAAGATTGCTGCCAGGCATAGTGCAAACGACTATTGTATCAAGTTATGCGAGTGCATTTAAACTGCAAGTGATAAGGGGAGCAATAGAAACATGTATAATAGGATAAAGAAAGTATGTGGTCCAATATTTAAAAGAAGTGCACCATTGAAAACCTTGACTGGAGAAATCATCACTGATAAGAAACAGCAGAAGGCTAGATAGGTAGAGCACTATCTGGAGCTTTACTCAAGTGAGACCTAGCTAGCAGATGATGCCCTCAACACCAAAGAGGCCCTGTCAACTCTTGACCACCTGGACACACTTCCCACCATAACAGAAGTTAAGTGTGCTATAAATAAACTTGCATCTGGCAAGGCTCCAGGTAAGGATGGGATTCCAATAGAAGTTATCAGGAGTGAGCAAGACACACTCATTCTACAGATCCATTAGCTAATAGAGCTAGACTGACGAGAAGGACAAATCTCACAGGATTTCAAAGTTTCAAGTATCATAATACTGTAGAAGAACAAGGAGGATCGAAGGCTAGGGACACTGCTAATAGGGAAAGCTAATCCACACGCACAATTCTGTCCAGCTTTACTAGAAGTAGTGTGTATGGACTACGCTTGAGGTCAAAGCGAGCGAGCGCAAAAAAAAAAATACCTATCCCCGTGATTTTGTTATTATTTTGTTAAGGTGTGACAGCCGCTGTTTCACAAGCTGCACAACCATATTCAAGGACTGGGCTCACTCGTTCAATGTGTAGCTTCTTGTGATCTTTCTTATCTGCTCCCCATGTAGTACTTGCAATATTTTTCACGATTGTCGTTCAAAGCCCTGCTCTTGTTCAATTTGTTTCAACACGTGTTTTCTATGTTAGGTGACGGATCAAGGGTTAAAAAAAAATGTTTGCATATCCTTTACAGGACATCGCTGTCAACCTCAGCATCTTTCAGCTGATTGTTGATTTCTGATTTCTTGGCAAGATTACGCTCAATAGTTTGCCATTGCTTTCTGAGCTGCCGGCTCACATACCCTATAAGTTACCGACGCGGTTAGAACCGCTACCGATTCTCGCTGTCGTCACGTTACCTACGAGAGTATATGGGATTTCAGAGAGAGTCGCTAACCCAACTGCCAGAAAGACCGGCGAATAAAGGGTGACACCTAAATATTGCTCTCTTTTGACGTAATATTGTTCCATTCAGCAATAGATCAGTTCGCTGTAATTTATTTTAGAGAGAGAGAAAACTGTGCATGTTGTCTTCTCCACGCTATTCTTCACCAGATAGGTTTTTAACAATACCTCTAGCATTAACACGGCTGGTAGCACTCTGTTGTTGGCTGTAGTAGCACATCCTTCAGAAGTCAACGTGGCTTAGTCGCCTGTATAGATGGCGGGGCAATTTTCTGTGATGTATATCTGCTAGAACAAGTGTTGGTGAAAGTACTCTTTCTTGGGGGACAACTCGTTGTAACATTCTCTTGCTGGTGTGAACTTATAATTTTGCCACAACAGTTCTGTTCTCAAGGTTGTGGATGATCCATCTGAACATTTCCCACAAACCTGCATTTTTTTCGCAATTTTAATTTCTGCCCCTTATTGCACACTTTATCAAATGCTTTTCCTATATCACCCATACCGCCAGTGTGTGCTTTTTTTCTATTGAGCTACGTAAGTTGTTTGATCTTCTGCAGATGTGTGCTTTTTTAATCGTGCTTGTTGTGATAGTTAAGATATTTTTCCCTAAGAGATAGTTAATAGCCACACCTCTAAGCTGTAGCGTTATGTAGTAATCCAGAAAATACAAGGTCCCACTGGAAGCGGACACACGTATCACTTGAAGTCCGCAATCTTCTATAGTCACTCTATCACGTGTTACTGTTATGTTAAAACGGTTACTGTTTCCGCCAGAAGAATTTATGTAATCCCAACTCCAGGTAGACTTATTTGTTATCAGAGAGTTGTTTGATACTGAATAGTTCTTTATTACCAGAGAGTTGTTGATTTTCAGATAAGAATGAATGCCCATGTATGCGACAACACAGAACGAAAACTGGGCTGTCTCGTTAATGTCCACGAAGATGGTTTTCATGACTTCATCATCATAGCACAGACACGGGCCACCTGAAATATACAGATAATGGCAACATATGGCACTCTGTTCAAGATTATACAATGAGTTTGCTACCGTAACGTCTTCAACTCCAGCTAGTTATGCATTACTTACCTCACCCTATATTTTACTTTACATGTTTCTGTTATTTCACTAACTTTACCAACATTAGATCGACTGACAGTCAGATAAACAAACAATAGACAGTCAAGCAGGCAGGCAAGCAGAAAATAGAGTCAGTGACAGATAAACAGACAGACGGGCATACATTTACCAATAAATATGGAGAGAAAGGCAGACAGACATTCAGACATACAGATTGACTTTTAGCTAGATAAGCAGGTAGACAGATAGACATGCCTGCGAGCAAGC
The DNA here is from genome assembly GCA_014155875.1 of Cepaea nemoralis. Lineage (NCBI taxonomy): Eukaryota > Metazoa > Mollusca > Gastropoda > Stylommatophora > Helicidae > Cepaea > Cepaea nemoralis. The sequence goes on from JACEFZ010015257.1 coordinate 301,824, forward strand.
TAATATACAAGAAGGCAAATAGAGAGAGGGGACGGCAGACAGATAGACAAACAGGAAGGCAGACATAAAGACAGAAAGGCAGACATATAGACAACAAGGAAGGCAGGCAGAGAGACCGGCAGGCAGACAAACAATTAATAGATAGGCAGATGGTCAGATTGACAACATACAGACCAAGAGATAGGCAGACATACAAATAGGCAAACATACAGACAGACATGCAGATAAATATACAGACAGACATGCAGATAAATATACAGACAGACAGACAGACAGACAGACAGACAGACAGACAGACAGACAGACAGACAGACAGAACCACCGATCGACCGACCCACCGATCGACCCACCGACCAACAGACCCACCGACCCACCCACCCACTCACCGCCTGACCGACCGACCGACTGACCCACCGACCGACTGACCGACCCACCGACCGACCCACCTACCAACCCACCGACCGACCCACCGATCGACCCACCGTTTGACCCACCGACCGACCGACCGATCCTCCGATCCACCGACCCACTGACCGATGACTTACAATCAGAAAGCGCAATATCTGTTGTCTCTGTCTCCTCATTATCTGCAGTACATTCATAGATGCCCATATCCGCACAGGTCACAGATGGCATCGGGTACTTGAGTATGTGTCCTCCTTGCGACCTGCTAAGTGAAATCTTGGGGTTTGTTCTTCGAATCTCAACAACAGAATTATTGCCTTTGGCTAGACACTGAAGAGTCAAGTACTGTCCTGTCATATAGGGAGTCTTCGCTGTTTCCACTGAGAAGGACAGAATGCTGTTTGAACCTTCTGAAAAAATAAAAAATAGACAAACTATGAATCTTCTTGTATTCCATGCCTTCTGGCCTTGGTGATAATGGTCCACAACCTTCTGTATCTTGTGCCTCTAATTATGTCTGGTACCGGCGTTCCCCCATGTCATATTGTCAGACTGTCCAGAATCGTCCCTCTTAGTCTTTCCCTGCTTCTCTTCCCCTAGAATCTTCAAGCTGTGACGACATGCTCCAGCTGTTGTATCTCATGACATACCCAAATAATGCGGAGTGTTTTCTTCTAATGCAACTGACCAGTCCTCATTGTGAGTTAACTTCTTTTAATATATATGCATTGTTCTTTCTATATATCATTATTCTTCTATAAAACAACTTCTCCGTAGCTTTCAAATAATTCCTCCTCCTCATCATCATCATCATGTACGAAGCCGATAAGCGCCTGCTTTCATATTTCGACATTTCACAGGATCACCAGAGTCGTGGATCAGTTCTGTTTTTGTTTCGATTATGCCATGTGACCAATCAATCTAGATAATATCATATCTGTGTTCCGTTGTCGTGCTTACCTCAATCTTGCCAGTTATCACATAGTTCTCTAGTTTATTTCTTCTCATAATATGTCTCAAACATATGGAATAACTATTTATAATGTCTCCTATAAGTATACAGTTTGTAGGACTTGCTCATTTTTATTTCTGCCTATCAATAGAATTCTTTGCATTTTTCTCAGAAACAATTATTTTGAACACGTTCTAGTATTTATTGCCACACATGATCTTTATCAATCAATCAATCAATCATGTGCCATGCCGGAAAGCGTGGGCGGTCATGACTCGCCATTTCACTCGATCACCAGAGCAGTGTTTCTGTCTCGTCCATGTCATGTGGCCAACCCATCCAGGTATTTTCCTCTCGGTCTTCCTCTTGGTCTGTTCCCTTCGATCTTGCCAACTGTCACTATGTTCTCCAATCCATTCCGTCTCAAAAAATGTCCAAACATTTTGACTGTCGTCTATGTCTAATTGTCTGAGGAAAATGCAAAGAATACCATGGACAGACAGAAAAACCAATGACCAAGTACTACAGGAGACAAATGAACATCGTAAACTGATTAGAGAAATTAGACGTAGACGGTCAAAATTTTTTGGACATGTTATGAGAAGAAATGGATTGGAGAACTTAGTGACAACTGGCAAGATCGAGGGGAACAGACCAAGAGGAAGACCGAGAGGAATATAGCCTACCTGGATGGCTTGGCCACATGGCATGGACTAGACAGGAACTCTGAGCTGATCCACGACACTGGTGATCGAGTGAAATGGCGAGTCATGACCGCCCACGCTTTCCGGCATGGCACATGATTGATTGATTGATGTCTAATTTCTCAAATCAATTTACGATTGTCATTTGTTTCCTTTACCACATTATAAATATTCTTGAATGTCATGTCACATATGATCTGTAACAGATTAATAAATAGTTATTAACTTGAATGTCACACATGATCCTTGACAAACTGAACAATAAGATGTAAATTATATCAACACGATCTTTGAGCTTAGCAGTTAGTCATGGGGGACACATTTTGATAAACAACGACGAAAAAGTGAGGTTATGAGATTCGCGTTATGAAGGTAAGTTTACTTGTGAAAACAGACACGGAAATCAAGAGACACCTACTTGTAGTGGATGTGCTGGGGTGAAAGGTGAAGGGTTAGCCTGCAACAGGAAGACTATCCTACGTATGAACAGACAACATGCACAAACACGGGAAAAACTCTTGATCAGTTCTAGTTTCTTTCTTTAGTTTCGCTACACTTAAATAGTGTGTGTGTGTGTGTGTGTGTGTGTGTGTGTGCGTGCGTGCGTGTGTGTGTGTGTGTGTGTGTGTGTGTGTGTGTGCGTGCGTGCGTGCGTGTGTGTGTGTATTTCTTTCTTAACCTATCTTCATCATCATCATGTGTCACGCCAATAACAAGGGACCGCCATAGTTCGCCATCTTAGACTATCGCCAGATCTTGGATCAGGTCTGTGTTGTTATCTGGGTTATGCCACGAGAGCCTCAGCTATCCTTGTCTCCCTCTTTTTCTTTTTCCAATCAAGTTTGTTTGACCTATACGTGATTAATGTACGGTTGTACAGACCTGTTGCCCTTTACACATGGCTAGGTACGAATTTCCTTCCATTTTTCACAACTGCCGGTTCAAGTGACCCACTGACCTGGCTAATGTTAACCGTCTGGACTGTGATTAAAAAATAAAGCAATGTGAATATAACATGCAAACTCATCATCATGTGCCATGCCGATATGAGTGGGCGTTCATGTTTCATCATCTCACACGATCACGAGTCGTGGATCAGCTCCGTGTTCTTGTGATTATGCCATGAGGCCAAATATCCATATCTGTATCTGTCTGCCTTCTTCTTGATTTTTTGCCTCAATTGTGTCAGTTGTGTCTACGTTTTCTAGTCAATTTCTTCTTATAACATGCTTTCTTCTTATAACATGTCTAAGAAGATCTTGACTGTCTACGTCTAATTTCTCTAATTAGTTTTCGTTTTTCATTTGTTTCTTGTGGGACCTACTCATTGGCTTTTCTGTCCGAACATGGAATTCTCTGCATTTCTTTTAGGAACCACGTCTCCGATGCCATACGATACGCCTCACCTTCCCTTGGTATTATTCACGTTTCACATCCAAGTAACAGTATAGGCTCCATGTAGCACTTCAACACTATTTTTCCGTTGCAATTGCTACCGTTTTATTGGTCAGTATGTATTAAATCTTGCAAAAGGCAACCTCTTCCATAGCGATTCTTGTTCTAATCTCTTCCCATCAGACTGTATGAACGAACGAACGAACAATCTTTATTTTCAAAGGGTTAAGAATTGATCACGCAGGCCCATATGACTGTTCCGAGGTAGTTATACCGATTCACTTGTTTAAAAATGTTCCAATTTACCCGTATACCACATTGTGACATTTCTTTCTTTCTGGTAACATTGTGTATGTGGTAAATCATGCTTCATAGATAACACATATAAGTGGAGTAATAGATGTGAGTGGTTGGAAGGGCCGCCTGTAACACGGATCTAGTCCGATTTGTGACAACTTTAAAATAAAGTTCGTGCGTTTGTTGCGTGCGTGCAATCGTTCGTCGTCTATGTGTGTGTTGTTGGTCCTTCTTTTTAACAAGGTTCGAATCCCAGTGTGCATATTTAATTTGTATATTGCCCATTCTGCCGTGTATTTTGATTTCTTGCCTAAATGAGAAGATAATTATGGAGGGGGGCATGCTGGGGAAACAAAGATGATAATTATAGGGGGAAGGGGGGGGAACTTGCTGGGACACCAGAGAAGCTAATTATGGGGGAGGCATGCCGGGGAACCGGAGAAGTTAATTATGGGACGAGGCGTGGCTGGGTAGCCGGAGAAGAGGAAGTCAAATGTAGATGGGCTCAAGATAAGATAGAAATATCGGCACTGAAGTAGCAGAGACAAGGAAAGGACGACTGGCTTACGTTAGAGACATCTGTCAAAATGAGATCTATACAAGGGTGTGCTAATGCAGAGCTTTAACGGTTGTCAGAATAAAAACACAAAGTATGACTGCGAAGATCCAGAAATATAAAAAAAAAAATAAAAAATATGACTGAGAAGGTCCAGAAATGAAAACACCAAGTATGACTGAGAAGGTCCAGAAATGAAAACACAAAATCTGCATGAGAAAATGAACAGATGAAAACACAAAGTATGCCTGAAAAACTGAACTGATGAAAACACAAAGTATGACTGAGAAGCTACATAGATGAAATTACTGTATGACTGAGAAACTTAACAGATGAAAACACAAAGTATGACCGAGAAGCTCCAGAGATGAAAACACAAAAAAATGATTGAGAAGTTCGGCAAATGAAAACACAAAGTATGAACAGATGAAAACACAAAATTGACTTAGAAAGCCTCATCTTTGAAAACAGAACGTATGACTGAGACGCTAAACAGATGCAAACACAAGTATGACTGGGACGTTCAAAGATATAAGCACAAAGTATGCTTAGAAGCTTCACATATGGATTACAACATCACAGATAACCAACGAACATGGACACACAGTCTGTAAACAATGGAACAACAGAAACCTGAACATTTTAAACCAATACGTCAACAAACAAGATGTTACTGGATTTACTGCAAGGCCATTTTTTCGCTAGCCGCTTCGTGGCTTAGAGGTTAGCGACTTGTCTCCGTAATCTCGTATACTCTCGTAGTAACGTGATGAAGGCGAGAATCAGCAGTGGTTCGAATCGAACATCGGTAACTTACGGGTAATGTGAGCCGGCCGCTCAGAAAGCAAATGGCAACTACTGAGCGTAATCTTCCAAGAATCACATACAGCTGAGAGATGCTGGTGTTGACAGCGATGTCCTGGAAAGGATATGAAAATAAAAACAACATTTCGCTGCATCTAATCAGGTGCTTACTGCAATATAATATAATATGACGTGAATAAAATAATTATTCTTTGGCTAAAATACTTAAAACACAGAGTGCATGATATTGTCGAACGCTGAGCATTAGTTGCCCCTTAGGTAATAGCAAATGAAAAATGAAATCTTTCAGTTTGCACAAAACTGGCTACGACCACCTACATACTTAAAGCCTCGATGCAAAATTGTCCATCGAATACAATATACGCAACGCCTTTTCTGTGTTAACTTTATGATGGCTACTAAGCATCTGTCTCGAAATCACCGAATCCGCCGTTTTATGACAAGTCGACTGCGTAGTCATCCATTCCGGAAGACTAATTAACTCTCTTTTCCTAACACGTTTGTATGTGTTCAGTTGCTCGATTTGACAGAACACTACAAATATATAACAAACGAATACGAAAGAGGAATACTTCTCTGAACAATGTCTGATCCAGGAAACTGAGAACTAAAATCTGTCGAATGTATTCTGACAGAGGGTTATGTGGGGAACAGGTTTGCACACTACACGACACTGACTGATGAGCTATATACTCACCAACACAGGGTCTCCACAATAAAAATACGATGAATATCCCAACATTCTGTAGACGTGGAACTGAAACTATCGCCATGTTGACACATATTATATTCACGTATTAATGTAACTCAATGTCCGATGTCTTCAGTATTGACACATACAACGTTACAGAACATGAAACGCAATGGCAGACACTCTAACATATTGATACAACACAACAAGCATTGTGGCACTATTGTTTCTGTATATTTATTGAATATTTTAATTTCAATTTCAATGTGAATTCTGAGTACAAGATTTATAGTGGACCAAACGAAACTAAAACTATAATCAGTTTAATCTAAAATTAAATGATACTATTCAGACTGTTTGTGACAACGTATGCACACTTGCATTAACGTACTTCCCAACGTGTACTTGACCTATCTTGTAATTACCTTCATTAGCTTCCTGGTTGACATTCTATGATCATGTGAAGAGAGGGGGTGGTGGGGAATTGGAGAATATCATAACAACAGAAAAGATCAGCAGGAAAAGAGGCAGACCAATAGAAATGATTCTGGATGGACTGCGATGATGGCAAGGATGAATATCATCAGCAGAGTTGATCCAAAGTACCAGGATACAGAGATTAGAGACTGGAAATGAGAGACCGAAGATAGACAGAGTATGACTGTGTAAAGATTATAATGAGTGTGACGGTGTTTAAGTGACTGAGGGAATGAGATAAGGGAGAGAGAGAGAGGGGGGGTGAGATGGGCGGAGAAATTGGAAAGGAGAGGAAGAGGGGCCAAGAGAGTCAGAGAGAAAGCGGTAAAGAGAGCAAACGCACACACTTTATTTGAGAGAGAGAATCAGCAGAGAGTAAAAGAGTGAGTGAGAGAGTGTGTGAAAAAATGAGAGTGTGAGTGAAAGAGTAAGTGTGTGAGAGAGTGGTGAGAGAGTGTTAGAGAGAGTGAGACAAAGCGTGAGTGTGAAAGTGACAGAGAGAGTGAGAGTGAGTGAGAGAGTGAAAGTGGGGAGAGAGGGAAGGGAGAGGAGACGGCATAGAAGGGAATGAGAGGGAGAGCAAGCGATGGAGAGAGGGAAGGAGAGAGAGGAGAACGGAAGACATAGAGGAGAAGACAGAGAGGGGCAGAGAGAAATAGAGGGTGGATAGAGAGGGGAAGAGAGGAAGGAGTGTTAGAAGGAGGAGAGATAAAGTAGGATAGAATGAGAGCGGTGGGGGTACAGAGGGGAGGAGAGAGAGAGAGTGAGACAGCATGAGAGAGAATGAGAGTGAGGGAGAAGAGATTAGAAAGTGAGACCGAAATAGAGAGAGGGAAAAGAGAGAGATAGGGGTCGGAAAGAGAGAGAGAGAGAGAGAGAGAGAGAGAGGAGAGAGAGAGAGAGAGAGAGAGAGAGAGAGAGAGAGAAGGGTGTGGGTGTATATAACAGCGGTATAAAGAGAGAATGAGAGCGTGGGAGAAAAGATTGCAAAGTGAGACGGAAAGAGAGAGAAGGGAAAGAGAGAGATGGGGGTAGGAATGAGAAAGAAAGGGAGAGAGAGCGCGCTTACGTAGACGGGGGGGGGGGGGGGGTAGAACAGACGTCTAAAGCTTTTGTTTCATTTTTAGGGGGGGGGGGAAACAGCTATATATTGTCTAAGAAATGGAAATGCCTATGTCCAACAATAAAAAAAAACGTTAAAATACAATGTTCCCAAGTATTAATTTAGAGATATAAAAATAAATGGAGGACGCAGATATATGGTCATTCACTGGGCAACAAGAAGACATATATTCAACTGACAGCTGCATGGTTAGTTAGTTAGTTAGTTAGTTCGTTAGTTCGTTAGTTAGTTAGTTAGTTAGTTGGTTAGTTAGTTAGTTAGTTAGTTAGTTAGTTAGTTAGTTAGTTAGTTAGTTAGTTAGTTAGTTAGCCGACAGATCATCCTCATTGCACATCGAACCATTCAGTCCATAAGTGCTCGGATCCCTCTCAGCAATTCCCGCAGCGGCTTCCTGCGTAGCGTTCTTGTTTGGCCACACCTCTTTTAATTTGCTGATCTCGCAGTCTGGCCATTGTTGTAGATTCACAGTCATCACTTGGTTCTCGCAAAAGTCTTACTTCTCGTAGAGCATTCAGAATGTCAGCCTGGTCCATGGCGCATCTGCCCTCCACAGAAGCCTTACCTGCGATCTTGTCAGCCCGCTCATTTCCTTGTACTCCCGCATGCCCTGGCACGAAGATGAAACTAATGCTTTCCAGCCGAGACCGCTCCAGAGACAGCAACCACTCTCTTCGGATCCACCCCATCTCTATCCTCTTGAGCATGCTCATTGAGTCGCTAAGGAAACATGCCCTAGTGAATGTCTGTGTCTCGAGCCATGTTATTGCTTAACTTACTGCCATGACTTCCATAGTCAGGCTACTTGTGGTCTCAGCAAAAGCACCAGAGTTCTCCTTCACAGTTCTCCCTCCGGCTCTAGCCGTAAAGGCCCATGAGCTTCTTACATGTCGGGCGACCGACACATCTGTGTAAATGACCGCGTCACCGTCTAGCGAATTCTCGAAAATCAACGCTTGTACTTCAGCCTCCACAGCAGCCGGATTTTCTTGTCTGCATTTTCTATCTAGTTGGATGCAAACTGAAAAGAACGTACAGAATTATGTTGGCACTTGCACCCACTCCTCGCCAGGTTCTAAGTCTCTAAGTGAACACACCTGTTGAAGCATGTCTTCGGCTGGACCCATCCACGACCATCCTCTTTTTAACCTGCTGCCCCTCACATTCATAATTTCACTGTGCAGTGGATGCAGTGAACGAAATACCACAATGTAATTTACAAGTAAAAGCGAATATTCTTCAACAAGTGAATCTGTACAATTATCTCGGAACAGTCATAACATCTGATTGAGATGCCTTGAAGAGATTAGAACAAGAATTGCCATGGCGAAAGTAGCCTTTAGCAAGATGAAAAACATACTGACCAATAAAAAGATGGTAACTGAAACGAGAAAAAGAGTGTTGAGATGCTAGATAGAGCCTATTCTTTTGTATGGATGTGAAACTTGGACAATAAGCAGTCAAGCTGAAAAACATCTGATGGCTTAAGAAATGTGGTTTCTGAGGAAAACGCAAAGAATATCATGGACAGACAGAAAAACAAATGACCAAGTAATACAGGAGATAAATGAAAATCATAAACTGATTAGAGAAATTAGACGTAGACAGTCAACATTTATTGGACATGTTATGAGAAGAAATGGATTGGAGAACTTAGTGACAACTGGCAAGATCGAAGGGAACAGAACAAGGGGAAGACCGAGAAGTAAATACCTGGATGGCTTGGCCATATGGCATGATCGAGACAGGAACACTGTCAGGGTGTTGGAGGAATAAGGACAGGACATAGAGAGGACAAGGGACATAATAGAGTCAAGGACTGCAGAGATAACGATAGACAGGACAAGGGTAAGGGCACGGAGATGCCATAAGACAGGACATCTATAGGACGATAGCGAGAGTAGAGACAGGACATCGGTGGGGACACAGAGATGTATGTCACTGATAGAACACCGACAGGACAAGACCAGCCAATATAAGGGACGCTGTCCTGAACTGACCAGACGGCACTACACCGAACGACCCAACACAAGACGGGCTGACTAACGCACTATGTGACGGTTGAGAAATCCCGAGTTGTCACGAAGGACACGTGGTCTAAGACCACGAAATGAACTGACCAGCTTGAGAACGTCAGACGGGACTCAGACAGTTTTAGAGGAAGGATCGTTGTTTGTTCTGGAGCGAGTGTATAGCTTTTGCGGGAGTGCTAGTTGAAGATAGCGAGCAATTGTGTGTAGGGCTTGTGTAGTTAGCTGAGTGCTATTAGTATTTGTAAGGCGGCATTGTGTATAGAATGATTTCACCGCCTTGTGTGTATATTATGACTCTGATCAGGTTCTCCTGAATTAAAATGCACAGACCATACATACGACTGATGTTTTCTTGAGTGTGTATGAAGGATTTGAATACCTGTGTGTATGTAAGACGCTGACAAACACACTGAGATGATCCACGACTCTGGTGATCGAGTGAAATGGCGAGTTATGACCGCCCACGCTTTCCGGCATGACACATGATTGATTGATTGAGTTTATGTTGTGTGATTGCGTTAACTCTGAGGTAGGCACGTGCTATGCAAATTTGTATTATGTCTTCAATAGTTAGAAAATCAAGAAGGTAGCGCATCGCCCTGCATGCTGTATCTCTTGTACATCAAAGAATAATGTGGATAGCTTCATTCTGTATTCTTTCCATCTTTTCTATCTGCTTACGGCTGAGAGTCAGGATCGACATCGCATACTCCAAAACAGACATGACCAACTTCTCGTATAGGAGGCATACATGACGCAGCTCACAGTTTGCTGCCGCCATCACCCGCATCGCAGCCAAACCCCGCTTGGTCTTTGTTATCACCTGGTCTATGTGCTCATTATAAGCAAGGCTTCGATCAAAACGTATCCCCAGGTAATTCATTGCCTGCGTTCTTTCCACAGTCTCTGAACACAGATTTACAGTTGGTGTTGGAGTGTTGACAATATGATTATTCAACGAGAATCATATCACTGTTGCCTTTGTTGGGTTGACCATTGCCCCAGCTTCAACATACCAAGTACTTATGCAATTTAGTTCGATTTGTAGTTCCAGAGCAACCTGACCTCTATCCTTACCCTGGCGATACACTAAAACATCGTCGGCTTATGACAATGTCCTGCCAGGTCCAGTGATCTGCTCACTGGTAATTCTCACAGTGTAGCCGTTGAACAGTAACGGAGATAATGGTGATCCCTGTGGTAGGCCAGGATATATTGTTGTTGGTTCTGAAGTTCAACTGCCACATCTAAAAACTACTTTCCGTTGAAAGAGGGCTGCAGCGATCCACTAAGGAGGAAAGGACTTATCTTGAGTTCAAGAAGCTAAAGCATTAAAACACCCAATGGTACTCTGTTGTTTGCGTCCTCAAGATCAATTGCTGCAGCAAAGGTTTCAATGCCTGAGTGGAAACCTTTATAGACATCATGGGCAAAAACTACTACATTGGTCCAATTTTCTCTCTTTGAACTGTACCCTCCCAGCGTATATGGGAAAACACCAATAGCCTCTCTAGCTGGCTTGATATTTTTCTGGCATGCATGCTTCTGCATGGCTAAGCAAGAACAAGATATGCCGACACTGATTTAGCATAATGGCGACGCGATGACTCGTTGTCTTGAGGGAGACGCTGTTCAGTGTTTTTCTGTGGATTCCCTATGGAAATTCCCGTGAAATTCGTGTGGATAGTGTTTTTCCTTTGGATTATGTGATGTTATTTCGTGTTCGTTAATTGGAAGTGTTCAAAAGAAGCCACGGAAGGCAGGTGGTGGATGAAATTATGAGGGCAGCCAACAGATATTTGTTGGTTATGGTCTCGAGTTTCGCGACGGCAAGCTTTCTCTCTTTCGAGAGACACTGATTGCGGTCACCCGGCCAGTATGGTCACTGCCATAGAGGAAAGCAACGGCAAACTACCTCTTTGAAATTGCCTAGTTTATTATGATTCGCTTAAAGACTGATCATCGCAAGACAAGGACAGAGACATTAAAATTAGGAACATGGAACGTTAGGACGTTAAACAACGACGGAACATTAGAGAACATAACACAAGAAATTCAAAGAGAAAAAATTAATATATTAGGTATGTGCGAAACGAGATGGACAGGAGCAGGCATCAAGATACATAAAGATTTAAGATTATTTATTCTGGAGGTGAGGATCGACATAGGGGAGTGGCAATAATTTTGGACCGGAAAACATCAACGTCTGTTCAGGGATATTGGGCCGTGTCGGACAGAGTATTACTAGTTAAATTGAGTGGCAGACCTTTTAACATAAATGTTATTCAAGTATATGCCCAAACAGGAGAGTCTAGTGAAGATAGTGTAGAGGAATTTTATAATGACATAGAGTCTGCCTTAAAGAAATGTAAAACTTCAGAAATAAACATCATAATAGGGGACTTCAATGCAAAAGTAGGAAATCAAGGGGATAGATACACAGTAGGAAACTATGGTTTAGGAGAGAGAAATGAAAGAGGATACAGACTAGTAGAGTGGGCAAAAGAACAGGAAGCTGTAGACACGCTGGTTCAACACACCCCTAGTAAAGCCCTATCGGCGCCTGCCGCTCTTGTGTCTTTCACTCAGCACTCTGGAACATCCATGACCTCGGCATACACTCCGGTTAAAGAAGATGCCGCTTTATGAGAGTGCGCTCAGACTTCCTCGCGACTGGAGCGCTACCCACAGTGTGCCCTAGTCCCTCTCGCGCCCTCCCCACTCGGCTACTCAACGGAACACAGTCTAGCAGATGTGCCCGTTTGCCGCCACAGAGTAGACGATCACTACCGATCATCGGACACTACATCTGATTAGTCGGTCATAGTCATGTATGTTGTCTCCTCTACCCTGCCCATGCCACCTCACAATGAGTCTCCACGCGCAGTCGCCCGAGCCGAGCTATTGAAGTCTTATAAGTAGCAATATCCCCTTTACCTGAGTCCTCGACACACTGCCTCTGTCCCCGGCTTGTGAGCCAATCAGCTGACTTTCACGATGGGAAATAAGTTGTAATATGAATTCATATACTCACGACGCATAAGTGCATGCTAGATACACAGCTACATGTTCCACGAAATAGCCTAAAGAACGCGTGTTCGTCGTAGAATCTGATGGACGTGACTGAGGAACTTTACACTTAATGGAAAACAAGAAGATCCTCAACAAAAATAATCCTGCCAAATATGAAGAAATTCACAGAAATGTCAGAATACATTATGTAGGAAGGCAAAAGAATCTGGCCATTGCGGAAAAGTGCTAGAAATGAAAAACAACACAATCAGTGCACACACATACTACCCCAAGATTAGTGCTCACACCCAAAAGTGTAATTCTAGGCGATTCGGAACAATGCTGTTCATCAAAGTCATCACGTTACAGACGAGAGTATACGAGATTACGGAGAAAAGTCATAACCTCTAAGCCACGAAGCCGGCCAGCTAGTCATACAAGCACATAATATACATCCGAGTGCTGATTCTAGCAATCAGTCAGCTAGTCATACAAACATATAATATAGATCTGAGTGCTGATTCTAGCTAATCAGTCAGCTAGTCATACAAACATATAATATACATCCGAGTGCTGATTCTAGCAATCAGTCAGCTAGTCATACAAACATATAATATACATCTGAGTGCTGATTCTAGCAATCAGTCAGCTAGTCATACAAACATATAATATAGATCTGAGTGCTGATTCTAGCAATCAGTCAGCTAGTCATACAAACATATAATATACATGCGAGTGCTGATTCTAGCAATCAGTCAGCTAGTCATACAAACATATAATATACATCTGAGTGCTGATTCTAGCTAATCAGTCAGCTAGTCATACAAACATATAATATACATCTGGGGCATCTTCAGTTTTCTGAAGAAACATATGTCGCATATATATGTTATTGTATATTTGACAAATACATGTACATGTCTTGGTGTGCAAAATGTGATAGTTTCCCCTAAGAGTCTACATTTTTCTTCAGCCTCTAGAAAGATAATATTGATGTTATCCCATGCTAGATATTAGCGCAGGAATGTGATTATTATAGTGATAAAAAGTTAATTGTGTGTATTTTACACGACGTCTCAATCATCCTCAGCATTTGTTGGCTGTTTATGATTTACTATGCAAATTTTACGTTTAATAATGTGTCATTGTCGAAGTCAACACAAAGCGGTCAGCTACCAAATCTCTATTTGTCGGAGAATTGTGAAACTGTCCCTAAGCTACTGGGCCGGTATTACGGTGATAATTTGATAATAATGAATATGACAGTAATTATGATGATTCCGATGATAATAATCATTACGTTTATAAGATGTTACTAATAAAAGAACAAGTACATCAACAGGCTCTCTAAAAACTAAAGATGGCAAAATCATAATAGAAAAAGATCAGATTCTACATGTATGGACAGATTATGTGAAAGACCTGTATAATGATAACAGAGAGGAACAGTATGCTATTAGATTTAATAATGAAGGACCAGCAATTTTAAAGATGGAGGTTCAAAATGTTCTTAAGCATATGAAAGCTGGCAAGGCCCCCGGTGCAGATAACATCACAACAGAAATGATTAAAGCTTTAGAAGAATTTGGACTAGAGCAAGTCACTAGACTGCTGAACACATTATATGATACTGGAGATATACCTTCTGAATTATGTAATTCTGTATTTATTGCAATCCCAAAGAAATCAGGAACCTTAGAATGTGATCAACATAGAACAATTAGTATAATGAGTCACATCACAAATATTTTGTTACGAATTATCATGCAAAGAGTGAGGAAGAAAATACAACCTGAAATAGGGGAAGAACAATGTGGGTTTGTAGAAGGAAAGGGTACAGTAAATGCTGTGTATATGCTGCGAACAGTTATTGAACGTGCTTTAGAAGTAAACAAGGATATACATCTTTGCTTTATTGACTACACAAAGGCTTTTGATAGAGTTAGACATGTCAACATTGTGGATATGCTTGCAGATCTACAAATTGATGGGAAAGACATTAGACTTATAAAAAACATATATTGGAAACAACAAGCTGCCATAAGAATTGATAATGAAGTAGGACAATACCAACCCATTAAGAGAGGTGTTAGGCAGGGATGTGTAATGTCTCCAGATCTTTTTTCCCTATACAGTGAACATATTTTCAGAAATGTAGAAGACCTAAATGGAATCAGCATTGGAGGACGAAACATAAATAACATTAGATATGCAGATGATACAGTATTGATTGCAGACAATGCACAGGATCTGCAACAATTAGTAGACGCTGTGGTTGTACACAGTGAGCAGCTGGGGTTGGAATTAAATTGTAGGAAGACACAGGTTATGGTCGTCACTAGGAAGAACGAAGTACCACAATGTAATATACAAGTAAATGGGAATATTCTTCAACAAGTGAATCGGTTCAATTATCTCGGAACAGTCATAACATCTGATGGCAGATGCCTTGAAGAGATTAGAACAAGAATCGCCATTGCGAAAGTAGCCTTTAGCAAGATGAAAAACATTCTGACCAATAAAATGATGTCAATTGAAACGAGAAAAAGAGTGTTGAGGGGATACATAGAGCCTGTTCTTTTGTATGGATGTGAAACTTGGACAATGTGCAGTCAAGCTGAAAAACATCTGATGGCTGCAGAAATGTGGTTTCTGAGGAAAATGCAAAGAATACCATGGACAGATAGAAAAACCAATGACCAAGTACTACAAGAGACAAATGAAAATCGTAGATTGATTAGAGAAATTAGACGTAGACAGTCAAAATTTTTTGGACATGTTATGAGAAGAAATGGACTGGAGAACTTAGTGACAGCTGGCAAGATCGAAGGGAACAGACCAAGAGGAAGACCGAGAGGAAAATACCTGGATGGCTTGGCCACATGGAATGGACGAGACAGGAACACTGAGCTGATCCACGACTCTGGTGATCGAGTGAAATGGCGAATCATGACCGCCCACGCTTTCCGGCATGGCACATGATTGATTGATTGAAGAAATCAGGTATTCGGCAAGAACTATGACAATGGACTGTTAACAGACAACAGACAGCAGATATTCAACAGAAACCTGACGCAGATATTCAACAGAAACCTGACGCAGATATTCAACAGAACACAGAAGCAGATATTCAACAGAAACCAGAAGCAGATATTCAACAGAAAACAGAAGCAGATATTCAACAGAAACCTGACGCAGATATTCAACAGAAACCTGACGCAGATATTCAACAGAAAACAGAAGGCAGATATTCAACAGAAAACAGAAGCAGATATTCAATAGAAACCAGAAGCAGATATTCAACAGAAAACAGAAGCAGATATTCAACAGAAACCAGAAGCAAATATTCAACAGGAAACAGAAGGCAGATATTCAACAGAAACCAGAAGCAGATATTCAACAGAAAACAGAAGGCAGATATTCAACAGAAAACAGAAGCAGATATTCAACAGAAAACAGAAGCAGATATTCAACAGAAAACAGAAGGCAGATATTCAACAGAAACCAGAAGGCAGATATTCAACAGAAAACATAAGCAGATATTCAACAGAAAACAGAAGCAGATATTCAACAGAAAACAGAAGCAGATATTCAACAGAAACCAGAAGCAGATATTCAACAGAAAACAGAAGCAGATATTCAACAGAAACCAGAAGCAGATATTCAACAGAAAACAGAAGGCAGATATTCAACAGAAAACAGAAGGCAGATATTCAACAGAAAACAGAAGCAGATATTCAAAAGAAAACAGAAGCAGATATTCAATAGAAACCAGAAGCAGATATTCAACAGAAACCAGAAGCAGATATTCAACAGAAAACAGAAGGCAGATATTCAACAAAAAACAGAAGCAGATATTCAACAGAAAACAGAAGCAGATATTCATAAAAATCCAGAAGCAGATATTCAACAGAAACCAGAAGCAGATATTCAACAGAAACCAGAAGCAGATATTCAACAGAAAACAGAAGGCAGATATTCTTCAGAAACCAGAAGGCAGATATTCAACAGAAAACAGAAGCAGATATTCAACAGAAACCACCAGCAGATATTCAACAGAAACCAGAAGCAGATATTCAACAGAAACCAGAAGCAGATATTCAATAGAAACCACACGCAGATATTCAACAGAAACCAGAAGCAGATATTCAATAGAACCCACACGCAGATATTCAACAGAAACCAGAAGCAGATATTCAATAGAACCCACACGCAGATATTCAACAGAAACCAGAAGCAGATATTCAACAATCCAAAACGATGGTATGGGTTCGAATTCTTATCAATGTGGGTCTTTAAACTTGATGTTGTCACCCCGGTCTGCCGTGTGTGACATGTGCTTTAGTTAAACAGTCACTCGAAATGTCACTGTGAGGGGTCGTATGCAGGTAAGACATCGACATTTGACTTGAGTATAGCATTTAGATTCTAAGCCTGGACGGTTTGAGGTTTTAGAAATTATAAAGAGAAAACGCTGGTTCCAGGCCCCGAACTTACTGTAGTGTATCAGACGCCTAGGCTTCTCGGTTAAACCCATTAAAGAAGAATAACACACGTACCCGTTGTGCATGCTACCGGGTGTGTGTAAAGTCTCACTACACTTTGTATGTAGAACAAATTTGAAGACTGAAGTACATGACATTATTAAAAAACTGCGAAAAATTTATTATATTAGTTACAATATTTACTGCTATGTTCCAATGCTATTTTGGGGAAGATGGAAAGTACCAATAAAGTATTCATTATAACAGGTGTTAGAAATCCCCACAACGGGATTCAAGACATGACTGAACACGTCTCTTCATATTGTCAGATACCTTCTGCAACATGTCTGTTGCTATTTCTTGAATGGTAATTATGATTTCCTCTCTCAGGTCCTCAATTGTGTGTACGTTATTTTTGTAAACATCTCTTCTGCAAGAAACCCAATAGATAATAATCTAATGATGAGAAAGATCTGGAGAACGAGCAAGCCAAATTCCACGTGATATGAAGTGATTTGCAAATATTTCTTTTAAGAAAGGCTGTGATGTTCTAGCTGTGCGTGCAGTTACACTGTCTTGCTGGAACCACGCTTCTTCAATTTCACGTTAATTCAGCTGTTCTACAAAATGTTCCAGAATGTAGTACGGTACCGTAACATGCTCACCAAGAATCCCTGCAAAAACACCCACAAGATCCGCTAGGGGGTAACAGGACACTCTTGGAAAGTAAAATCGGATGGTGTGATATTGATGATAGTATTGATAGCACACACCGAGCGCTTATTGGTCTCAACTATAGGATTAGCTGAATGTGCCCAATGTGTGTTATGACTTTAAAAGGGTCGTGCCATTGATTGTGTCGATGTTGACGACCTGTCCAGCCCCTGGTAGACTTTGCTATTGCTAAACCAGTATGTACTGTATCTAGGCTCAAGAAATACTTATCGTTGAGAAAACAATGGCAAGCGACTGAACGTAAACTTGACTATAACATCAGTTTCGGCTAGTGATTAATCGCAAAGTCCTGCAAAGAACCCACATCAATAAAATAAAATAGAAATGATGTCTTTAACTCATGTTTGTCAAATATTTTAGTCCTCTTTTTCAATTGTCATTAAGACATCCAGTAACCATTATCATAATGTGTCATGCTGATAAGCGCGAATTGTCATGGTTTGCAATCTCAGTCGGCCATAAATTCTTCGATCAGATCTGTAGGCCTATTCGTATCCAAATACTCCCACGTGACCATGACATCCATATCTTTATCTCATTGCCCTTCCCGTGCTCTTTTGTTACTAAGATCTCACGCCCATTTCTATTCAAGAGTTGATCAAATAATCTTGAGGGAAACATGATTTACTTGGCATGTCCAAAGAAAGTAGTTTGGCGTTTCTGTCCTTCTTACCAGTGTCTTTGTGGCTGTGCTCATTTAGGTACACCAGGTGTGATATTATTTTTAACTAATACATTTGACGAACCATTGTTTAGTTACTTGTTCCTTGAATTCTTTCTTTCGCTAAATGTTAATATTACTGACTGGTTTATGCGTGCATGTTGATATGTTTATCATTTTACTTAAAGACATATGAGACATCGGATGGCTGTGTGTGTGTTGGGTATCACTTGTAGGGATTCTTCAATATGCATAGCGTAACTATTACCAGCCGTCCCTATCCCTAAAGGCGGAGCAGTTTCTTTTTTTATCACAAAATTGACGCCCTGTCTTAACATTAACCATGAAATAGAGATAAATGATGTATATATTTGAATGCATATGTCAGTGGATGAATTTGTGTGTATGCAAATGTCAATGAATGCATACGTTTGAATGCCTATGTCAATTGATGTATATACTTGAATACAAATGTCAATGGATGTATATATTTGAATGTTAATGCCAATGGATGCATATGTTTGAATGCATAGGATTGAATGCAAATACCAATGAATGCATATGACTGAATGCAAATACCAATGGATGCATATGTTTGAATGCACATATCAATCGGCGCCTGTGTGTGAATTGCAAATGTCAAGATATTGTCAGTTTGTTACATGTTTACGTTACGCCTATCGTGGTGAGAGGTTTCGGGTGTATAATGTGGTAGTTTTCTCTTGCTTTCCACATCCACACGGCTGTGAACTATGTCCCCAAACCTTAGGATGTACCCTACTCTGTGGTACTCTCACTAACAGCACATATATCCCCAGAGGTGTCCACTTTTACGTGCAATTCAGGTAATATCCTTTATGAAAGAACGAACGAACAGACGAACTATTTTTTAAAGACATATGCCTTTATTTCATTAATCATATTAAACATGCAAAATAAGGTTGACCAGAGTAATTGCTACAGTGTGCGTGTATGCATATTTTATGTGAACATCCATTTATCAAAGACAGGAAATGTAAAACAGTGCACCAATTCTCGTACTATCGCACTTTTAAGTCATGCTAGCAAAATGCCCATGTGAATCATCGTGAAGTTAACTGAAAGTAAACTTTAAAGTGAACGAACGAACGAACGAACGAACGAACAGACTTTATTTTCAAAGGGTAACAAATTGGGCACGCAGGCCCGTCTTACATTCGGCCCTTCCAATCACTCATCTTTCTTTCATGAACAGTGCATAGGAAAAAAACATTGTCACATGAATTTTGTAAACATAAACAATGCATATTACTATGTTATAAGACACATCCACCACCCACCCACACATCCCCCATTCACTCCAACTCCCCCACCCAACCACACACACATACAATACATTCCCCCACCCATCCACCACATCCCTACACATCTCCCATCCACCACACATCCCATCCACCCACACCCCAAGCACACATACATTCAATAACCCACACATCCCCCACCTACACACATCTCCCCACCCACTCACATATCCTTTACCCGTCCCATTTCCCACCAACAATCACTCACCCAATATCCTCCTCCACCCACACACCTCCAACCACACAACCAAACACACATTCCTCAGCCACACACACATCTCCCCGTCAACTCACATATTCCGCACCTACCCACACACATATTCCGCACTCACCCACATAATCTCCCATCTCCCCCAGCCCACTCACTTATCCCGAGCTCCACACCTACAAACATCCCCCACCATCTCCTAACCTGCACACACTCACCCACCCACATATCCTCTACCCACCCACTCATCCTCTACCCACCTATCCCCCAACCAAACATCCCTTAACCACACACCCTTACTCATATACAATCACCCACCCACACATCCTCTACCCAACCACACATCCTCCACCCAACCACACATCCTCCATCCACCCATTCCCCCAGCCACACATCCCTTAACCACACACCCTTACCCATATACACACACATCCCCACCCACGCACAATCTGGCCACCCATACAAACATCCCTCACACACATCCCCACCCACCACCACATTCCTCATTCACAAACACACACCTCACATCCACGCATACACAACCCATACATTCATCCCCTCACACATCCCTAGACACACGTACTTATCCCTCAACCACTAACACCCACACGTCCCTTACCCACTCATCAACACATACATCTCCTATCTACCCACCCACACTCACACATCCCAACCACCCATCTAAGCAAACATCCCCCACCCTCACACACATCATTCACCCATCCACAAACCCAACCACACCTTCACCCACCCACACAAACATCATTTATCCACACCCAGCTCCCCTTCCACACAATACCACACCCACACACATCCCAAAGACACATCCTTCACCCACACACACATCTATCCACACATCTCCTACCCATCCACACATCCCCCAACTACAGTCACCCTCACTACCCACACGTACATCATCCATCCAGCCACACACACCCCCACCCAGCCAGACATATCCCCCACCCACACACACATCTCCAAATCCATCACCCACACTCATCACGCACCCCTCCCCAACCCACACATCCCCACACACATTCACCCACACATCTCTCACCCACACACACTCCCCACCCATCCACCCAAACATCCCACACCCACATACACATCCCCAAACCCACAACCACCCCCACCTGCACACATCTCCCACCCACCACATATCCCCACACCCACATCTCCCCACCCACACATATACCCCCACCCATCCCATAACCCACTATCAATCATCCACCAACATATCCTCCTCCACCCACTCACCCACAACCACCTAGACAAACACACATCCCTACTCACAAACATCTCCCCATACACCCATACATCTCGCACGCACCTACACACAAATCCCCCACCCACCCACACAAACCCACCCCGCCCACCCACACACATCACGAATCCACCCACACACACATCCCCCGATCCCCCAACCTACTATTATGATCAAACTCCCACACTTTACACACACATACAGTGACGATTGTCGTGAGCATTGTCGCAAAATTGTAAAGAAAATGGAGAAAAATTGTACATATACATTTTGTAACTTAAAAATTAGTGATGCAATTCAACTCTCTCTCTCCCTCTCTCTCTCTCTCTCTCTCTCTCTCTCTCTCTCTCTCTCTCTCTCTCTCTCTCTCTCTCTCTCTCTCTCTCACTCACTAGCGCTCTCACTCACATTACAGTAATGTTATATTATACATGATAAAATCAAGTGTCATACATACAAAATGATAATGTGAAAGATGAAAATACACAAAGAATATGGAATGGCATGTTACAGGACATGCGAGCACTGAATTCTCTCTCTCTCTCTCTCTCTCTCTCTCTCTCTCTCTCTCTCTCTCTCTCTCTCTCTCTCTCTCTCTTTCTCTCTCTCTCTCTCGCTCTCTCTCTCTCTCTCTTACATAGGCACACACACATTCCCCCCACACACACACACACATATCCCTCACATACACACCCATACATACATCCTCACATATAGACAAATACATGATGCCTCACATGATTACTGAAACTAATAAGAACAAACTCCTACACTTTACACACAATTTAGACACTGACGATTGTCGTGAGAATTCTCGCAATTGCAAGAAGTGGAGAAAAAATTGTACATATACATTATGTAGCGTAAAAATTAGTGATGCAATTCAAATCTCTCTTTTTTTTCTCTCCCTCTCACTCTCTCTCTCTCTCTCTCTCTCTCTCTCTCTCTCTCTCTCTCTCTCTCTCTCTCTCTCTCTCTCTTGTACGCTCTCTCTCTCTCTCTTGCTCTCTCTCTCTCTCTCTCTCTCTCTCTCTCTCTCTCTCTCTCTCTCTCTCACTCACATCACAGTAATGTTATATTATACATGATAAAATCAAGTGGCATACAAAATGATAAGATGAGAATTAAAAGAAAAAAATATGGAATGGCATGTTACAGGACAATCAGGTGGCATTAAACGATACCTCGTAATATGAAAGATGACAATACATGAAAAATATGGAATAGCATGTTACATGACATGCGTGGGCTCAACTCTCTCTCTCTCTCTCTTTCTCTCTCTCTCTCTTTCTCTCTCTCTCTGCCTCTCTCTCTCTCTCTCTCTCTCTCTCTTTACATACTCACACTCTCACACTCATTCACTCTCTCTCTCTCTCACTTACACTCACTAACTCTCTCACTTTCTTTACAGTAATTTACATGAATTCATTTTATGCATGTTAAAATCAAGTGCATCAAAATGATAATATGAAAAAAAATGAGAATACACAAAACATATGGATCAGCATGTTAGATGACATGCATGCCCTCAACTCTCTCTCTCTCTCTCTCTCTCTCTCTCTCTCTCTCTCTCTCTCTCTCTCTCTCTCTCTCTCTCTCTCTTGTCTCTCACTCACATGTACATACACACACACACACATCATACCCACGTAATACACACCTGCACACATCCATATACTTACTCACACGTACTCACATAACACCCGAATATACACTCCCTCGCATACACTGCATGCATGCACACTTACACATACACATACAAAGATATACAATACATACACGAGCACACACACACACACTCGTCCATACACACACACACGCACATGCATATAAACGCATATAAACACATGAACGCACACCTTAACACACGTACAGACATACACACAGAGTCACACACAGATGCACACATGTACACACATATACACCCATACACACATCCAGACATGCACACACATACATCACACTTTCTGGTGCACTCTCTCATTCAACCACGCTCTCTCTTTTACACACTCACTTGCTCTCACACTCACTCATTCGCGCACATACACGCATACCTAAAAATTCTCTCTCACTCACTCACGCTCCCTTACTCAGGCACATGCGCATGCATACTCTCTCACTCTCACTCATACTAATTCTTCCACTCACACTCTTTCTCACTCACTCTCTCACCCACTGTCTCGTTCACACACATACAGTGAAGAATGATAGTGGAAAAATGATACTAGTAGGTGACTTATGGAGGCATATAGTCGGTATGAAGTAAGTATTGAAAGAGTTTTCGGTTGAATGTGTAGGGACTCATTGGTGTTTTCAGTTCTGGTTGAAGGCTATTCCACAAGTGAGCACCAGAATATGCGAAACAAGTTTTGTATAAGTCCAATCTAGGCTTAGGAAGCTGTAATAAATTTAAGCGCTTACTGTTCATTGCATTAGATTGAATTAACGGTAGAAGATACTCTGGCGTATTTTCAGATATAATTTTATTCACTAATTTGGCTTTGTTAAAAAGGAAGCGCTTTTGAAGTGGTAGAAGTCTTAGATGGCTGTATAATTTATTACTTTCAACGTGCTTTATGCTAGAAACTAGACGTATAGCGCGGTTTTGAAGCGAACACAATCGTTTCAAATTAGATTTAGGGCAGCCATCCCAGACTGTGGAACAATAATCGAGAGGTGATTGGATATAGGATGCATAGAATATTTTACGTGTGCTTTCATCCAAAATGTGTTGAATTTTAGCAAGTTGGTAAACTTTTTACTTAAACTCATTGTGGGCAGGTTTCAAACGGGATCAGAGGGACCAAAGTCCACATCTTCAACAAGAACATCCTGATTCTTGTTTCATAGGCATTTAGTCTTCGACTGTGCCCAGCGTAAGTCACTGTGAGTCATTATGAGAGATACCGGGTTTATAAGTTTGCTTCATTGATGCATTATATCATGAGCAGCAAGCAGGTAGCAGAGTAGCTGGTTGAACAATAAACTAGTTAGGCGTTTTTATGATCTTTCCGTACCTGTTCAACGTTTGTGTAGAAAATGTAACGTGCCATGTCAACATTTTGAGACAAGAGACGGTGGTTATCAGTGCATAATTGGTGGGCATTCACTCCAAGGACTGAAATATTCAGATGACACAGCCCTCCTATGAACTAGTGCTAACGGATTAGGCAAGTTGAGCATTCTCCCAGGATACACAGAGAATGTCAACATATTTATCTGAAATTAAAACATGAAATGACCACGAAAAAAAAAGAAAGGAAAAGTCCACAAAACAAAATGCAGACAAAAATTTCAATCGCCACTGAAGAAATAGACAATTTACAAATAGGTAATGCCTGGGATATTTAATCAGCCACAATGGGGGATGTTCAAAGGAAATCAGAAGTACTTCGCCATTGTAATGTAGAAGTTGAACAGTGTTAAGACCCCATTGCACAACGTCAACAAACAAATGACAGTTAATTGTTTCACCAGATGCATCTCTGCTGTAGTAATATAAGAACCAACGAATGAATGGACTAACTTTATTTTCAAAGAATCTCATCTCATTTCATCTCATCTCAACATGCTCCTCTTGTACCTTGCGTTGTCGAGGAGAAGTATAAACATCGTGAGAGTGCCCGATTATGGGCTTCATGTATCGATATTCCCATGGACTGTGTTCCTGTGTCCATCGTTTACGTGGTTGGCTTCTTCCTCTGTTTCCATCTGGTCTGTACATCATTTCTTGTTGTTGTATACTGTTGAATGGTAACCTACTTGCATGGCCAAACCATTTGACTTGCTGCTTTCTAATAAAATCTAGTGCTGCTATAACCCCACTTTAGTCCTGATTTATTCATTTCTGATCTTATCTCTTCTTGATACGTTAAATATTCTTCTTAGGAATCTCATTTCTGTTGTTGTGAATTTTCTTTTCTCTTTTTCTGTCATTGTCCAGGTATGGCATTGGTAACATAGAGTTGGTAGGAAGATTGTGTTGTAAAGTGCTTTCTTGGTAGTTATTGATACATGTTTGTTCTTTAGTATTGGTGCCATTTGTCCAATGAGTTGGTTTGCCTTATTCCACCTATTTTCGATCTCGTCCTCTGATCTCCCATTTGATGATATTATACGTCATAGGTACTTGAAACTCTTTACTTGTTTCAAGGGATGTTGGTTTAGGTGAATTGTTGTTTTTTCTTCTTTTGTTATGGTCATTACCTCTGTTTTGCTTGTGCTAATTTTCATGTTATGTTGCCAACACATTTCGTTTAGACTATTCATGTGGTCTAGTAATTCAGCTTCTGATTTTGCTATTAGTGCCTGGTCGTCAGCAAAAACAGGAGTTCTCTAATAGTTTCTCTATAGATTTGCAGATGGTTCTTCTTCTGTGTTCGTCGTGCAGTGTTCCTGCGGTCTCTGTTTGGCTGGTTTCTTTACACATGTTGTCTATTTATGTTATCAACAAGAGAGGGGACAGGACACAACCTTGTTGTACTCCAGATCTTATGGTGAAGGGTTCTTAGTGTCCTCCAGTAGCTCTCACTAAGCATTCACTGTTGTTATTTAAGCTCTTACATAGGTTTGTTAGATGTGTACTCACTCCATATTGTTTAAGAATTTCCCACAGCTTGTTTCTATCTACTCTATCAAATGCCTTTTCTTGGTCGACAAAGGCTAAGTAGAGTGTTCCATTGAATTCGATTGATTTTTCTATAAGTTGTCTAAGAGCGCCGGCTTCCTGGCCTAGAGGTTAGCGACTTTTCTCCGTAATCTCGTATACTCTCGTAAGTAACTTGACGACGGTGAAAATCAGCAGTGGTTTGAATCGCGTTGGTAACTTACGGGGTATATGAGCCGGCCGCTCAGAAAGCAATGGCAAACTACGGAGCGTAATCTTGCCAAGAAATCAGCAATCATCTGAAAGATGCTGATGTTGACAGCGATGTCCTGTAAAGGATATGCACAACTTTTTTTTTGTCTAAGAGCAAAAATGGCATCTGTGCATAATTTGTTTTTCCTAAATCCAAGTTGTGTTTCGCTTAGCTGGGGTTCTATAGTTGTTCGTAATCTTTTCTCAAGAATTTTACAAAATATTTTCTCAGAATGACTCAAAAGTGAAATGCCTTTAGAGTCACACATTCGAAATAGAAAGTTCGTTCTCTCGTATATTGCTGCAGCAAAATCTGGAACGTCTGGAACAATTAGCTGCCATATAAATGAATGCTTGAATTGAATCAGTATTTTGTCTACATCTTTCTCCATATTTCTGACCCATACACTCACAACATTTAGTGTTAAAGTTACAAGGCCTGCATTTTTTGAGCAAGCTTTCGTTAGAGCGATGTTCGACAGACGGCTTGCTATATATAGACTTGTTCTTGTAATCTTAAATATTGTGCACAGTTGTACAAATATCGTCTGGAAATTATGAAACGCCACTTACATTGGCACCATGTGTGGAAACTACAAGCGCAGATGTATTAACATAGTGGGTTCAGATGTTTCAGTGATCCAGATAGATTTAATTTTGAGTGAAAGATTTACAAGAGTTATACAACAACTTAGCATATAATAGACAATAGCGTGATATCACAAAAGGAACCAGTCAAGTGGCTAGCCAGTGACACTAGTGACAAACACAACGCTAGCAATTAGTGAAACTCACGATCGATGCAATCTTTCTGAATCGAGGGACACAAGAATATCATATTCAAGCATCATGTACATACGGCGAACATTATATGAACGCTGTAGTAGCGCTATTTCCACAACAACAACAGGCAACATATTCAACGCGATACTATCAACGACGTCCGACATCATCAGAGAATGTATTAGTGACACTATGTTAGTATTCTGAGGACTTGATTGTATAGGTACGAAACAGAATAAGCGATTTGGATGGGGTGGGGAGAAGGGAGAGAGGGGGTTCCAGTAGATGATGTTATTGTTGAACAACGATCGTCAGCGGCAGTACGTGAGTACCAGTTCACTGTACACGAGATTTAATAATAATCTTCTGGGCGATATCAAGTAGTGACAGAGCGAGAGCGCAGTGTGGAAACGCTTGCCTAAAGTATGTCCCGCAAAGAATGCCTTAATTCACGATCAATTATTTTGATAACTGTCTGTTGCATCGTTATGAAATTTTTCCAGCCGTCTTATATTTACCCCCACCCAAGGAATATGTCTTTGATAGGTCCAAAAACAACTTAAATCATCGAAAGCGGTGACATTTCTTTGATGTTTTGCTGAACAGCAAGCCGTCCAGGCGATGAGGACAGTGCTATTGATCTGGCGCTAGTGTTACCTTCACTCACTACAGTGTGTGGATGGGGTGTCCTAGGACACCATGGCAGCGACCACTACCCTTGCAGCATATTGGTGGAGAATGGCAGAACCAGGCAGCACAAGCTAAAGGTAAAGACGTTCCAGTATGACAGTACAGGGCAAGATGTGGTGAGTAAAATAAGACGTGACAAGCGCAGAACGTTTCAGGGCAGGAAAAAAAGCTGGGAGCAGCCACTGTGGTGGAGTTTCGAGGTGGAGAAGGCTTGGGTGGATAAGCGTAGTGCTGTAAGGAGATGGCAAAATGCCAAGAAGAACAGAGCTGGTCATCCTAGTCCCTGCTTGCACTTAGAAAGAGAGATGCACACAAAAGTAAGCTATTTCAAAAAAACTGGTCAAGGTGGTTAAAAGCGAAAAATGGGCAGAGGTGTGTCAAAGAGTAAGCACAGACAAGTCACTGAAATTGTTCTGGCGACTACATAAAAGCATGAGTGGTGTAGTCAAGAATAAGAGCATTTCTGACTTCCAAGGTGCTGACCTCATCTGGCAGAGGACTGACGAGGACAAGGGCAAAGCCCTCTTTGAACGCTACCTTGAGCAGAGCAACCAGACAGACATGGGAGGCCGAAATCTGGCCAAGGAGGTCACCTCAGACAGATGCAAGGCCCAGAACACTTCGGATGAAGACACAGTGACAGTGAAAGAAATCAAGGCTGTGCTTCGACGATCAAAAAACAGTGCTCCAGGTCCTGATGGCATAAGATACGACGACATAAATAGGTGTACCGACAATGAGCTAGAGAAACTAGCAGACATGTACAACAACAGTATAGGGAGTGCTAGCATCAAGGAGGAATGGTTACACAGCTATCTGATTCCCTTGCCGAAGCCTGACAAAGACCACACAAAAATACAGGGATATCGAATTATAACCATGCAGAATACAATAGGCAAGCTGCTGGAGAAGGTAATTGCCAGGAAAAATTCACGCCAACTAGAGAGGCAAGGTGTTTTCCCACCTACCCTAGGTGGGTACCGTCCAAAAAGAGAAACCTGGACCAATGCAGCAGTCTTTGCCCATGATGTCTATGAAGGTTTCCACTCAGGCACTGAAACCGTTGCTGCAGCGATTGATCTTGAGGACGCATACAACAGAATACCACTGGATTTTTAAATGTTTCAGCTTCTTTAACTAAACGTAAGTCCATTCCTCCTTAGTTGGATCGCTGCAGCCCTCTTCCAACGGACAGTAGTTTTTAGATGTGGCAGTTGGACTTCGGAACCAACAACAATATATCCTGGCCTACCACAGGGATCACCATTATCCCCGGTACTGTTCAACGCCTACACAGTGAGAATCACCAGTGAGCAGATCACTGGACCTGGCAGGACATTGTCATATGCCGATGATGTTTTAGTGTATCGTCAGGGTAAGGATAGAGAGGAGGTTGCTGTGGAACTACAAACCGAACTCAATCGCATAAGTACTTGGTGTGATGAAGCTGGGGCAATGGTCAACCCAACAAAGGCAACAGTGACTTGGTTCTCGTTGAATAATCATATTGTCAACAATCCAACACCAACTGTAATGCTGTGTTCAGAGACGGTGGAAAGAACGCAGGCAATGAATTACCTGGGGATACAGTTTGATCGAAGCCTTGCTTATAATGTGCACATAGACCAGGTGATAACAAAGGCCAAGCGGGGTTTGACAGCAAACTGTGAGCAGCGCCATCTATGTCTTCTGTACGAGGGGCTGGTCATGTCTGTTTTGGAGTATGCAATGGCAATCCTGACTCTCAGCCATAAGCAGATAGAAAGGATGGAAAGGATACAGAATGACTCTATCCGCATTATTCTTGGATGTACAAGAGATACAGCATGCTGGGCGATGCGCTACCTTCTTGATTTTCCAACCATTGAAGAGAGAATACAAGTTTGCAGGGCACGCGCCTACCTCAGAATTAACGCAAACACACAACATCCACTGCATAGTGAAATTAGGAAGGTGAAAGGCAGCAGGTTAAAAAGAGGACGGTCGTGGATGGGTCAAGCCGAAGACATTCTTCAACAGGTGTGTTCACTTGAGGACTTAGAACCTGGCGAGGAGTGGGTGCAAGTGCCAACAGACTTCTGCACATCCTTTTCAGTTTGCATCCAACTAGATAGAAAATGCAGACAAGAAAATCCGGCTGCTGTTGAGGCTGAAGTACAAGCGTTGATTTTCGAGAACTCGCTAGACGGTGACGCGGTCATCTACACAGATGGGTCGGTCGTCCGACATGTGAGAAGCTCATGGACCTTTACAGCTCGGGCCGGAGGGAGAATTGTGAAGGAGGACTCTGGTGCTTTCACTGAAACCACAAGTAGCCTGACCATGGAAGTCAAGGCAGTAAGTAAAGCAATAACATGGCTCGAGACACAGACATTCACTAGGGCTTGTTTCCTTAGCGACTCAATGAACATGATCAAGAGGATAGAGGAGGGGTCGATCCGAAGAGAATGGTTGCTGCCTCTGAAGCGGTCTCGGCTGGCAAAGATTAGTTTCATCTTCGTGCCAGGGCATGCGGGAGTACAAGGAAATGAGCGGGCTGACAAGCTCGCAGGTGAAGCTACTGTGGAGGGCGGACGCGCCATGGACCAGGCTAACATTCTGAATGCTATACGAGAAGTGAGACTTTTGCGAGAACCAAGTGATGACTGTGAATCTACAACAATTGCCAGACGGCGAGAGCAGCAAATTAAAAGAGGGGTGGCCAAACAAGAACACTACGCAGGAAGCCAAAGAAGATTGATAAACCAACACAGAACTGGCGTCGTTAGCCGCTACACGCTGCGGGATTTGCTGAGGAGGGGATCCGAGCACTTATGGACTGAATGGTTCGATGTGCAACGAGGATGATCTGTCGACTAACTAACTAACTAACTAACTTTGCTGAACAACAAGTGATTTCTCGCTAACAAATTTATGTTTACAGTAATGAAAGCCCTGCCAATTCAGATGACACACAAGGCGTATCAGGATTCGTATGGGAGTGGGTGCAATGAATGAAGTAGCTTAAAATCGACAGGGTTGGCTGCATTGCACCGGGTTTTTATCCCATATGGCTCAGTAGTTTCTTTCCTCAGCGCGGAAAGCGTCGCACAAAGCGCGAACTCCGTACCTCTAGCGACGACCCTCGGGAGTCTCCGAAAAAATGGACTCGTGAAATTAAGGAAGAGGCCCGAAATCGAACATACAACCTTCGGAGCCCGAGTCAGACGGCTTGACCACTTCACCACGGAGAATCCCGAGAGGGGTGCAATGTGTAATATTAGTAAAGACAGAGAATTTACAGAGGCATGGGGTAAATAATTTGTAAATTGACAGGTAAGTAAAAGGAATATATTTATTACCTTATTATTCATTTCCTTCTTGTTTCTTCAGCTGCTGGTTAATAATGTGTACACACGTATTCGTGTTAGCTTTTTATATTGAGTTCGTGAAAGCTTCCAAATAGCTGTGAGTTAATGTGCGTATGGAGTGACCAGAAATGATACCGCAATTTAGTCATCATGTTTCCATTTTTAAGGATCTGTTCAGCTGTCTGTGTAGTTTGTTCACACGTACATATGGGTGACAGACCCGCTTTGAATCTTCGTGAAAGATTGTCTACTCTGCTGTGCACCGTTCAGAGACGGAACATGATTACCTGTTTTGCACTATGAAAATAGTTGTCAGTGTCTCTGTAGTGGGCTTTTTTCTTAACGACCAAGATGTTGATCCTCTTTTAATTGAAGTTTATAGATTGATTCGTATGCACGTGTGTTGTCCCCTAATTTGACAGCGTGTTTGCTCTCACGTTTCTTGTTATGCCACAATATGTCAGTTTCCACCGCAATATTACTCTTCTGTTGGTATTCAATGCGTTTAGTGTGTGTGTGTGTGTTTTTTTTCTTTCAATACAGTTGTTTGTCACCGCTGAGGGCTTGCGGAATTGAAAATTCATCATTATGGAATACAAACTGTTGCCATTGACATTATGCTGATGCTGTAATGTTTGGGCCTGCAATTCTTCTGAATATTTGTAGCAAAATATCCCAGTTGGTGTGCACGTGGATTAAGGTCTGTGTCGGACGATTCCAGTAGGTTGATGACTGCTCTCGGTTGCATAAAATTCAATCCATCCTTTCTCCAAAAATCCTCTTCCTCTTTCAACACGTGGTTCTCACATTTTCCAAGTAACTTTTATCAATATTTAATAGCGGCGGACTGGATTAGTATCCTGACGTCAGACAATTTGAATATAGTATTGTCAGCTGCCACCTGTCCTTTAACTTTAGCCCACACAAGTTCTATTTAGTTAAAATTAGAATGGTACGGCGGAAGTCTCAAGCACCCATGATGATGCTCTTCTGTCAACTTGTCGATTTTATATTTCTTGCTTTTTGGCGTCTGTTTTAAGAGGGACAACAATTCTAGCTAGAAATACGTTTCTGGAAATTGTATGTTTTCCATTCGGAGTCATATCTTTATTGCTCCCTTTTTGCTCGATGCTGTAGGTATTTTGTCTTCTTGGGCAACATCATTGATATCATGCATTGTTCTAATTGGACACGGCGGTCTATCTAGGGATGGAAGCACAGTATTCTCGAGCTAATCTCTAAATACATTACCATTCATCTTATTATGATAATCCCTATTGTCTGTATGCTTTGATACGAACACGAGCCCAGCATTCTGTTGTAAGCCATTATGCATATTACCAGCATGGGCCATGACCAAAAGCTGTCCTATACAACTGGGCACATATCGCTTTATCTGTCCATCCACTGATTGTCATTCCTTATCACTTATGTGGTGCGCATTGATCCACATTTCATCCAAACACACTACGACATAATTTTCTTTGCGCATTTCCCTTATTTCACGTAGGCTCCTAAATGAGGGTTTTTCGCAAAGATTATTTCTACCGCCCTTGTACTTTCAAATAGTGAAGATAATGTCCTTATAATTTTCCTCAAAGTTGTTTTGGATAGCTCTATGTTATTGTTCATTCTGAACCAAACCCTAAATTTTCTTACAATCACTGTTTCTTTGCATCCAGCATTTTTTTTTAATGCTGGATAATCCTGGATATAAAATCCAACATGTTTATAATTTTAGGAGTCTCCGTGGCGAAGTGGTCGAGCCTTTTGACTCGGGCTCCAACGGTCGTGGGTTCGATTCCGGGCCGCATCCTTCGGTTCACGAGTTAAATTTTTCGGAGACTTCTGTGGGTCGTCGCTAGAGCTGCGGAGTTCGTGCTTTGTGCGATGCTTTCCGCGCTGCGGAATGAGACCGAGCCATATGGGATAGAACCCGGTGCAATGAAGTCGACCCTGTCGTATATCAAGCAACTTTTTAAAGCATTTTTATAATAGCTCTTATGACATCTTTGTCAAAGCTGTCTACAATAACCTTTCTACCTACCGTTTTGTTATTGCGTGGTAGTTTAATTCCAGATTCTTGCACCCATCGACGAAATGACCGTTTACTTAAACCCAAAGCATGCACTGTTCTTTTTTCGGAATTTGTAATGGTATAAAACTGTTTCCTGTGATCAGCTTCTTGACAAAAATATGTTTATAACTTCATAGCGATTCTTTGAAGTGTAAAATTTCGCATTAAATCACATTGAAAAATATTCACACATTTCAATGTTAGCGATAAGTGGTAAGATTTAAAAAAAAACAAAAAAAAAACAACATAGTAATCAGGTTTCATGAAATAACCCACATTTTGAGACACTTCTGAACAGTCTTAGTTTGAACAACGCGGGGAGTTGGCAAAGGCCAATCCCTTCAAAACAGGTACAATATTCAACATTGAGCGCTGATTGTTTGGCTACGCTGTAATACATTTAAAATATGAATTTCATCTCAGACCCGTAAATTATATACCGCATATAAACAAACTTTGAAATCTGCTGTAAAATCTCCAGAACAAAATTTTTTTGTTGGGTAGACATAGTGATAAGGTTATATACTAAATCTCATAATTTTCCCTCAGTTGGTTACTGAGATATGGATGTTTATATTGGGGCAAAAGAAATAAAACACACTATAGTCTGGACTCTGTATACATTAATGAGGGTCATCACATGTCCTGCCCACAGCTGAAGGGTATATAAGTACGCCTGACTATTGTTGCAGTCTGTATCTCAGATTGTTGTGGGAGTATATGCGATGTGTATCCTTTGGGAATACATGTTATACCAGCTGCCGCAACCGAGTTTGTCTTGGTCCATGTGTCTGCCAGATGCGTGTTTGTGTACAAGCCAATGGTTCAGCATGATTATTGCTAGCAGTATTATCCACAAGTCGCACCCCTACACCGGCTTCTGGCAGTAGTATATGGCCACATTTTTACAAGTGGCTTTTAGTCATTCGTATGTTGACATGTGGTGGAATCTGTCTGTTATAGGTCACCCTGTGACTTGAGCTCTAAAATACTGTTACCAATAATGTTTTCATCAATAATAGTATACTCATATTGCCAATTATATTTAGCCACATAAATGTCTTTAAAATCAGGTTACTCTTGAGCGCGTATATGAAGGGTTACACATGAGTAATGGTGTTTGCATATGTCGCCTCTGAACATGAGCTGTGAACATGAGAAGTTAGCGTCTTTCTATCTTTGCACTTGACTGGCGTTTCATACTAGATATCATATATCTCTACATACTCAGCATGGGGGAGCTCTTCCATATCATCTGTGTTCTGTATGATACTTTCATATGGCACGATGGCTGCTTCTTCGTATTCTGCATTTGGTAACATCTCTGGTGAAATGTTCTCATAATGGCCTGCTAAGAAAGAAGTAAAGAATCACCGTGGTTACAATATTGGATAAATAATACTTAATTCAGCAAACTTAACCTGTACATACAATTAACATCTGTGGTTTGACAATAGTTCCCATCATCTCATCTTGTTCCTCTTGTACCGTGCGGTATCGAGGTGAAATATAAACATCATTTGAGTACCCGTTTAATCGTTTATAGACTTCATCGAGATTCCCATGGGCTCTGCTAGTCTCTCTGACAATCAGTTACGTGGTCGGCCTCGTGTTCTGTTTCCTTTAGATCTGTACATCATTGCTTGTTGGGGTATGCTGCCTGCTGAAAGTCACCTTATAAGGCCGAACCATTTTATCCTCTGTCTTCTAATGATCTCTATTGTTGCTTTTACACACACTTTAGTCCTGATTTAAATATTTCTAATTGTTTCTCTCCTTGGTGTGTTGTTTTATTTTGAATGTTCTTTGCTCGCTTGTAACTCAAGCGTAGTCCATACACATGCTACTATTTATTAGTGCACTGAGCTGATTATTGCTTGTGGATTATATTTCCCTATTACCAGTATCCCTCGCCATCAGGCGAACCCACCCCGACTTCTGAGGTACTTGTAATAGACTTCCCCAAGTTAAAGACAAACAGTCAACATTTTAGTTCATCTGACCGGTGTAGGGGTTGAACCCACTGAACCCATATTTATTTATATACCAGTCAGAACTGTATCAAGCCGGCCACCTTTACTTCCCAATATATTTCTGGTACCCATTAAAGCTGGGTCAACCTGGGAGTCCAGTTCAATGTGAAATAGGTGAATCTGCGAATCTGTATGGACATTCAGTCGTAATCTAACATTTGATTTCTCACCTCCAAGGACAATGATTTGTATGCGTGGAATCCGCACGGGCATTCAGTCGCAGTCTAACATTTGATTTCTTTGTGTTGAATATATTGACACCATGTTGTTTAATGCCTCTAGTTGTGTCAGTGCTATACCATGTTCTGTTACTATGTACTCAGGATGCTGCCTATTTTATTTTTCTTAAATGTGACTGTAGTGTTTGAGTTTGGATTGGTTTTCTGCATTGCTTCTTTTTAATCGTGTTTTGCATTTTCAGTTGTTACAATGTATATCAATTCTTAGGTTTCACTGACCGCTTCACAAAATTACTTTCTCAATCGCACTCTAACTCATTCATCAACCCACTTAACGATGTATTCCGGCAACCAATAACCCTCTCATAATCTCACTAACTCACTAATAACAATTGGCTTTGCAAAATTTGAATCCTTCACGCATCTATTTGCACGCTTACTCACTGTCACACTAACTCAATCACTCACACTTTTACTCACTCGCTCACTCAATTACTCACGCACACACACTCACTGAATCATTCACTAACGTACTCACTCAATATATTATTCAATCACTGACTCATTCTCTATTTTTTTTTTCACTCACTCACTAACTATCTCACCCACTCACTCACTAACATACTCACTCACTAACTCGGGAATAACAATTAAACTTCCTATTTCCTTATGCTTAAGTCACTTACTCATTAAATCAATCAGTCATTCACCCACTCACTAACTCACTCACTCACTAACTCAATCACAGACTAAGTCAATAACTCACTCACAAACTCAATCATTCACAAACTCAGTCACTCAATTAATCTCTCACTCACTAGCTCTCTCACACCGTGACTTTACAATAAAGTAATTGTCCTGTATTCACACCTGACAACGCATTGTGGGTATGGTACTGGCGTACATTTTATGGCCCAGTATGTGAGTCATTTGGTCAGTATCCCGACGGCCGTCTTTACTTAGCAGGTAAATTAATAGATCCAGTATTTAGACTGAGTCAACCTAGGAGGCCGGCTTCGTGGCTTAGAGGTTAGCGACTTCTCTCCGTAATCTCGTATACTCTCGTAGATAACGTGATGACGGTGAGAATCAGCAGTGGTTCGAATCGCATCGGTAACTTACGGGGTATGTGAGCCAGCCGCTGAGAAAGCAATGGCAAACTACTGAGCGTAATCTTGCCAAGAAATCAACATACAGCTTAAAGATGCTGGTGTTGACAGCGATGTCCTGTAAAGGATATCCATCCATCCATCATGTGCCATGCCGGTAAGCGTGGGCGGTCATGTTCTGCCATCTCACTCGATCACCAGAGTCGTGGATCAGCTCCGTGTTTCTGTCTCGACCATGCCACAAGGCCAAGCCATCCAGGTACTTGCTTCTAGGTCTTCCCCTTGGTCTGTTCCCCTCGATCTTACCAGTTGTCACCAAATTCTCCAATCCATTTCTTCTCATAACATGCCCAAAAAATTTTGACTGTCTACGTCTAATTTCTCTAATCAATTTACGATCTTCATTTGTTTCTTGAAGGACTTGTTCATTGGTCTTTCTGGCTGTCCATGGTATTCTTTGCATTTTCCTCAGAAACCACATCTCTACAGCCATCAGATGTTTTTCAGCCTGACTGCTCATTGTCCACGCTTCACATCCATATAAAAGTACAGGTTCAATGTAGCATCTCAACACTCTTTTTCTCGTTTCAATTGACATCTTTTTATTGGTCAATATGTTTTTCATCTTGCTAAAGGCTACTTTTGCCATGGCGATTCTTGTTCTAATCTCTTCAAGGCATCTCCCATCAGATGTTATTACTGTTCCGAGATAATTGTACCTGCTCACTTGTTGAAGAATATTCCAATTTACTTGTATATTACATTGTGGTATTTCGTCCTTCCTAGTGACGACCATAATCTGTGTCTTTTTACAATTTAATTCTAACCCTAGTTGTTCACTGTGTGTAACAATCGCATCTACTAAATTTTGCAGGTCCTGTTCATTGTCTGCAATCAAGACTGTCTGCATATCTAATGTTTATTGATGCATCGTCCCCCAATGTTGATTCCTTCCATATCTTCAATATTTCTTAAAATACTTTCACTGTACAGGGAAAACAGATCTGGAGACATTACACATCCCTGTCTCACACCCCTTTTAATAGGCTGATATTGGCTTACTTCATTATCAACTCTTATGGCAGCTTGTTGTTTCCAATATATGTTTTTACAAGTCTAAGATCTTTTCCATCAATTTGTAGATCTTCAAGCATCATTATCATGTTGACATGTCTCACTTTATCAAAAGCCTTTGTGTAGTCAATAAAGCAAAGGTGTAGATCTTTGTTTACTTCTATAGAACGTTCGATTATGTTTCTCAGTATATACACAGCATTTACTGTACCCTTGCCTTCCACAAACCCACATTGTTCTTCTCCTATTTCAGGTTGTATTTTCCTCCTAACTCTTTGCATGATAATTCTTAGCAAAATTTTTCGATGTTGATCACATTCCAAGGCTCCTGATTTCTTTGGGATTGCAATAAATACAGAATTACATAACTCCTGAGGTATATTTCCAGTATCATATATTGTATTAAGCAGACTGGTAACTTTATCTATTCCATATTCTTCTAAAGCATTAATCATTTCTGTTGTAACGCTGTCTGAACCGGGGGTTTTGCCAGATTTCATATGGTTAAGAGCATTCTGAACCTCCATCTTCAAAATTGCTGGTCCTTCATTATTATTTTGGACATCATACTGTTCGTCTCTGTTATCGTCATAAAGGCCATTCATGTAATATCTGATCTTTTTCTATTATGACTCTTCCATCTTTTGTCTTTAGGCAGCCTGCTGATGTACGTGTTCTTTGATTAGTAAGCTCCTGAATTCTTTTGTGCATTAGTTTCACATTGTTACTGTTGTGTTGTGTTTCAATTTCTCTGCAATTTTTCTCAAGCCATGTTTATTTTGCCTCCTTACATAAGGTTCTCACTTTTCTGTGAATTTCTTCATATTTGGCAGGATTATTCTTGTTCTTTCTTCTTGTTTCCATTAGTTGTAAAATTTCTTCAGTCATCCATGTCTTACGGCCCACTTTCTTTACTTTTGGAATAGTTTTTTCTGCTGCGCAACTGATTGAATTCTTCATCGTTTCCCATTGATCATCTACATCTTGAAACAGGATCTCTAGATCAGACAATATATCAAATTTGTTCTTTACTTCTATGTTAAAATTATCTTGTATTTTTTTGTCAGTTTTCAATTTGCACAAGTCATATTTAGGGTTTCCTGCTGTATACTGTAAAGGATATGCAAAACATTTTTTCGCAACCTAGGAGCCCAGATCAATATTATCCATTCAAATCCGCTCCGGAACACATCGAACCACTACCTGACTTAATACAATAACAAGTAATCACGTGTCTCTCAGCAGTTTTTTCTGTACGACTGCGAGGTCGTACGGCCATCACATTGTGTAGCAAGTAACAAGCCCAGGAGTCGATCCTTCTTAAGAACAGTTTAGCCTTGTCATTATCAGCGCAGTTTCCTTTCACTAAAGCTAACGTGCCCGCTAGTTCTTCTGTTGTTTTTGGGTTGTTTGTTGTCTTCGCACCGAAGCAGTTTAATGTTATGGATCTGTGAGGTACTAGCGCCATCACATGTTGTAGACCTGAGATTATGGAGGACCAGGTGGCCCATCTTTGCACTACCGTACTAGCGCAGTTCGCTATCAACTTGGCCAGCGCAATTACATGACTGTCGGGCTCCGTGGCGAAGAGGTTGCGGACGCGGTTCGTAATCCTGTATATTAGCGTTCGAAACACAGCTGTGGGCGATTTTGCAGCAGACAGCGTTGCGTTGGTTTTTTGTTGGTATCGGTGTCGGTCGTTCAAAACACAATGGCAAACTACTGAACGTAAACTTGCCAAGAGATCACAGCGGTATAAATGCTGGTGTTGACTACGATGTCCTGTAAACAGGGTATGCAAAAAAAAATACTTGACCTACTTACGCGTAACTATTGGTCGTGTACAACCTGTTTACTTCAAGCTCACACTAACTACCTCTCTCTCTCTCTCTCTCTCTCTCTCTCTATATATATATATATATATATATATATATATATATATATATATATATATATATATATATATATATATATATATATATATATATATAAAACAGGGTGTATGTTTGTGGGTATTTATGTATTGGATGAGTTCGATAACGGTACATCCGATTGAGATGAAATTTTCTACACGTCTTCCTTTCATTCCTGTGCAACCGACTATAATAATTTCTTAATGTAAAATCTTCTACTTATTTAATAACATTTACTTTTCCATTTTCATTATATAATGTCTATATAGCAGGGGGACTTCACTCTAGAAAAGTTATTTCAAGGGGCATAACTTTTAATAACATTTCTATATACTTTATAGTCATATTGTTAGACTTACTTGCACTATTGTTAAACTCTTTGTCCATAGTTATTTTCAGGCATATGAGTTATAATAAATAATGATATAATCTTTAAGGCATTTTCAAAGTTTTCATAAAAATAATGCATAATGCATAACATTGTAACCCATCTTTTTCTACAGTTTTCATTGAATGGTGTGTGGAAGGACATTCTTTAAAGTTACTGTGCGCCAGGAGCTGGGCGAAACCACGCCGGGTCAGATAGATAGACAGATAGTCGGGAACGGAAGCTTATTTGACTACTTATATGAATTAGATGACATGCTCCCCACCAGGGACTGGGTGAAGCCGGGCCGGGCCAGACAGACAGATAGACAGACAGACAGTCGGGAACGGGAGAGCTTATATGACTACGTATATGAATTAAATGAGATGCTCCCCACCAGGGACTGGGTGAAGCCGGGCCGGGTCAGCCAGACAGACAGACAAACAAGCAGACAGACAGACTGATAGATAGATAGATAGATAGATAGATCTCCTCCAGGGCTTGGGCGAAGCCGGGCCGGGTCAGCTAGTGTATATATATATATATATATATATATATATATATATATATATATATATATATATATATATATATATATATATATATATATATTGAACTCGCTACCTCCTACTCAAATCACCACCTGATTAAGCAACCTTACCTCCTTTATTGTCCGCACAACTGATGCCACTGGTACCTGTTTCCTCAGCTCTGACAACAAAAAGTAACATACTGTATTACAACACTTCACGAATTGTATTATCTTCTATTATCTTCTAGATATTCATGCGTGGCTCGTAAATACGATTTACGCATCATTATGTGACAATTTATTTTTTCATTGTTTGTTGCTGTTGCGCTTCTTTTGTTTCTCCTGTTTATTATTCCTTTAATTATTCTTCGTCCTTCTCCTGTCCCTCCTCCTCCTGTCCCTCCTACTCCGCCTCTACTTCTTCTTACCCCGTCATCGTCTTGTTCTATGTCCTCTTCCACGTCACCGTCTCTTTCCTCTACGTCGTCGCCTTCATCTTCCCTCCTCATCCCCTTCTTCTTCTTCCTCGACCGCCTCTTCATCTTCGTCTACCTTGAAGATCATTGCTGGTAGATCTTTGATCTCTCTTATTTTTGTTTAGATATCAAGAACGAACGAACGAATGAACGAACGAACGAACGAAAATCTTTATTTTCAAAGTGTTAAGAATTGGGCACGCAGGCCCGTCTGACATTCTGCCCTTCTTCTCTATTTCCTCTCATACATTCTTTCATTTATCATCTCTTATGAAGCAATTCTTTGACAACAAAAGAACAATAAGCATTACAACGCATGAAAAATAATAATACATGACTCGTTGAGGCAATGTTTAGCATGGGCATCATAAATCCCCAAGGTGGGTGTAACGTGCCATACATATGGGAATGTTTTTATTTTTTATGGCTAGTTGTCGTTCGAGATAATTTACCATTATTATTGTCTTTGTTTCCTTTTTTTTTTTTTTAAGGGGGCATGTAGTCTGTCTTGAGGTAGTTTTCAAACAGGTTGCGACTGTATGTATAATGATTGGTGGTGTCTTTGATTTCTTGTGGAAGATTTTTCCACAACTGAGTGGCAGAGTATGCTAAGCTTGTTTTAAAAAGTCTATCCTAGGTTTAGGGACATGGAGTATATTTAGTCGTTCGCTATGTCTTGCATTATATTTAAACAATGGCCAAAGGTAACTTGGAGCATATTGATATAGGATTTTGTGAATTAGCTTAGCATTATTAAAAAGTAGGCGTTTGTGGAGTGGCAGTAACTGAAGACGTTCATGTAGGTTAGAATTGTCTGTAAGCTTATCATCATTCATTAGACGCACTGCCCTTTTCTAGAGTGAATACAGGCGTTTTGTTATTGATTTGGAGCATCCATCCCAGATTGTGGAGCAATAATCAATATGTTTTTGTATGCTGGAAGCATAGAATATCTTTCTTGTGTTTTCGTCGAGGAAATTTTTAATTTTTGGCACGTTTGTATACTTTTTGGGCTATTTGTTTAACCAGAGCATGAACATGGGAATTAAAGGATAGATTTTGAACTATGATAAGACCCAGTGCCTTGTGCTCGGTTACACTTTCTATAGGCGTGCTACCAATGTGCAGCTGAAGAGTTCTCTGCGAGCTTAGAGTGTGAAGTCTTTGTCTGGTTCCTATTAACATAGATTTTTTTTAGAAATGTTAATTTTCATGCGGTTTGCATGACTCCGGTTAACTACACTATTTATTTCCTGTTGCAAGGATAATTCTAGCACATTACGATCAACAGCGTTTGTATATACTGTGCAGTTGTCTGCAAATAGATCGCACGACAATGACAGATATAAGGGAAGATTATTTATATAAATGGCAAATAACAGAGGGTCAAGTATAGACCCCTGTGATACTCAAGAATTAATGGTAATGGCTCGGGATAGAGATTTATTGCGTGATACGACTTGTTTTCTGTCTAATAAAAATGAGTCTATTAATGTCACACACTAGCTTACTTTCATTGTTTCTAGTTTTTTTAATTAGGATAGTATGATCAAATGTATATATCAAATGTTTTTCTAAAGTCTATAAACATCGTTCCACATAGAGTATTGCTGTTAATATCTTTATGCCAGTTTTCTATCATTTTTGTTGGGGCCGTATGACAGGAATATTTTGGCCGAAATCCTGACTGACTGTCAGCTATTAGTTTGCGGCGAACTAAGTGCTCTAGTGTTGTTTTGTGGATGTGCTTTTCTAGCGGTTTGGATAGTGAGGATAATATGGAAATTGGCCTATAATTACTCATGACACAATAGTCTAATGAATAAGCTTTTAAATGAGGATACACTTTAACTATTTTAAAGGCTTATGGGAAGTGACCTCTGGTGAGACATTGATTATATATAAAAGTTAGTGACTCGCAGATCATCGGTGCATCATAGCGAAGGATCCGATTACTGATTCCATCTAATCCTGATGAGGTATTGTGTTCTAGGTTACTGAGATGAGTAAATACTTCAGTGGTCGTCATTAGCGGAATGTTTGTGGGAATGTCTCCATAGCATTTGCTCTCTCAGAATGATGATAATATCTGGTATTGCAGCCTTCAGTTGGTTTATGTCGGACTGAAAAAAATCACTGAATTGATCACATGTAACCTGATTTGATGGTAACGATTGTGATGATTTGTGTTTGTTTGTCAAGGTATTAATTGCTTTCCATATATCTTTATTGTTGGTTTTATCTATTATTAAGTTCTTAAAATAGTTTTTCTTTTCCTTTCGAATAACATATTGAACTTTGTATCTCAGACTACGGTACATAGTTAGATTTCTATTTTTATGTGCCCTGTCCCGGTCTCTCATAAGTCCAACTACCTCCTGTGGGATCCACGGGGACTTAGTGTGATGTTTAACACGAACTTCCTTAAATGGAACATGCTTATTAAATACACTTAGAAAGGTCTTCAGCCAGTGGTCCAGAGCATCATCTGGGTCAGGAAGCTGGTAAACGTAGTCCAGAGATGAGTTGAGCAAGT
This sequence comes from Cepaea nemoralis, assembly GCA_014155875.1. Lineage (NCBI taxonomy): Eukaryota > Metazoa > Mollusca > Gastropoda > Stylommatophora > Helicidae > Cepaea > Cepaea nemoralis. The sequence continues at coordinate 344,960 of JACEFZ010015257.1, forward strand.
CTTGTAAAAGGGCATCTTGATTGAAGTTTTTATAATTTCTATATTTTATACTTATATGTTTGTGTTTCGGAGTTTCGGTACCTCTTTTAGACGACGCTTTACATACTGGGTAGTGATCGCTCATTGCATTAATAGGTACAGTACATTCTGTGATGTTGTCAGCACACGTAGTATAGATATGATCTATAAGTGTTGCAGATGATTTTGTTATTCTAGTGGCTTGTTTGACTAACTGTTGGAAGTTACTTGACTCTATTATGTTTTCCCATGTTTTGTTTGATTTGTTAGTGTCTATGTTGAAGTCGCCTAGCAGTATTATTTCTCTCGCATTACTAAAGACTGCATTCATCATAGTGGTGAATTTTTCATACCATATATTTCCTTCACTGGGGTTTCGATAAAGATAGCCAACTACTAGGGGTATGCGATTTTGAAGCTTAACCTCAAGCCATACACACTCAATCTCACAGGTTTCAAAATCTAGCTTACGGTGGGCGTTAAGCGAGTTAGAAATATAAACTGCAACACCCGTCTCTTGTTTCTGATAGGGATCTCTTCTAATGTTTGTAAAGCCTCTGATAGCAATGTCTTCATCTGAGATGTTACTATTTAATCGACTTTCGCTAACGCCGAACATGTGAAAATTATGATTAAGTATAAGTGATAGTTCAGGCAGCTTCCTTAATAGATGGCAGATATTTAAGTACCCGATTCTGAGCCCATTATTACTGAGCCAGTGTTCGTACTTATTAGACATTTTAACAATACGTAATCATGAATTTTTTAAAACACAAAAATGAAAACAACTTACGTCCCTTATAACAATACACACTCTAAAGTACAGAGAAACAGTAGTATCTCTGTCAATACACACACACACACATACACACACACACACAAAATATGTATGAAGATCAGTAAGGATGAGCAGTGAAGTCCCCCTCACTCACAGTATAAACACAATAAAATGTATTATAAAAGATATCCAACTAAGTACGTCTGTGACGTCAATACGAGTCAATGTTTATAGTCACGTAAATCTAATACGTTGCTATAGAAAGCAATACCCAAGTATGCACATAAACGTTCTAGGAGAGGCTCTTTCTTGTACCAAGATCTGGTTTTGCTTTGTGCTGAATCGCTAGTAAATACCAGGCTGTGTTGGTCCTTGGTACAGCGACATCATAAGTGCCTGGCGAAGTGAAGTTGGGCTAAAACGTGTGGAGAAATAAGGAGCTTCCTTCCCTCCACTAGCCTACGGAACACCGTTGTACATTGTGGAGTTCTTGTTGTATATGTTTAATGCCAATGAGAACATTAGACTGGGAATGTTAAATATGTTTAATGCCAATTACCATATTACTCAGAGTATGGTGAATATGTTATATGCCAATGAGAACATTAGAAAGAGAACGTTGAATATGTTTAATGATAATGAGAACATTAGACATAGAATTTTGAATATTTTAATGCCAATAAGAACATTACACAGATAATGTTGAATATGTTTAACGCCGGTGAGAACATTAGACAGAGAATGGTGATAATGGTTAATGCCAATGAGAACATTAGACAGAGTGTGTTGAATATTTTTAAAGCGGATGAGAACATTAGACAGAGATTGTTTAATATGTTTAACGATCGTGAGATTACTAGACATAGAATGGTGATTATGGTTGATGCCAATGAGAACATTAGACAGAGAATGTTGTTTATGTTTAATGCCAATAGGAACATTGGACAGAGAGTATTGGATATGCTTAAAGTGGATGAGAACATTAGACAGAGATTGTTAAAGCTGTTTAATATCAATGACACAATTAAACAGAGAGTTTTAAAGTTGTTTACTATGAATGACACAATTATACAGAAAGTGTCAAAGTTGTTTAATGCGACTGAAACAGTGGGCGTTAAAGTTGTTTAATGCAAATGGCAAAATTAGACAGAACGTGTTAAAGTTATTTACAATAATTGACCCAATGGAACAGAGAGTTTTAAAGTGTTTAATGTGAATGAATGACACAATTAGACCGAAAGTGTTAACGTTGTTTAATATGAATGACCCAATTAGTCAGAAAGTGTTAATATTGTTTAATGTGAATGGCACTATTAGACAGAGAGTGTTGAAAGTGTTTATTGTGAATGATAAAATTAAACAGAGTGTTTTAACAGTTGCTTCATGTGAATGACACATTTGGACGGAGAATTATGCAAGTCGTTAACCTGAGTGACCCATTTACACAGTTAATGATACACATTGATTAATTTGACACATTTAGACGGTTGATGATACAAGCTGTTTAATGTGACACATTTAGACAGTTATTTATATACGTTGTTTAATGTTAGTGATACATTTAGACGAATAATGATACAAGTTGCTTAATGTGAGTGAGACATGTAGACCAATAATGATACAAATTGTTTAATGTGAGACAATTAGACGTCTAATGAGAAAAGCTGCTAAATGTGAGCGACACATTTATAGGATAATGATGCACGTTGTTAAATGTGAGTATCACACTTAGACGTAGGGTATTTCAAGCTGATTAATGTGAATGACACAGTTAGATGGATAATGATACAAGTTATTTAGTGTGAATGACACAATTAGACAGAGAATGTTACAAGTTATTTAATGTGGATGAGATAATTAGACGGATGATAATAAACACATTTTTAAGTGAATGGTACAGTTAGACAGGCATGGTAAAAGTGTAATTAATGTCTAACAAATGCACATTAAACAGAACAACCAATAACCACCTACCTTGAGGGTGAGCTTAATTTACCTGTGAAAAAGATATGTCGTGGAGTCAAAAGCATTGTTAAACATATTTAGCAGATAACAGATAGTTGTTTACTGTTGTAAAGTAGTGGTAAATAGACTAAAATAAAGAGCCACATTCAAAGCCTTGTTTCGCGTTTACTTTTTGGTGGTAAATAGACTGAAGTAAAGAATCTCGTTCAACACCCAGAGACGCGCTGGGTATATTGGGCTAACTCAGTATGATATATACGGCGATCATTCGATGGTGGAAAATATCAAATATCTTGGGTTATTAATTACAAACAATGGTAACACAATGAAGGAAATTAAAAGACGATAACTATTGCTCTTCAGAAACTAAAACTACTGAATAAATTGTCTAGTGGGACAGAGATAACTACAAAAATTAGATCTTTAAGAGCATGCATTTTTCTCGATGCAACATGCGGCTTTGATTCCTGGACACTTACTAAACAAGCTGAACAGTGTATAAATAAATGTCTTTGAATACAGAAAAGAACAAATGTGTCCATACGACTAGAAATGAATATTAAATAAGGTTGGCTAGTAAAGACGGTAAAATAAAGAAACTTGAAATATGTTGATCACTTGAAATGTTATGAAAGTTTGAAGAGAACAATAGTGTAGGGATGTAAGCCCGGGAAGAGAGGAAGAGGAAGGCCAACGAGAAGATGGGTGCAGAATGTGGCGGATGATCTCCAGATGATGTGTATCGGACGCGGGACATCTTGCATATGATCGAGAAGTTTTCTGGGCAGGTGTATTGGTGCGGCGCTCTGTAAGGGACATGCTACTGAATGAATTGGCCATGACGTATTTGCGGATGATCGAGGGCGGGTCAATAACTAAGTCACACAGTTCTGTGGGATGGCAGGTAAATGTAATTGGTGTTTTCTACAGGTGTCATTACGTGACAGCAACATAGAACTTTAAATTTCTTTCGTCAGTTGGCGCTAGGTGTCTCAAGCGCATGCGCAGCGCATAAACACACTGTACTTACGGAGTGTACAACCAAAGAGCAACGTGCTGTTGTGCGTTTTGTTTTTCGTTTTTCTGTGTGCAAAAGGAATGCCTGCAAAGTACATTCATAAGTAAATGCTTTCTGTTTATGTTTGTCCCGTAAAGCGGTGCATAGCAGGGTAGAAAATTGTTATCAAGGAGTGTTGCTTCTTCATGACAATGCCAGTCCACATACGGCTCGATTAACTCAGGAGAAAATTAACCCACTAGGGTGGGAAGTTCTGGAATTCCATCTTACATCCCCGAATTAGCCCCTAGCGATTACCAACTGTTTGGTCAGCTGAAAACCCACCTTGACGGGAGACATTTCGCGAATGACGCCGAAGTTGAATGTGAAGTGACAAAGTGGTTTAGAAAACAGAGAACGCAGTTATATGCAGCCGAATTGGAGGACTGATACAACGATGGGATAAGTGCATCAATGTTGGTGGAAATTATGTTGAGAAATAAAGGGACAATGTGTGTATACAAATTAACTTATTTAAAGTTGTTATCATATTTAGTTATTTTTCTACAGTTATATGTGACTTGCTAGTTTTTACAATGAAGTTTCTAGTCTCCAAATCCTGTGTGTGTGTGTGTGTGTGTGTGTGTGTGTGTGTGTGTGTGTGTGTGTGTGTGTGTGTGTGTTTGTGTGTTTGAAGGGCGTGGGTTGTGTGAGAGTTTGAGTGCGTTTGTGCTGAATTGTGTCATTATACACCAATAAACCCATGAGATGAGGACACTCTATACTAGTTTTAATAAAAGAGAATACTAAATGTAGAATTTATTAATCAGTTGATCAATTAATTAATTAAATATTTAACAAGTAAACGAAGGATAGATTTCACAGCTCTATATTGCATATTTTCAAAACAAGAATATAATATAAGTCAGAACTACCAGTACATTACGTGCATGGTTCGCACACGGTTCAGTGCATGGTTGGGGCGCACGCTTGGGTAGGGGAGATTACAGAAGAAGTAGTTGTGAGAGGGAGACAATTAGAGCTAGGTATGACGGTAGATAGGGTGAAGCGTTTAAGCCAGGTTATGGGTTTTAACAGGATATAGGTAGTCACTAGAAGGGGTTAGCCGGTTGTTTGTGGATAGGTAGTGTAATGTCAGTTGGTTGTGTAACGATTCTACATGTGTCTGTTACATCGACTATCTTCGGGGAATGTGTGATTGTTTCAAAATCCTGGACGACTGAAGATAACCCGTTTGTATGACCATGGCGCGAGATTACAGCAGTTGGTGTTGAGAGAGTGTTGGATCAAGGCAGGGTTGGGAGGCGGAATACCCATGTACAAACATCATTAGTGTAATGCGGTATCATCGGATTTACTATTGTTGGTGAAAGCATCCTCTTTATTTCTATTACTGATTACGTTCACACTGTTTCAGGTTTGTTGGTGCATTTACTAGTTTGTCAATCCTATAGGTTCATGACAATACGTATATATCACGTTTCCTTTATTATGTTGTTGCTCACACAATTTAATGTGTTATGTCCATTATTTGTCATATATATATATATATATATATATATATATATATATATATATATATATATATATATATATATATATATATATATAACACAGTGTATGTATGTGTGTGTGTATGTATGGGTGTCTGTTCTTTATGCGTTCACGAACGGTCCATCCGATTGAGATGAAATTTTCTACACGTCTTCTTTTTATTCCCGTGCAAACAACTGTCATAGTTTTTTTTTTCTTTCTTTTTTTTTTTTTTTTTTTGGTTTGTTTCAGCTATTTACTTACTGAAATTTAATATGTAAATTACATGACTTAACATCAGAAAAGATATATAAAGAGACATAACTTTTAGTAGCATTGCTATATCTTAGGTTAAGTCCCCTGGCTATAGGCAGACAGACAGACAGACAGACAGACAGACAGACAGACAGACAGACAGACAGACAGACAGACAGACAGATCGGGAACGGGAGCTTATATGACTACTTATATGAATTAAATGAGATGCTCCCCACCAGGGCCTGGGAGAAGTCGGGCCGGGTCAGACAGACAGACAGACAGACAGACAGATAGACAGACAGACAGATAGTCGGGAACGGGAGCTTATATGACTTTTTCTTTTTTCTTTGTCTAGCATATCCTTTTACAGGACGTAGCTGTCAACACCAGCATCTTTCAGCTGCATGTTGATCCCTTGGCAAGATTACGCTCAGTAGTTTGCCATTGCTTTCTGAGCGGCCGGCTCAGTATCCCGCAAGTCACGAGCGGGGGTCGAACCGCCTCAGCTCTCGCCCCGCTACGAGACTCTGCGTGATAAACGGGATTACAGAGAGAAAGTGTTGTAACCCCACAGCCAGAGAGACCGGCTTATATGACTACTTATATGAATTAAATAAGATGCTACCCACCAGAAGCTGGGCGAAGCTTGGCCGGATCAGAGAGACAGACAGACAGACAGACAGACAGACAGACAGACAGACAGACAGACAGGCAAGCAGACATACAGACAGATAGATAGATCCGCGCCAGGGCCTGGGCGAAGCCGGGCCGTGTCCTCTTGTATATATATATATATATATATATATATATATATATATATATATATATATGTGTGTGTGTGTGTGTGTGTGTGTGTGTGTGTGTGTGTGTGTGTAACTTACGTTAAAGGACCCGTGTTATGTCTGGAAAAGTAGTATATGATGCTAGAATCCTGATTGTCTAGGCCAATTATCATAAACCATGGGTGTGTTCAATATAACACGCTCCTCTAATTCCAGACGATTCTTTCATCATCATCATGTGCCATGCCGACACACGTGGGTGGTCATGTCTCTCCATCTCATGCGATCACCAGAGTCATGGATCAGTCTTTTGTTCTTGTATCGATTATACCATGTAGTCAAACCCGCCAGATTTTCATCTCTCTGCTCTCCTCTTTCTCGTTCCCCTTCAATATTGGCAGTTGTTATTAAATATTCCAGTTTTGTTTCCTCCTCATAATGTGCCCACACAATCGTGACCGTCCATGTTTAACTTCTTGGATCACTTTATGGTTTTAATTGCTTGTATGACTCCATAGTATTCCTTGCATTTTCCTGAAACACAAAATTCCTCGCTGTCATTGAATGTTCCTTAACTAGTCTGCTTATTGTCTATGGTTCACATGCATATAACAGAATAAGTTCTTCAACTCTCATTTTCTCATTGTAATTGATTGCATTTTAGTGTTATTATGTTTTCCATCTTGAAAAAGGCTACATTTGTCAAAGCGAAACTTGTTCTAATCTCCACAAGGTCTCCACATCACCTTACGATGGTTAAGATGTTATGACTGGTCCGAGAAAGTTGCCCCCATCACGCATTTTAGAATAATATCATTTACTTGGATGTTACACTGATATTTATTTCATATTTTTCTCTTGGAAACCACCAGAATCGCTTTTGTGTCCCATAATCATCACCATCATCTACTACTTTGGGAAGAATAGTTGACTTTCCAGTGCCAAATTCCATTATCGTCTCGGACATCCTCTGGCACTCGTACCAGATCTTATTTGATATAGCGTTCATGTTAGTAACTGATGGTGTCGCATTCTAACGAGATGGCCGAAACATTTGATCTTCTGTTTTCAGTATTACATTAGATGTTTGTCTACATTGCGACTATTGTTCCGACGTCTGCAAAAAATGAGACATGCTTACCTTTAACTCGGTACCAGACGATACCAGCGATGATAAACACGATGATGATGAAACAAATGGGTGGAAGTGCAATGAGAAGAGTGTTGGATTCAAACTGAAACGCTGTGTCGGATCTACCTATAAATAAGAACAAGTGAGTTGTTAAATATCTTGTGTATGTGTGTGTGTGTGTGAGAGAGAGAGAGAGAGAGAGAGAGAGAGAGAGAGAGAGAGAGAGAGAGAGAGAGAGAGAGAGAGAGCTAAGACAATATAAATATATATATATATATATATATTATATATATATATATATATATATATATATATATATATATATATATATATATATCATTGGCACCTTGCCGTCTTGACAGACGATAGTTTGTAAGGGATTGAGTTATTGCCTCTCCATAGCACTAAAGCCTGGGCTAAAATATAGAGATCATGTGTTGCCCATGCAGCATGATCCCTATCTCGGCCTGCCTAGTTCACTCCAGAGGAAAGGTAACACCCCTACATCTGGAACAAGACAAGCTGCAGAAGCTGCCGGATCAGCAAAGCAATGCTCTAATTGTGTGTGCATATATATATATATATATATATATATATATATATATATATATATATATATATATATATATATATATATATATATCCCTTTCAACAAATGCCCGTAGAAGTCGGATGTGTCGGCCTAACGTGCCCAATAATTTAATAATTATTCACAGAATAGATATGCCTTCGACAAGACACGCGGATTAAGCTTTGTGATAGTAGAATAAGCAAAGTTACCTTCATGAAAGTTGATTGTTTTTATCTGCAACGCAGAATGATTCACGACTCGTCGATTTACGCCAGATAATCGTGTCAAGCAATTTTAGATTATAGTTATTCTGATTTAATGGAAATTGTGGTAGATTGTAACTCTGATAGCATGTACAGTAATGTGGTTATTGGGTTAATATTTTTTTAAATGTCGCATATCCCTTCAGGACGTTGCAGTCAACACCATCATTTTTCAGCTGCTGTTGATGTACTAGACAAGTTTTACGTTAAGTAGTTTGCCATTGCTTTCTGAACGACCGGCTCATATACCCCGCCTCCCTCCCCCGTAAATTATCAGCGCGGTGCGAACCGCTGCCCATTCTCGCAGCTGCTGTTTTCCCCACGTGGATAAACGGGATTACGAACAATGCCGTTAACTCCTTGCCCAGGGAGATTGGCTATTGTTCTTCATATCGCAACAAGCCTTTGTTATAGCATGAAATAGTTCCTCATATCACAAAAAGTCTTTGTTATTGCATGGAATAGTTCCTCATATCACAAAAACAATTTGTTATTGCATGGAATAGTTCCTCATATCACAAAAACAATTTGTTATTGCTTGGAATAGTTTCTCATATCAAATATCAAAACAAGCTAGTTTTATTGTATAGCATAGTTCCTGATATCACATTTTATTTCCAATGTTTTATTGTTAATGCTGTATGTCCTATTTTGTGGTGTGAAATGTATAGTCATTATATTTAATTCTATCATTTGGTTTTCTATGTTATCTTTGCATTCTAACCATACGAGTTTATTTTGATTGTTTTTATCATATCGAATACAGACGAGTAGCTAGTATTTTCTTTATTTACAGGCGAGCAATTGGTTTTGTTCAAGCCTATTCCTGTGTGCTTCGTATTCCTTGTATGTTTCGTATTCGCTATATGTTTTTATTTTACGTATTACTAGTGGTGTTTCATATCACGTCAAGTTTTAAGCCTATACCCCTTGTGTTTTGGTGCTTGTCATCAGCTTTGGCACAGATTCTGGTCCTCATAATTGAGACCTAATTAACTTAGATTATTTGGTCTCATTGTGAAGCATGCTTGGTGCTGATGTCATGGATGTGATACTCATTGAATTGTTAATGCATGTATTAGAAGATTTGCTGGCTTGCGCATATATTGTTCCATTTTGCTAACGTCATGAAGACAGTTTACGTCATTTTCAACAAAGATTATTTCAATTAACTTATTCAGTGCCAACCAGAAACTGATGGCAGAAAATGCTAAATTGTTTAGCATTGTGGAAAACAAACATAACACTGTAAACAGCGACAGTTCGTCATCATTGTTGAAAAAAGAGACAAACTTACTTCATGACGTTAGCAACATAGAACAATATATGGGCAAGCCAGCAAATCTTCCAACACATGAACTCACAATTCAATGATTACACATCCATGACATCAGCACCAAGCATGCTTGACAATGAGACCAAATAATCTAAGTTAATTAGGTCTCAATTATGAGGACCAGAATCTGTGCCAAAGCTGATGACAAGCACCAAAACACAAGGGGTATAGGCTTAAAACTTGACGTGATATGAAACACCACTAGTAATACGTAAAATAAATACATATAGCGAATACGAAACATACAAGGAATACGAAGCACACAGGAATAGGCTTGAACAAAACCAATTGCTCGCCTGTAAATAAAGAAAATACTAGCTGCTCGTCTGTATTCGATATGATAAAAACAATCAAAATAAACTCGTATGGTTAGAATGCAAAGATAACATAGAAAACCAAATGATAGAATTAAATATAATGACTAAAAATTTCACACCACAAAAAGGACATACAGCATTAACAATAAAACATTGGAAATAAAATGTGATATTATTACTTATGCCATACAATACAACTGGCCTGTTTTGATATGAGGACATTTTCAATGCAATAACACATTCGTTTTGTGATAGGCAATGAATTACCTGGGGATAAGGTTTGATCGAAGCCTTGTTTATAATGAGCCCATAGACCAGGTGATAAAGGCCCAAGCGAGGTTTGGCTGCGATGCGGGTGATGGCGGCAGCAAACTGTGAGCAGCGCCATCTATGTCTTCTGTACGAGGGGCTGGTCATGTCTGTTTTTGAGTATGCAATGGCAATCCTGACTCTCAGCCGTAGGCAGATAGAAAGGATGGACAGGATTCAGAATAAAGCTTTGCGCATTATTCTTGGATGTACGAAAGATACAGCATGCAGGGCGATCCGCTACCTTCTTGATTTTCCAACCATTGAAGTCAGAATACAAGTTTGCAGAGCACGCGCCTACCTCCTAGTAAACGCAAACACACAACATCCACTGCATAGTGAAATTATGAAGGTGAAGGGCAGCAGATTAAAAAGAGGACGGTCGTGGATGGGTGTCATATATTGTGAATGGACTGGGGATCACTGGTGTGCATAACCCATATTCTGGTCAAAGAAACTGGGCCCCATCCTCTTGTAATTTTTAATAAACAAGAATATGACCCTTGAATATGTCAGACTCGGTTTCATTTCGTCTAGGTGGTTGTGGTCCCTTGGGAATAGTTAATACTGGATAAGGCTCTGCCCCTTCGCCAAGGATCCTATAGCTCTTGAGCCCCCTTTGATAGTCTGTGAAAAGTCTGAAAAGACTTCATCAGCATGAATCAAGTGAAGAATAGCATGGGTCTTGAGCAGTCATGAGATATAGAGTCTTCTCTCTCCCCTCTGTTATCATTTGTTGAGTTTAGTAATTTGGTTAATGATTATTTAAATTACTTATACACAGATAACACCTTGTTTCACAAATAAAACAGATTTTAACAGACATGTTGAACTGAAATTAAATCATGAGATCCGGTTACTGTTTGTGTAGTTTTATTGATTGGGCCTGTTTCTTTTGGCCTTTAGACAAAGCATGTCACACTTTATATATTGATACATGTTTGTTCATCAAGACATATAATCAATGTGTAAATGCACATCAGTACCATTAATTTTCAGCCAATCAATAAAATAATAAGTGTGATATAAGATCTTTTCCTGTGGAAAGAAAATTCTAATCTTAATTGCCATATAAGTTTTTGGGGTGTCCTGTCCTATCTTTTCCCTCTGAGGGATCTGGTGTGTTGGCAAGAGAAATGTCACCTCTGAGTGGTAGACTGGGTTGAGCCTGGGTCCATAGATTGATGGATCCTTTTTAGTACTTGCCAGTGAAGCTAATCTGAAGGCTGCCCTTGCTCTGTTCAATGCCTGAGGTATCTTTCCATCTCAATTGTTGGGATCATCTTTCTCTGCCTCCCTCTTCTGGTCGCGACCAAGAACATCACTCGGATTTCGGATCAAACTGCAGTCTTTTTCCGGAAAAAAACACAGGTCACTATAGCAATCTGACCGTTTGTCAGGGCGGGTGTAAAAGAAGTGCCCGATTTGAATATCGAACGCTTACGGCAGGTCAGAGTTATCATCACGTGACCTGCCCCTTTCAATGATTTCCATAGTTGTAGACGCTGTAATTTCCAAATTTAGCTGACACATGTCCATCTCCGGTGTCATGTTGGTGTTCGTTCTCGTTAGTGGTGTCAATTGTATAACTTCCTCTGTTTTGGTGTGCAAATTTTGACGTACTGTACAATGATGGTTTATGATTATGTCACAATGGGTCAAGCCGAAGACATTCTTTCACCAGGTTTGTTCACTTGAGGACTTAGAACCTGGTGAGGAGTGGGTAAAAGTGCCAACAGATTTCTGCATATCCTTTTCAGTTCGCATCCAGCTAGATAAAAAATGCAGACAAGAGATTCAGGCTGCTGTGGAGGCTGAAGTACAAGCGTTGACTTTCGAGAATTCGCTAGACGGTGATGCTGTCATTTACTCAGATGGGCCGGTCGTCCGACATGTGAGAAGCTCATGGGTCTTTACGGCTCGGGCCGGAGGGAGAATTGTGAATGAGGACTCTGGTGCTTTTACTGAAACCACAAGTAGCCTGACTATGGAAGTCATGGCAGTAAGTAAAGCAATAACATGGCTCGAGACACAGACATTCACTAGGGCATGTTTCCTTAACGACTCAATGAACATGATCAAGAGGATAGAGGTGGGGTGGATCCGAAGAGAATGGTTGCTGTCTCTGGAGCGGTCTCGGCTGGCAAAGATTAGTTTCATCTTTGTGCCAGGGCATGCGGGAGTACAAGGAAATGAGCGGGCTGACAAGCTCGCAGGTGAGGCTACGGTGAAGGGCGGGCACGCCATGGACCAGGCTGACATTCTGAATGCTCTACGAGAAGTAAGACTTTTGCGTGAACCAAGTGATGACTGTGAATCTACAACCATGGCCAGACTGCGAGAACAGCAAATTAAAAGAGGGGTGTCCAAACAAGAACACTACGTAGGAAGCCAAAAAAGATTGATAAACCAACACAGAACTTGTGTCGTTAGCCGCTACACACTGCGGGATTTGCTGAGGAGGGATCCGAGCACTTATGGACTGAATGGTTCGATGTGCAATGAGGACATCCGTCTACTACCTAACTAACTAACTAACTAACTAACTAACTAACTAACTAACTAACTAACTAACTAACTAACTAACTAACTAACTAACTAACTAACTAACTAACTAACTAACTAACTAACTAACTAACTAACTAACTAACTAACTAACTAATATGAGGAACTATTCCATACAATAGCAAAGGCTTGTTGTGAAATGAGTAACTATGCCATACAGTATCACAGGCTTGTTATCATATGAGGAACAACGCCTTACTGTTACCTATAATTGTTGTGTTATGGTGAACTACGACATACAATAACACTAGCGTGTTATGATCTGAGAAATTACACCATTCAATAACACAGGATTGTTGTGATATGATGCAATATTCCATACATAGCACAGGCTTCCTCCCGCTAGGTACTCACAGCCTTTGACTTCCAGGTATGCTGTTTCTTGTACATCTTGGCCAGTCGGGGATTTCGCTAGACATGTGTAGGTTCCTGTGTGCGAACAATTGACTCCTGTTATCTCATGAACAAAAGGAATTGTGTAGTTGACCGTCTCAGCTATAGGATCTTCATTTCTAGTTATAGTGACTTTATCTGGGCATCCGTCTACGGAACATCTCAATTCTACTGTATCGCCGGATCTGATCTCCGCTCTGCGGTTGTTGTTTGCAGTGAACATGACCTTGAGTGGACCTGGAATGGAATGATATAAGAGAATAAATGTTTAATATTAGTGAAGCTACAATACTTATATCTGTGTTACGCATGGCAGTTTGTCAGAGAGTATGAAATAGAACATATTTGTGACGAGACGGTCAAGAATATAAATTCCAACGTATTATATTTCTTTTAATTGTTAATACTATTTAGTTAGTTAGTTAGTTAGTTAGTCGACAGAACATCCTCATCGCACATTCAGTCCATAAGTTCTCGGATCCCCTCCTCAGCAAATCTCGCAGCATGTAGCGGCTAACGACACCAGTTCTGTGTTGGTTTATCAATTTTCTTTGGCTTCCTGCGTAGTGTTCTTGTTTGGCCACTCCTCTTTTAATTTGCTGTTCTAACAGTCTGGCCATGGTTGTAGATTTACAGTCATCACTTGGTTCACACAAAAGTATTACTTCTCGTAGAGCATTCAGAATGTCAGCCTGTTCCATGGCGCGTCCGCCCTCCACCGTAGCCTCACCTGCGAGCTTGTCAGCCAGCTCATTTCCTTGTACTCCCGCATGCTCTGGTGCGAAGATGAAACTAATCTTTGCCAGCCGAGACCGCTCCATAGGCAGCAACCATTCTCTTCGGATCCACCCCACCTCTATCCTCTTGATCATGTTCATTGAGTCGCTAAGGAAACATGCCCTAGGGAATGTCTGTGTCTCTAGCCATGTTAGTGCCTTACTTACTGCCATGACTTCCATATTCAGGCTACCTGTGGCTTCAGTGAAAGAACCAGAGTCCTCCTTCACAATTCTCCCTCCGGCCCGAGCCGTAAAGGCCCATGAGATTCTCACATGTCGGACGACCGACCCATCTGTGTAAATGACAGCATCACCGTCTAGCGAATTCTCGAAAATCAAAGCTTGTACTTTCGCCTCCACAGCAAGGAATTTAATTTAGTGACATGGGCGTGGCACACTCGAAAGGTTGTCATAAAAGAGCTCAAATTTGACTTCCACTTTTGTACTTTCATTTCTACACGCCTGGACATTGGAATAAGCTAACCAAGTTTTCATTACAACTTAATTTGGGCCAGACATTCATCCGTTTTGTGAACAGAAATTTAACGACAGCTCAATTTGCGCCAGACATGTGTCCGTCTTGTGAACAAGAACTTGACGACGGCGGTGTATCATTGTTAGGGTAAATATTAAATTATATAATTTCTTTTGTGCTCAAACCTAAGGCATTCCAGTCATTTTCTTCATGACGCTAGTCTCTTGTCGGAAATCTTTTTTCTTTACGAGGGACTGGTCCTTTTCTGTTATGGAGTATGCGATTGTGATCCTGACTCTAGGCCATAAGCAGATGGAAAGTTTGGAAAGGATACAGAACGAAGCTAAGCGTATTATTCTTGGATGTAAAAGAGATACACTATGCAGGGTGATGCGCTATCTTCTTGATTTTTCCAACCATGAGGGACAGAATACAAATTTACAGAGCACGTGCCTACTTCAGAATCAACGCAAACACACAACATCCACTGCATAGAGAAATTAAGAAGTTAAAGGGCAGCAGATTAAAAACGAGGAAATCCGTGGATGGGTTAAACCGAAGACATTCTTCAACACGTGTGTTCACGTGAGGACTTAGAACCTGGCGAAGAGTGCGTACAAGTGCCAACAGAGTTCTGTACGTATTTTTCAGTTTGCATCCAACTAGACAGGAAATGCAAACAAGAAAACCCAGCTGCTGGGGTTGCGGAAGAAAAGGCTCTGATCTTCGAGCATTCTTTAGAGGGTGATGCTGTCATTTACACAGATAGTTGGGTCGTTCGACGAGTGAAACGTTCATGGGCCTTTACGGCCCAGGCCTGTCGGAGAATTGTGCAGTTAAGAGTCTGGTGCTTTTGCTTTGACCACCAGTAGCCTGACTATAGAAGTCATGGCAGTAAATAAAGCAATACCATGGCTCGACAAGTGTCATTGGTGACTCAATGAGCATGCTCAAGAGGATAGAGATAGGGTGGGTCGAAGAGAGTGGTTATTGTCTCTGGAGCGGTCTCGGTTGCAAAGATTAGTTTCATTTTCGTGCCAGGGCATGCGGGAGTACAAGGAAACGATGCTCTCCGAGAAGTAAGTCGTTTACGAGAACCAAGTGATGACTGTGAATCTACAACCATGGTCAGGCTGCGATAACAGCAAGTTAAACGATGTTTGGCCAAACAAGAACATTACGCAGGAAGCCAAAGAAGATTAATACACCAACAAAGAAGTGGTGTTGTGAGCCGCTACACTCCGCAGGATTTGCTGAGGAAGGGATGAGAGCAATTATGGACTTAATGGTTCAATGTGTAATGAGGCTGATCTGTCAACTAACTAACTAACTAACTAACTAACTAACTAACTAACTAACTAACTAACTAACTAACTAACTAACTAACTAACTAACGAACGAACGAACGAACGAACGCACGCACGCACGCACGCACGACCGACCGACCGACCGACCGACCGACCGACCGACCGACCGACCGACCGACCGACTGACCGACCGACCGACCGACCGACCGACCGACCGACCGACAGACCGACCGACCGAACGAACGAACGAACGAACGAACGAACGAACTAACGAACGAACGAACGAACGAACGAACGAACGATCGAACGAACGAACGAACGAACGAACTAGCTAACTAGCTAACTAGCTAACTAGCTAACTAGCTAACGAACTAACGAACGAACGAACGAACTAACTAACTAACTAACTAACTAACTATCTAACGAACTAACTAACTAACTAACTTACTAACTAACTAACTAACTAACTAACTAACTAACTAACTAACTAACTAACAAACGAACGAACGAACGAACTAACGAACTAACTAACTAACTAGCTAACTAGCTAACTAACTAACTAACTAACTAATGAACTAACGAACGAATTAACTAACTAACTAACTAACTAACTATCTAACGAACTAACTAACTAACTAACTAACTATCTAACGAACTAACTAACTAACTAACTAACTAACTAACTAACGAACTAACTACCTAACTAACTAACTAACTAACAAACTAACTAACTAGCAAACTAAATAACTAACGAACTAACTACCTAACTAACTAACTAACTAACTAACAAACTAAGTAACTAACAAACTAAATAACTAACGAACTAACTAACTAACTAACTAACATACTAACTAACTAACAAACTAAATAACTAACGAACTAACTAACTAACTAACTAATTACTAACTAACTAACAAACTAACTAACGAACGAATGAACGAACTAACTAACTAACTAACTAACTAACTAACTAACAAACTAACTAACTAATGAACTAACGAACGAACTAACTAACTAACTAACTAACTACTAACTAACTATCTAACGAACTAACTAACTAACTAACTAACTAACTAACGAACGAACTAACTACCTAACTAACTAACTAACTAACTAACTAACTAACAAACTAAATAACTAACGAACTAACTACCTAACTAACTAACTAACTAACAAACTAACTAACTAACAAACTAAATAACTAACTAACTAACTAACTAACTAACTAATTACTAACTAACTAACAACTAACTAACGAACTAACTAACTAACTAACTAACTAACTAACTAACTAACTAACTAACTAACTAACTAACTAATTACTAACTAACTAACGAACTAACTAACTAACTAACTAACTAACTAATTACTAACTAACTAACTAACTAACTAACAAACTAACTAACTAACTAACGAACGAACGAACGAACGAACGAACGAACGAACTAACTAACTAACTAACTAACTAACTAACTAACTAACTAACTATCTGTTTTCATTAAGTGTGAACCCCATGGGGTGAGGAGTCATTTCTCTTGTCTGGATCGACTGACCCATATCCATGTGTAGGTGTCTGTGTACATATATAATAACGTATCTAACATTTGTTTAGTGTTTATTCTGGAAAAAATAAAATTATTGATGAATAAGTGAGGGGTTTAATTTATGTTAATAACACATATTCAAAAACTAAAATGTATCATGTTATTGTGTACTCGGACGCCCGTATTATCAAAATGGAAGAACAATTGCTAGGCTACTAGACTACTTGATGAATAATTTAAAAAAAAAAAAACACACACACACACACGCACTTGGAAGATAATTACTAATTTAGAAATCTATGATATATTGTTTATCATCATCATCGACAGCATCAACTTGCCCTCCCAAGTTACACAGGAGGTTATATATCTCCATTGATCTCTGTCCCTGATGGTATTAATCAAATTTAATTATATCACAATCTCACATGAAGAGAATGGGACACATTGTGTACTATCTCTTAAACTGTGCACCATAATCTCATACGAAGAGAAGCGCGGAGTAAATGCTACATGGATGCCATATATTTTTGTTAACAACGAACATCACCAAACTATATGGGAGAGATGAACTACCTTCAGTTGACCGCTACTTATTCTTAATATAATCAGGTTGATAATATCCTTGGCGAACTGGTTACCCCGCCTCCCTCGCCCTTCAATGTCTGTGGGTTCGAATCTGGACGTTCAGTTCAGAAGTGCGGTTTCTCGGAGACTCCCAGGCGTCTTTGCTGGAGCCACTGAGTTCATTCTCTGTGCCTCGCTTTAGGCCAAGAGACCTAGCTAATGAGATCACACCCAGTGGTGTAATGAATTCCTCACCACTGTGTATATTACGTAAGCCCTGTGTGGACATAATGTAAGTGTAATAACAAATAATGTATTGCAATGGCATAATATTGTATACGATTGTGAGAGTTAAAACATGTGACATCATGAAATAATTAATTACGGAAATACCACATATTTATCACTGTCATCTTTACACTAACCATCTCTCTCTCTCTCTCTCTCTCTCTCTCTCTCTCTCTCTCTCTCTCTCTCTCTCTCTCTCTCTCTCGCTCTCTCTCTCTCTCGCTATCTCTCTCCCCCTCGCTCTCTCTCTCTCTCTATCATCCAAACTCAGTCACTCTCTCACTGACTCTACAGTAGTGTACATGTGTTCATATTATACATAAAATCAAGTGGCATTCAAAATGTAAATATGAAAGACGAGAATACAAAAAAAAAAACACAAATAAGGAATAGCATGTTACATGACATGCGTGAGCTCAATTCTCTCTCTCTCTCTCTCTCTCTCTCTCTCTCTCTCTCTCTCTCCTCATCTCTCTCTCTCTCTCTCTCTCTCTCTCTCTCTCTTCACACACACATGCACACACACACATATGCGCCTACACATACACACAAACTAACATACTCACGCTTCCACTGTCACTCTCTCTCTCTCTCTCTCTCTCTCTCTCTCTCTCTCTTGCACTCACCATTTCCCTCGTTCATTCACTCTCTCATTCTTCATTCACTCTATCTCTCACTCTCTTACTCTCTCTTACACACAGACACACACCCTCAGGCTATCACTAAATGTTTCACTCACACTCTCTCACCCTTGCGCACCCAATCACTCTCTCGTTTACTCTCTCTGACTCGCACACACACACACATACATACACACACACACACACACTCTCTCTCTCTCTCTCTCTCTCTCTCTCTCTCTCTATCACACATACACTCACTTACATACATTCACTCTCTCTTTCGCTCACTCTCTCACTCATTCACCCCCTCACTCACTCACTCATTCACTCAGTCACTCACACTGTCACAATACAACCCCCCCCCCCCCCCCCCCACACACACACAAACTCACTCGCTCTCTCAATCACACTCCCCCACACATACAAATACGCATGAAGGCACGCACACACTCACTCACTCACTCTCACAATACACTCACGTTTGCACGCACCGACACACACATTACCTCAACTTTTCTCTCTCACTTACTCTCTCAAATATGTACATGATCATGGAGGTAGGGAAGTGCCTAGACGATCGATTTCCGGCTCTGTGGTCGTGGGTTCGAATTCGCAACCAGGCGGATTTATTAAGTTGATCTAGGTTCTATGGTCGACATCGGCTAGAATAAATATCACGGCATTTCTTGGGAAGCAAAGCCCACCGGCTTGGTATTGACCACATCACCCTACGAGTGTCAGTTGGCTTATTGGCACCATATGCACAATACACCGTAAGCCGTATAAATATATATTTAGTATTCGTGTGTATTACGTTGCGTAAAGAGTGTGTGTGTGTGTGTGAGAGAGAGAGAGAGAGAGAGAGAGAGAGAGAGAGAGAGAGAGAGAGAGAGAGAGAGAGAGACGTATTTCTATGATGTGCAAGCTAAGTTTAAAATAAGAACTGCTCACTGAATGTTCTGCTGGCACAGACCACGATGTAGGAGTCTTTTTTTGTCACCTCTAATCCACTGTGTACGTGGACGTAATGCGTGGTGTCTACACGTACCACATCATTATCGGACACTCCCTTCGACTCTACCAGTATCTCTGCAACAAAATGTATATGACTGAGCAACTATTAAAATGTTGTCCTGAATCCCCCATTATGTCATAATCCCTCAGCAAACACACACCAGGCCCTCCTATCTGTAGCTACTCCATTGTAGCTCTGTTCCTGTCTTTCCCATTTTGTTCAAGTCTACTTCTCTTCTTCGTGACTTGTTAGGTCTTCTATTATTTAATTTTGAATTAAGTTAATCAAAAGTAATCTTATTAGAGATAAGCAGTTTTGATATCATTTGATGCGATTTTGTCTTTCTATAACATGCTATGTGGCGAAGAATTGATTGATTGCAACCCTCAGTCAATCAATGAAGGTTGACTGAAATAGATCTCCATCACTCTCTGTCCCTCTATATTGTTGTCAAATCTGACAAACTGCTGTTTGTCCATCTCTTGGGGTAATCTTTTCACTTGTATCCTTATCTACCTCTCACTACCTTGCCTTCATCTCAATTCTCCAGTATGGTTTAACAAGAGTCCAGTATCATTTAATGTCACCGAAATATGTGACTTTCATGGTTTCTATTTGTTTTAAGAACTCTCCTTTCTGTCCCTGGGATTCCAGAACGTCTGTACCACATTCCACATTACATATAGATACAGAGTTATCAGAGTTAATAATAACTTTGATTAGCGACAACACTAGTTACACATTTAGCAGCCAACATTGGAGCTCAGCATAGCTGAATGATTAAGAGCGCTCCTTCTTAAACATCAAGTGTGCTGATGATGAGGTAGCGGGTTAAACCCATACACTGGTCAGTTGGACTAAAATGTTAACTATTCGTTCTTGACTTGGGGACGTAAATTATCAGTACCTCTGAAGTAGGAGTGGGTTCGCCTGATGACGAGCAACACTGCTATTAGGGAAAGATAATCCACACGCAGAAATCAGTCCTGTGCACTAGAAGTAGTAGCACGTGTATGGACTAGGCTTGAGTTCAAAGCGAAGAGTGCAAAATAAGGTAAAGTCAACCTGAACGAAGACTGGCCTAAGACGCACAACAACGGTTAGTTGACATAATTGGTGAAGGTGGTTGAAGGGGGAGCGGAGAAGTTAGCCAGATCAAGGCGAGAACACAGCGTAGAACTAGGCACTTGGCTTTTGGCTAAGATAAAAATGTGGTCATCTGCACTGTGATCTAGCCTTGGTCATCAGCAGAGACAATCATCCGATTGACAGACAATGACGTTTTATCTCATGGGGCACCTCTGGCCCATGGTGAATATCGAGCCCTTAAAACATGCTTTAAAATATCGACGAACAGAAGACCAGAAGCATAAAAGATGCAGACTGCGAGACATAGAGCAGAAATCTTTGTAGGCGCTAGTGTGTCTGGCTGGATGAAGCGATCACGCAGCTGAAGCAAACAGAAAGGATATCAAAGCCTGTTTAGGTGTTTTAGTTTGTTTGAAAGGAGAAGAATCCACTGCCGGGCAGGTTGGAAGATCGAAGTATTCAGGGTACATTCGCCATCAGTGTGGTGGGTGTCATGTCATGGAGCATATGAGGACATCCCTGCACAGCGTGGTGTTCTGTGAGAGGAATACATATGTGATCGCCTACATGGAGCTTCGCCATTTCTTTGAATGTCATCGGGCATTCGGTGAGAGTGAGCCGAACCACTGTGTGTACCTGACGTCCTGGAGATCCTAAAGTATTTAATTGTATTTGTTTCCATTGAGTACTACATAATCTTCTGTATATACACATCCATATGGTCGTATTTCTGATTGCTTGTTCAGTACTCTCAATCAGAGACATCATACACACATACACACACACACGCACACGAGCCCGCGTCCACACACACACACACACACACACACACACACACACATACACACACATTCACACACACACACTACTTCTTGCTTTGTCATTTCTTTCACAACATCTTATCTCATCTTATAGAACACCCCAATATTTGAACCTACAATACGTGGTATAACAATCATCCCTACTGACCCTATGCCATGTGGAACAGTATGATTGAAGCCTCGTATTTTTAGACCTTCTTATTCAGCTTATCCCATACGGCATATCACAGGCACTTTACCATCACACTACTCTCTCCCCCTCTCTCTTTCTTCTCCCCCTCCCTCTTTCTCCTTTCCCATATATACCATATACATATGCAAGTATAAGACTTATGAACGTTTGTAGATGTGTGTAGATGTATGTATGTGCGCTCACACATATCAGTCCATCCAAGCTTTACGATTCTGTTCGTACGCGTAATCGTGAGCATTGCATATCTGTTTCGTTATTATTACCATTATACTTAGGTTCACACATCATTACTCTTTAATATTCGTCTACTAAGGCCAACCTTTTATTGGGACGCACCCAAGCATTGTACGGACGGCCACCGGAGCACTTCTTAGTTGTCACCATCACACCTCCATTGCTTCCAGTCGCCCGCCTGACCTTCCTCCCCCATTGTTTCACGTACCACTTCCACTCATTTACCTGAGATCCTCACTGAACCGCTACCATCCCCTAACCCACAGGCTCCCACGCTGTCTATACAAGAGTAGCAAGGTCTGACTTATGTTAGTATCACAGCCTGGGATTCTGGGATAAGTAGCAAATATATTTTGTTCCTAAAATTTTAATTGTCTCTCCATTGTTCTGGTGTTTTTCATTTATTAAATTCTCCTCATCCAATTCTTAATGTAATAACTGGAGGATCTTCTCCGTGATTATATGTTATGTTTTGTGTATGTGTTTATGCGATGATGAAGGCTAGTCGCCGCAACGTCCTTGTATTGTTCGTAATTCTGTTCCGTAAAGCTGCATTATGTTGTGTTATTTTATATTGTTTATTTTAACAACATCGAATGATAAGAATATTTCAGTAAATAATTGGTCTAAATTTGGCAAGAGTTATAATTGCATAGATTTAAGATACAGCCTTTGTATCTATGAATATGGAGAAATAAACTGAGAGCTTAAAACACATAGTTTTACATAGTAAAGCACGATGTGTGTGTGTATAGTATTCTCCGTCCAGCGGAAAGCTGTACTGACCGCCTTCACCTCCATTCTTAAGCTATATGTTGTGTTATCATATGCTAGGCGTGATTGTAACTCACTCAGAAGGCATGCTGAGGAAGGTGAGGACAGGCTAGTTTCGTGCAGAGTGGCTTGCTTCGCTTCCGAAGTCAAATCAAATCAAATCAAATCAACTTTATTAGGGTCACAAATTGGGCGCGCAGGCCCGTATTACTTTCGGCCCTTCCAATCACTCGTCTTTCGTTCATCAAGAGCATTATACATTTACATAGGAAGAAAAATAAACATTGTGAAATGAATGTTGTAAACATAAACAAGGCTAATTACCATGTTATGAAGCCCATCTCCCACCTATCCATACATCACCCCACCCACATAACACCCCCACCTACCCACACACACGCGCACCAAAGGACACATACACACCCCAACCTACTGACACACACGCACACCAAGGGACACATACATACCCCACCAACCGACCCATCCCCCTCCCGCACATCCCCCACCCACACACACTGCCCTCACCTGATCCCCCAACCAAAACACACTCGCCACCCACAAACATTCCCCCACCAACCCACACATCCCACGCCCATCCACATACACATCCTACCCCACACATCCTCTCCCCACCCACACCTCAAACCACCCATCCCCCAGCCACATCTCCATCGACAACATATTCCCCACCCACACACACAATCCCCCACCAACCCACACATCGCACATCCACTCACACATCCCCAAACCATACACACACATCCCCACCGAACTGACATGTCCCTACCCCCCCCCCCCCCACACACACACACATCTCCCTAACCACCCATACATCCCCAATCCACTCACACACACCCCACCACCCACACATACAACTTCCACCCACCCACACATGCCTTAACCTAATCCCCCACCACACAATCCCCCACCCGCACATCACATACACCCCCTACCACGCACTATTCCCAACCCACGCACCACACACACACATATCCCTCACCAACACATCCCCACTTACACACCACACACATATCCCCCACCCAGATACCACACAATATTCCCACCCACACCTACACAGATACCCTTACCCATCCACCCCACATACCCCCACTCACACACCACAAAAATCCCCCACCCACACACACATACCTCACCCACACAATATCACCAACCAACACACCACACACCTCTCCCCACCCACACACGCATTCCCTACCCGTCCACCAACACACACTCACTCACGCATACATCCTCCACTACGCACCCACACACCCCCACCCACCCCCTCCCAACCAAACATCTCTCGATCACAATACCCCTACCCCCACACACATCCTCCACCCACTCACACATCCCATCCCGACACATACAACTCCCTCACCCACCTACATATCCCTAAGCCACTCACACACCCCCACCCACACACACACATCTCCCACCCACACTCCCCCACATACTTCCCCCAACCACGACAATCCCCTGCTTACCCACACATATACCCCACCCATATGCACATTTCTCGCACCCATCACACACATCCCCCACACCACACACTATCCTCCACCCATACCACCACAAACATACCCTCCACCCACACATCATTCACACATCCCCCACCAACACACCGCACACATATCTCAAACCCACACACCATACACTTCTCCCCACCCGCCCTTCCATCCCAAATCCACCCAACACAATCCCCTACCCACACAACCCCGCCTCCCACACATACTTCCTCAAACCATCCACACATCTCCACCCACATAAACACACATCCCCTCATGTCCTCATGCCTTCTATAAATTTGGGGAAATAGAGGGAAACAGCTTTCGGGAACCCTCAGTTCTCTTGTTTGCTCAATCCCCATGGAAGATACTTTAACAACACGTTCTTCTTAATAGAATTATTAGAAATATATCTTTCTTCGGGGAAAACCCGATAGGGTCCCCTACACCAAATGAGCACCAGTGCAAGTTCTGGTGCAATTCATGGCCGTTCCAGCACATACCGTTTGGTAGTTGCAGCATGTCAAGTTGATTTAAAGATTAAGAC
Source organism: Cepaea nemoralis (assembly GCA_014155875.1). NCBI lineage: Eukaryota > Metazoa > Mollusca > Gastropoda > Stylommatophora > Helicidae > Cepaea > Cepaea nemoralis. The sequence goes on from JACEFZ010015257.1 coordinate 369,962, forward strand.
AGAGGTGCAACCTACTACTGATGCAGTGGGAAAGGTAATAATTGGGTTGTGGGTAGTCCAGCCAGACCTGGACCTATAAATGTATTTTGTCTCGACGGGGAAGATGAATTGGCGAAAAGCCAATCATAACATATGAAGAGTTGGTTGACCGTTGGCCAACCTAACTAGGCGTCTTGTTCTTGGCATAGCCGGGGGAGTGAATCTGAACAATATATCTCCCCAGAGGATTTCATTTGTTCTTGGCGGCAGATGAGCTGTTGCTATCTTTCTTCCTACGGCCTGAACTCGGCATAGTAGCATCTCTCATTTAAATATAAACACATTATATAGCTACGGTATGCCGGAAGGAGGGAAGGGCTCCGTGCGGACGGTTTCCACCAATCTATGATCTATCTTCTTGAGCCGGAAGAGGCTATCCACTGTGTTATCTCTTTCATCCTTTAGCGGATAGGGTGGCCGGGTGAACTGACTGGTTGCGGGTCGATAATATCATCTAGTTCTACGTGTAAGGTGAGGTACGGTCGGTACATTGCGGCGACAGCTCAGACAAGAGCAGCGGCCGGAAGGAATAGTATCTTCTTTCCTATTCTTGCTGGGAATGGGGAACGACACTTCTTTACATACACATAATTACCCACACAACACCACAAGAGCTTTGTCGTGAGAAAGGCAAGATTTGCAAGTGAGAGATAAGCCTGGAAATGAATGTGCCCAATAATAATAAAGGCTTGGTATGAGTGTTGAGAGTGAGTCTTGTAGGCAAAAAGTTCCTAGGGTGGACAACCGGACGTCTACAAGCTGGAGGTCTACTCAAGCCCGGACGTAGCCATTCCAGGGGCTACCTGACAGGTCAGGCCCATTCATTCGGGCCTCGTATCTAATGTATTGGGTAGGGAACCTATATGTCAAATGTAGTAACTGAGGCCCTATTGGTCCTCAGGATTGTGGTACTTGAGTCAGCCTAGTCGTTCACTATTCTCTGTCATCTCCAGGGTCCTCCTTGAATTGAAGGGAGCATAAGAGATCTGCAAGGCCACGAGAGCATCACCTTAAGACATTCTCAGGTGAACCATGGACTTTCAGGACGGCCACAGGCTAATGACTCCAATCAAGGAATCAATGTCCGATTAGTCCTGATCTAGTGGCATCCTTCGGTATCCGCTCTATACAAATCCCATCGTCAATAGTGGAGTGATTGAACCTATGTTCCTGAATGGACCGACAGCTCATTCTCGGTCCTACTCATCCGTGTCAGTGACATTGAAAAACCCATACCCATTCCACATTCACGAACCATTCCCATTATGTGAAATCTTACCCAGCCTGGTCAGTGACATTGAAACACCCATACACATTTTCCCCTTCAAGAACTGGTCCCATTGTGACAAGTGATGTATTCCTGTGCCATTGGGCTACAACGAACACCAGACTCATTGTGTAGAGAAGACCACTGGAACTAGTGGGACTGGTTCTACAGGCGCCTGTTCTTTGTACACTTATCGGGACGGAGGAAAATACCTGCGGACCAAATCGGTGAGGCAGATGTCGACTGACGGGACTTTGTAGTACTCTTCGGTCTATGAGGGAAAGCCATGAGGCTCTGTGCCTGAACTTTATCCGTGTTGTGTCTGTTTAGAACTATCTGTATTAACTGCCTTGATGTTTTTCCTGTGCTGTTCTTTATTAATTTAATAAATCACGTTTTAGTTTATTTCAACGATCACTGTGTTATATATATGGATCAGCCAGAAGAACACTGCAGGAAATCAAATCAAATCAAATCAAATCAAATCAACTTTATTAGGGTCACAAACTGGGCGCACAGGCCCGTCTTACATTCGGCCCTTTCAATCACTCGTCTTTCGTTCATCAAGAGCATTATACATTTACATAGGAAGAAAAATAAACATTGTGAAATGAATGTTGTAAACATAAACAAGGCTAATTACCATGTTATGAAGCCCATCTCCCACCTATCCATACATCACCCCACCCACATAACCCCACCTACCCACACACACGCGCACCAAAGGACACATAAACACCCCACCTACCCACACACACGCACACCAAGGGACACATACATACCCCACCAACCGACCCATCCCCCACACACTGCCCTAACCTGATCCCCCAACCAAAACACACTCGCCACCCACAAACATTCCCCCACCCACCAACACATCCCACGCCCATCCACATCTTAACCCACAAATCCTCTCCCCACCCACACCTCAAACCACCCATCCCTTAGCCACATCTCCATCGACAACATATTCCCCACCCATGCACACAATCCCCCACCAACCCACACATCGCACATTCACTCACACATCCCCGAACCATACACACACATCCCCACCAACTGGCATGTCCCTACCCCCCCCCCACCCACCTCCCTAACCATCCATACATCCCCAATCCACACACACACACACCCCACCACCCACACATACAACTTCCACCCACCCACACGTGCCTTAACCTAATCCCCCACCACACAATCCCCCACCCGCACATCACATACACCCCCTACCACGCACTATTCCCAACCCACGCACCACACACACATATATCCCTCACCAACACATCCCCACTTACACACCACACACATATCCCCACCCAGATACCACACAATATTCCCACCCACACCCACACAGATACCCTTACCCATCCACCCCACATACCCCTACTCACACACCACAAAAATCCTCCACCCACACACACATACCTCACTCACACAATATCCCCAACCAACACACCACACACCTCTCCCCACCCACACACGCATTCCCTACCCGTCCACCAAACACACTCACTCACACATACATCCTCCACTACGCACTCACACACCCCCACCCACCCACCCCCAACCAAACATCTCTCGATCACAATACCCCTACCCACACACATCCTCCACCCACTCACACATCCCACCCCGACACATACAACTCCCTTACCCACCTACACATCCCTAAGTCACTCACACACCCCCACCCACACATTTCTCATCCACACACACACATCTCCCACCCACACATCCCCGCATACTTCCCCCAACCACCACAATCCCCTACTCACCCACACATATACCCCACCCATACGCACATTCCCCGCACCCATCACACACATCCCCCACACCACACACTATCCTCCACCCATACCACCACAAACATACCCTCCACCCACACATCATTCACACACACCCCACCAACACACCGCACACATATCTCAAACCCACACACCATACACTTCTCCCCACCCGCCCTTGCATCCCCAATCCACCCAACACAATCCCCTATCCACACAACCCCGCCTCCCACACATACTTCCTCAAACCATCCACACATCTCCACCCACATAAACACACATCCCCCGCATCCGTCCCATACACATATCCTCCACCCATACACACATCCCCCACACCATTTCCAACACCCCTACTTTCACCCCCACACATCCATCCACACATCCCACCAACACCCACAAATATCACTACCCACCAATACCCACACACCCCAACCCATCCAAACGCATACCCCCACCCACACACCCCCACCCACACTTATCCCCACTCACACACATCCTCCACATACAGTCACACTTCTTCACATCTAGACACATACAAAATGTCTCACGTTAGTATTGAAACTAGTATGAAAAAACTCCCACACTTTAGTCACACACATACACTGACACTTGTCATGAGCAGTCTCATAAAAATGTTAAACATGGAGAAAAATATGTACATAAAATGTATGTGACGTAAAAATAGTGATGCTCTCTCTCTCTCTCTCTCTCTCTCTCTCCTCTCTCTCTCTCTCTCCTCTCTCTCTCTCTCTCTCTCTCTCTCACACACACACACACACACACACACACACATTCACTCTCCTGCTCATTCTTTCACTCTCACGCTCACTCGTTCTGTCTCTCATTCACACTCACTGACTCTCTCACTCAAACTACAGTAATGAACATGAGTTTATATTATGCATGATAAAATCAAATGGTATTTAACTGATAATATGACAGATGAGAATACACAAACATATGGTTTCGCGTGTTACATAACATGCGTGTTACATGACATGCATCTGCTCAGCTCTCTCTCTCTCTCTCTCTCTCTCTGTATTCTTTCATATACACACACTCACACGCATGCGCGCGCTCTCACACACACACACACTAACACATCAACTCTCCCACTGTCTCACTCTCTAACACACAATCCTACACACACACACACACTCACTCTCTCAATCACACTCTCTCACACATACATGTACACATGAACGCATGCACGCACGCAAACACTCCCTCACTCACTCTCACACATACGAATGCATAGGTCCCGAGGTCGAAAGATAGAGTTACAGTGAGTCCAGGGAACGGAGGAGGGTTGGCAAGCAAAGACCTATCCCAGCCAGGGCTATAGAATAGTATTGAAACATTGTGAAAGGCTATTTGAGACCCTCCACGTAGCTTGTTACAATTTCTGGGGGCACGTCGCGGGATATTTGAAATCCTGGTGGAGTTCTGGCTGATATAGTGATAGGGGACAGATATTCTTGTCTACTATCAATAGGTTCTGCCTACCGTACCTGGCTATTGTCTATACTCTTCCTGACACGGACTGACCGACATACGACGTGTTGTGGTCAGGTAAAATAACCAGTTGTGTTCTTGAGATTGAAATTTAATATACAATTACCTCTTCCCCTACCCTCTGAATGTAAGATGGCATCCGCTAAATTTAATGTTGCCGAAGTACAGGCTACAGGGCGTGAGATGGGTTATGATGGGGCGGAGTTACAGAAATATGTTCAGGAAGTGGAAAGAGACTTCAGACAAGCTGTGCGCGATGCTAAGAAAATTGAGGCTGAGGCTGAGGCTAGGAAGATGGAGGCTGAGGCTAGGAAGATGGAGGCCGAGCAGGCAGTCAGAGACCATGAGTTCCGTATGAGGGAGTTGGCGCTGAAAGCTCAAACTGCCAAGGAAAGCGAGGGTGCAGTGGGAGGCGCAGTTCTCCCTGACTCAACAACTTCTAGTGGCGGTCCATACCAGGCAATGAAGTTCCCATTACTCCGGTTCGATGAACACAAAGATAAGATCGACCAGTATCTTCACAGATTTCAGTCGATGGCTTTGGCTATGGGATTGGAACGTGGGAAATGGAACTTGAAACTCTCACAGGGCCTGAGGGGGACAGCGTACGAGGTCTACTCAAGGTTGCCACCTGGTATGGAGAATGACTATGAGGCCCTGGAAAAAGCATTATTGAAAAGGTTCCAGATGACGGCCCATACATACCGACAGCAGTTCAGAAAGTCAAAGAGAGAGCCAGGGGAGATGTTCGCAGCCTACAGCATTAGACTTAAGTCTTACCTTTTGAAGTGGATGTCATTAGCTGGATTTGCTAACGACTATGAAAGTTTAGAAGAATTAGTGGTCGTGGACCAAATGAAGAGAATGATGCCTAAGCCATTGCAAACCTTCTTGCTTGAAAATGGGGCAGAAAGGTTAGACGTAGTAAACACATTAGCGGAAAGGTATGTGCGAGCTCATGGGGATAATGGGGAACTGTCACAACCCAATCCCCGACCACCAGACACATGGTCTGGAAAGAAGAAGAACCCTAAAACAGCTCACACCAAGAAGGAGGATCCTTTCGATAAAGTTCCACTTAAGAAACCCTCTGGTAAGAGTCCACCTGGATCTCCTAAAAGAAAATGGAGTGAAAAGTGGTTGCGCCTACTGCAAATCTCCCACCCACAATACGGCCGATTGCAGGCGCAAACAGAAAGACTCTCACTATGCTGCCTGTCGTGTAGAAACCGGGGAAGGGTCTAACAAGGAGGTAGAAGGGAGGGGTCTTGAGAACAAAGATTCAGAGAAACCACCAGTAGTAGAGACGATACTTGTGAACGGACAACCAGTCGAGTGTCTCTATGACACCGGTCTGCAGTTTGAGGCCGTAATTTCCTCACACTTAGTGAGCCCAGAGCAGCTAACCGGGGAGTCTATTGAGATTCAAACGGCGACCAAGAGTGCGGTAGCGATGTCTCTTCCGATTGCGAAGGTAGACATCAAATCGAAATATGTTACCGGCACTATCCAGGCAGCCGTTCTGCTAGATCCGATCTTCCCAATGATCTTGGGTTGTCGCTACGTCTTTCTAGGGATCCCAACAGAACCCATGTACGTAGGGGCAATACAAACCAGATCGCAATCGGGAGATGAGCAGACGCCGGCCTTGATCGTGAATCCCTTGCCTGGGGAGTTACGAGCTGCTCAAAGCCAGGATGCTACTTTGCAACCTTGCTTTAACCAGTTGCCAAAAAGTTCTGACCCACCAAGACGGGGTCAGTATTATATGAAGAATCGGTTACTGTACCGGAGAGCCGGAGTGGAGGAACGCCAGCATGGACAGCTGGTAGTTCCTAAGGCCTATCGGGAACAACTTCTTCATATGGGACACACCATTTAATTCAGTGGACATATGGGTGTCGGGGCAACACTCCAGCGCATTTCCTGCCATTACTACTGGCCAGGGATGACTGGAGACGTGCGTCGGTACGTCAAGTCGTGCCCAGAGTGCCAACGTGTGGCACCAAAACATTGGACGGCTCCGGTAATCCTGGGCGACATGCCCATTATGAACTCTCCTTTCGAGAGAGTTGCCATCGATCTGGTTGGTCCTCTTCCTCGGACTAGGAAGAGGGATATATATATTCTTACGATGGTGGATTGCTGTTCCATGTGGGGCGAGGCGATACCGTTGGCCACAATCGACTCGAAGCGAGTGGCTGATGCACTGATGGAGACCTTTACTCGGTTGGGATTTCCAAACCAGATCCTAACGGACAATGGGTCTCAGTTCTGTGGTAAGCTGATGGAGGAAGTCTTTCGTATCTTCCAGACTAACCACATTCACACAAGCTTATACCACCCTCAGTCGAATGGGCAAGTAGAGAGGTTTAATGGTACCTTGATGACCATGCTTCGGAAGCTGGCTCAAGAGAAACCAGACAGATGGGATGAGTATATCCCAGCCGCCTTTTTCGCCTATCGGGAGGTTCCCCATGGGTCGACCGGGTTGCCACCAGCCACTCTACTATTCGGGAGGCCAATTAAGGGTCCCTTAGAAGCCCTATTGAGATGTTGGACAGAGGAGGAAACTTCCGAAGAAGTTGTATCCTCATATAAATACGTCGAAGAGTTAAAGAAGAAACTCCAAACGGGTTGGGCTTTGGCAGCTCAGAATCTGAGGGCGGCCAGAAAGAGACACGCGGCCTACTACAATAGAAGGACGAAAGATAGGTCTCTTAAAGTGGGGGATCGGGTTCTGTTGTTACTTCCAGTAGGTTCCAATAAACTCGAGATTGGTTGGCAGGGGCCTTTCCCGGTGGAAAGGGTTGTGTCCCGCACCAACTATGCCATCCGGATCAGGGGGAAATCCAAAATCTTCCACATTAACCTCCTCAAAAAGTATGAAGAACGATCTGATGGTACTTCTCTCCCACTCATGACTATGGCGGTCGCGATGGAAACTGAATCGGGCGAAGACGCGGATAGGGAGTATCCTTTACACCCTGGGGAAACCTATAGGGATGTACATATAAATCCTGATCTGTCGGCTGAAGAAACAGACCGGGTCATCCGTTTGTTGGAGTCCCATCAGCAGATTCTTACCGATCGGCCAGGGCGGACAGGGTTGGTCGAGTTTGATATGACTCTGACTACCCAAGACCCCGTTCGCCAAAAAATATATCCAGTGCCCTTTTCGAAAGAGAAGGCCCTGGAAGCCGAAATCCAGAAGCTTCTGGACGATGACATCATCACTCCTTCGACTTCTCCTTATAATGCCGGGGTTGTCTTGTTGAGGAAGCCCAGTGGGGAGCACCGCTTATGTATTGATTACAGACATTTAAACAGTTGTACAACATTCCAAGTTGAACCGTTGCCGAACACAAATCAACTGTTTGCGAGACTAAATAAGGCAAAGTACTTTTCTAAAATTGATCTAAGCAGGGGATATTATCAGATCCCTGTGAAGCCCGAGGTTCGACCCTTGCTCGCCTTCAGTACTCCGAGCGGGCACTACGAATTCAAGGTGATGCCATTTGGGCTGAGCAATGCGCCCAGTGTGTTCACCCGCATGATGAGAATGTTATTAGAGCCTTTAAAGGATCCCTCTGTCGTCTCGTTTATGGATGATATTCTCATCGCGTCTGACAATCTGAAAGATCACCTGAAGTCCTTGGGACAGATTTTCACAAGGTTAAAAGAGGAAGGGTTAACCGCCCGTCCAGCCAAATGCATGATTGGCTATCAATCCTTGGAATTTCTGGGACATACTATTACCCCAGGGGGACTGGTACCGGAAGAAAAGAATATTGAGAAGGTCAGACTCGCACCCCGTCCTAAGTCCAAAAAGGATGTTAGGTCTTTCTTGTCTCTGTGTGGGTTTTACCAGAAATTTATTCCGCGGTTCAACGAAATTGGGGCGCCGTTAACAGAAACCCTGAAGAAAGGATCACCAGATCCTATAGTCTGGACCCCGAGCTGTGAAGAAGCTTATGGGAAGCTGAAACAGGCTTTGGTGGATAGGCCAGTCCTGCAACTCCCAAATTTGGAGAAAACGTTTGTTCTAAGAACCGACGCGAGTAACATAGGGATTGGGGCAACTCTGTTGCAGGAAGGGCGAGATGATGCGTCGGTGCTATGTCCGGTGGCGTATGCAAGTAGAAAACTGTTGCCCGCCGAACGGAATTACTCCACCGTCGAACGGGAATGTCTAGCTCTCGTGTGGGCAGTACAGAAATTTCAACCTTATCTGTATGGAGTACCGTTCAAAGTGCAATCCGACCATCAACCTCTGATGTTTTTGGCAACTTCTAAGAAACTGAACGCGAGGTTAATGAGATGGTCATTGCTCCTACAACCGTATCAGTTCACGGTCGAATACATCCCCGGAAGGGAGAATGTGGGAGCTGATTTTCTTTCACGGCATCCTATAGTTAAATGTGAGGGTGGGGTCATTCGAACAGAACCTCTGGTAGTCGAAAGTTCGTAGGGTTCGACTTTCTTAAGAGGGGGCCTATGTGGCGAAACGCCAGTGGCTCATGTCCTCATGCCTTCTATAAATTTGGGGAAATAGAGGGAAACAGCTTTCGGGAACCCTCAGTTCTCTTGTTCGCTCAATCCCCATGGAAGATACTTTAACAACACGATCTTCTTAATAGAATTATTAGAAATATATCTTTCTTCGGGGAAAACCCGATAGGGTCCCCTACACCAAATGAGCACCAGTGCAAGTTCTGGTGCAATTCATGGCCGTTCCAGCACATACCGTTTGGTAGTTGCAGCATGTCAAGTTGATTTAAAGATTAAGACAGAGGTGCAACCTACTACTGATGCAGTTGGAAAGGTAATAATTGGGTTGTGGGTAGTCCAGCCAGACCTGGACCTATAAATGTATTTTGTCTCGACGGGGAAGATGAATTGGCGAAAAGCCAATCATAACATATGAAGAGTTGGTTGACCGTTGGCCAATCTTACTAGGCGTCTTGTTCTTGGCATAGCCGGGGGAGTGAATCTGAACAATATATCTCCCCAGAGGATTTCATTTGTTCTTGGCGGCAGATGAGCTGTTGCTATCTTTCTTCCTACGGCCTGAACTCGGCATAGTAGCATCTCTCATTTAAATATAAACACATTATATAGCTACGGTATGCCGGAAGGAGGGAAGGGCTCCGTGCGGACGGTTTCCACCAATCTATGATCTATCTTCTTGAGCCTGAAGAGGCTATCCACTGTGTTATCTCTTTCATCCTTTTAGCGGATAGGGTGGCCGGGTGAACTGACTAGGTTGCGGGTCGATAATATCATCTAGTTCTACGTGTAAGGTGAGGCACTGCCGGTACATTGCGGCGACAGCTCAGACAAGAGCAGCGGCCGGAAGGAAGTAGTATCTTCTTTTCCTATTCTTGCTGGGAATGGGGAACGACACTTCTTTACATACACATAATTACCCACACAACACCACAAGAGCTTTGTCGTGAGAAAGGCAGGGTTTGCAAGTGAGAGATAAGCCTGGAAATGAATGTGCCCAATAATAATAAAGGCTTGGTATGAGTGTGGAGAGTGAGTCTTGTAGGCAAAAAGTTCCTAGGGTGGACAACCGGACGTCTACAAGCTGGAGGTCTACTCAAGCCCGGACGTAGCCAATCCAGGGGCTACCTGACAGGTCAGGCCCATTCATTCGGGCCTCGTATCTAATGTATTGGGTAGGGAACCTATATGTCAAATGTAGTAACTGAGGCCCTATTGATCCTCAGGATTGTGGTACTTGAGTCAGCCTAGTCGTTCACTATTCTCTGTCATCTCCAGGGTCCTCCTTGAATTGAAGGGAGCATAAGAGATCTGCAAGGCCACGAGAGTATCACCTTAAGACATTCTCAGGTGAACCATGGACTTTCAGGACGGCCACAGGCTAATGACTCCAATCAAGGAATCAATGTCCGATTAGTCCTGATCTAGTGGCATCCTTCGGTATCCGCTCTATACAAATCCCATCGTCAATAGTGGAGTGATTGAACCTATGTTCCTGAATGAACCGACAGCTCATTCTCGGTCCTACTCATCCGTGTCAGTGACATTGAAAAACCCATACCCATTCCACATTCACGAACCATTCCCATTATGTGAAATCTTACCCAGCCTGGTCAGTGACATTGAAACACCCATACACATTTTCCCCTTCAAGAACTGGTCCCATTGTGACAAGTGATGTATTCCTGTGCCATTGGGCTACAACGAACACCAGACTCATTGTGTAGAGAAGACCACTGGAACTAGTGGGACTGGTTCTACAGGCGCCTGTTCTTTGTACACTTATCGGGACGGAGGAAAATACCTGCGGACCAAATCGGTGAGGCAGATGTCGACTGACGGGACTTTGTAGTACTCTTCGGTCTATGAGGGAAAGCCATGAGGCTCTGTGCCTGAACTTTATCCGTGTTGTGTCTGTTTAGAACTATCTGTATTAACTGCCTTGATGTTTTCCTGTGCTGTTCTTTATTAATTTAATAAATCACGTTTTAGTTTATTCCAACGATCACTGTGTTATATATATGGATCAGCCAGAAGAACACTGCAGGAAATAGGTCCCGACGTCGAAAGATAGAGTGACAGTGAGTCCAGGGAACGGAGGAGGGTTGGCAAGCAAAGACCTATCCCAGCCAGGGCTAGAGAATAGTATTGAAACATTGTGAAAGGCTATTTGAGACCCTCCACGTAGCTTGTTACACCCTACCACGCACTATTCCCAACCCACGCACCACACACACACATATCCCTCACCAACACATCCCCACTTACACACCACACACATATCCCCCACCCAGATACCACACAATATTCGCACCCACACCTACACAGATACCCTTACCCATCCACCCCACATACCCCCACTCACACACCACAAAAATCCCCCACCCACAGACACATACCTCACCCACACAATATCACCAACCAACACACCACACACCTCTCCCACCCACACACGCATTCCCTACCCGTCCACCAACACACACTCACTCACGCATACATCCTCCACTACGCACCCACACACCCCCACCCACCCCCTCCCAACCAAACATCTCTCGATCACAATACCCCCACCCCCACACACATCCTCCACCCACTCACACATCCCATCCCGAAACATACAACTCCGTCACCCACCTACACATCCCTAAGCCACTCACACACCCCCACCCACGCACACACATCTCCCACCCACACTCCCCCACATACTTCCCCCAACCACCACAATCCCCTGCTCACACACACACATATACCCCACCCATATGCACATTCCCGCACCCATCACACACATCCCCCACACCACACACTATCCTCCACCCATACCACCACAAACATACCCTCCACCCACACATCATTCACACATCCCCCACCAACACACCGCACACATATCTCAAACCCACACACCATACACTTCTCCCCACCCGCCCTTCCATCCCAAATCCACCCAAAACAATCCCCTACCCACACAACCTCGCCTCCCACACATACTTCCTCAAACCATCCACACATCTCCACCCACATAAACACACATCCCCTGCATCCGTCCCATACACATATCCTCCACCCATACACACATCCCCCACACCCATTCCAAACCCCAACTTTCACCCCCACACATCCATCCACACATCCCACCAACACCCACAAATACCACTACCCACCAAAACCCACACACCCCAACCCATCCAAATGCATACCCACACCCACACATATCCCCACACTCACACACATCCTCCACATACACTCACACTTCCTCACATCTAGACACATACAAAATGTCTCACGTTAGTATTGAAACTAGTATGAATAAACTCCCACACTTTACTCACACACATACACTGACACTTGTCATGAGCAGTCTCATAAAAATGTTAAACATGGAGAAAAATGTGTACATAAAATGTATATGACGTAAAAATAGTGATGCTCTCTCTCTCTCTCTCTCTCTCTCTCTCTCTCTCTCTCTCTCTCTCTCTCTCTCTCTCTCTCTCTCTCTCTCTCTCTCTCTCTCTCACACACACACACACACATTCACTCTCACGCTCACACATTCACTCTTCCGCTCATTCATTCACTCTCACGCATTCACTCTCCCGCTCATTCACTCTCACGCTCACTCATTCACTCTCCTGCTCACTCATTCACTTTCCCGTTCACTCATTCACTCTCCCGCTCACTCATTCACTCTCCCGCTCACTCATTCACTCTCACGCTCACTCGTTCTGTCTCTCATTCACACTCACTGACTCAAACTACAGTAATGAACATGAGTTTATATTGTACATGATAAAATCAAATGGTATTTAACTGATAATATGGACAGATGAGAATACACAAACATATGGATTCGCGTGTTACATAACATGCGTGTTACATGACATGCATCTGCTCAGCTCTCTCTCTCTCTCTCTCTCTCTCTCTGTATTCTTTCATATACACACACTCACACGCATGCGCGCGCTCACACACACACATACTAACACATCAACTCTGCCACTGTCTCACTCTCTAACACACAATCCTTCACACACACACACACACTCACTCTCCCAATCACACTCTCTCACACATACACATACACATGAACGCATGCACATTAACGCATGCACGCACACATACACTCCCTCACTCACTCTCACACATACACGTACGAATGCATGCACTGACACATTCCCCCACCATTTCTCGCTCAATCACTCTCTCCACACACACGCATGCACGTGCGCACACACGCATTCTCTCTCTCTCTCTCTCTCTCTCTCTCTCTCTCTCTCTCTCTCTCTCTCTCTCTCTCTCTCTCTCTCTCTCTCGCTCCCACATATATAGTGAACAATTATAGTTAAACAATTATAATGAACAATTATACCAGTAAATGAATTATGGTGGCATATAGTCGGTATGGATTAAGTATTGAAAGAGTTTTCGGTTAAATGTGTAGGGACTCATTGGAGTTTTCAGATCTGGAGGCAGATCATTCCATAAGTGAGCACCAGAATAGGCGAAACATGTTTTGTATAGGTCCAATCTAGGCTTTGAGACATGTAACAAATTTAGGTGCTTGCTGTTCATTGCATTAGATTGAATCAGCGGCAGAAGATACTCTGGGGTATTTTGAGATATAATTTTATTCACTAATTTGGCTTTGTTGAAAAGGAAGCGCTTTTGTAGTGGTAGAAGTCTTAGATGACTGTACACATTATTACTTTCAACGTGCTTTATGTCAGAAACCAGACGAATAGCGCGGTTTTGTAGAGAACATAGTCGTTTTAAATTAGATTTAGGGCAACCATCCCAAACAGTGGAACAGTAATCGAGATGTGATTGGATTTAGCATATATAGAATATTTTTCGTGTGCTTTCGTCCAGGAAGTGCTGAATTTTAGCAAGTTGGTAAACTTTTTGTGCTATTTTCTTGGTAAGAGCGTGAACATGAGAGCTCCAGTCCAAATGGCTGTCTATTAAAAGCCCTAGTGTTTTATGTTCAGTCACATTAACTATAGGTAACGAGCCCATGCGGAGTTCGAGCGGTGATCCAGTTATGGCTAGTGTCTGTAGTTTTTGTCTGGTCGTTATTAGCATGGATTTGGTTTTGTCGATGTTAATTTGCATGCGGTTTTCATTGCTCCATCTAGTAAGATTATCAAGTTCCTTTTGTAAAGAATTCTCTAATTCACTACGGTTTTCTTGACTAGTATATATAGTACAGTCGTCTGCGAATAGATCACAAGTTGTATTGATATATAAAGGAAGATCATTAATATAAACTGCAAAAAGCAGCGGACCTAGTATTGAGCCCTGAGGCACACCAAAATTAAGCTGTGTGGGTCTTGATAGACAGTTGTTGAAGGACACGACTTGTTGCCTGTCGGATAGAAATGACATAATTATGTTCACCATGTTGGTGCTTGTCTTCATTTGCTTTAGTTTTCTAATTAAAATATCGTGATCTACCATATCAAATGCTTTTTTAAAGTCTACAAACACCGCTCCACAAATTCTACCGTTGTTGATGTTTAAGTGCCAGTTATCGGTCATTTTTGTTAGAGCACTATGGCAAGAATATTTAGGTCGAAACCCAGATTGACTGTTAATTATTAGATCATTGTTACGGTGACAAGCAGCGTCTGGATCTTTTCTCCGGGGCATGCCGGTGTGTTGGGAAATGAACAGGCGGACAGATTGGCTGGCTCGGCAAAACTTGGTGGAGTATTGATGCATGATAAGGCAGGCGTGGTTGCGGCCTTGTGGGAGCACGTGTACACCTCGGAGGAGCAAATAGATTACCATGGTCTGGCAAGAATGAGACAGCGAGGGTTGACGAGGAGATCTGGCCGACGCTCGACGCTCAGAGGAAAGGCGAGACGGACATATAATCAGATTGCTACTGGTACTGTTGGTGTTGGTACTCTTCGCTGGCTACTGAGGTTGGGGATGGAGCGCTTATGGGAATGCCCCGAATGCTGTGATGTGGGTTCCTAAATCAATCAATCAATCAAACCATATTTAACAGATGCCCATAACTACACGGTGCCTGCAAATCCCGCGGTGGTAGGATCGAGTTCGCATCCAGGAGACTTTCAGCATTAAACTGGGCTCCCAAGGCGACATAGCCTAACATGGTACCAGGAAATTTCTTTGGAAGTAAAGGCCAACGATGAGATATTGACATCATCAACCATCCAGTGGTCTTTACATTTATGGACAAAAACATGCAAACAATCTTTTCACACGTCTTAAGGAACATTTGGACATATGGTGCTAAACTCACAACAGACCAGTCGGCAATCAGTTTGTGATGTGGTCAGGACTAACCTGAAAATGATACCATGAGGATTACAATTTTGAGAAAAACCCATAAGACTAATTGGGGGGGGGGGGGGCAGACGAGCAATACAAGCATAAATCTAGCACCATATACCAAAATGACTTCAGTTGTCTTGTCTAAAAATTCAGCCTGAAAGACAACAGAAGACAGAGGTCGTGAATGACACCTATTACCAACAGTTGGCCCTGTCACAGAGAGTTGAAATAATTCCTAGAAACAGCTGCCCCACCAACTAACGCTTCTCCTATTACATATACATTACATAGCCATTAGACTGGACATATAACCTCGATATCTAGAGGCCACTCCACCAACTGCCACCCAGTGGGCATACCTGGTCAATAGACTGGATATATAACCTCGATATCTAGAGGCCACTCTGCCAACCGCCACCAGGTGGGCGTGCCTAGTCATTAAACTGGATATATTGCAATGTATTCCCTGAATGAAGTTACACACAAATGCCATAAATAAAATATTGCACGATTTCTTGCTTGTCATATTTCGCTGTATCTCGTCAGGTACATCCTGCAGATTTATGTATCGTGTTATGTGAAAGACGAATGATACCTTGGCTACACATTCACACTATGTCAGCGACGATGTACATTATCGTGAATATATGTGTTTATTGATATATATGTGCGATTCCAATAAGCGTGGACGGTCATGGTTCATCATCTTACACGATCACCAGAGTCGTGGATCAGATCCGTGTTCTTGTCTCGACCATACCACGTGGCCAAGCCTACTAGGTATGCACGTCTCTGCCTTCCCCTTGTTCTCATTTCCTCGATCTTGCCAGTTGTCTCAAAGTTCTCCAATTTATTCCTTCTCATAAAATGACCACAAAACTTTTGACAGTCTACGTCATATTTCACTAATCAGTTTAATTTTTGAATAGTCTTTTTCTACAGTTATACCTATAGAATTGTTCAACATTCCCCATTGATCATCCACATCTTAAAATAGGAGTTCTAGATCAGACAATAAATCAAATATGTTCTTATATGTAAAAATTGTCGTGTATTTCCGTGTCATTATAAGAGCGCTAAGGGGTTAGAAGAGCTGATCCTGTCTGTGAAGAGGCACAGTGAGAGACATAATCTATTTATGGGCAAATCAAAGGTAAAATCCACAGAAAAACCTACATTCTAACCAAAGATCACAATCAACAAAAATGAAATTGAAAATGTCACAGGCTGAATATCTTGGCTCCAAACTCAACAACAATGCGGAATATTTAAAAGATATTAGATATAAGCTGCCCTTAGCACTGCCGAGATTAAACAGTGTTGCAAATCTATGGCACAACGCCGGCAGACAAGTTAAAATATTTGGGGACATCCACCTGTCCTGTGGCAACATATGAATGTGAGTTTAGACATTTCGGCAATCACTAGAGAAAACAACTGATCTATTAGAGCCCAAATGCTACAGAAAATTCTGAGAAAATCGTGGACCAACAGGAAGAAACAAAGCGACATTCTAGAAGAAAACTGGCTCGTTGCTAATGTTAACCTCGTCGCCAGATACATTACATGTTTACTTTTATGTGGTTGATATTTTAACAGTGTTAGTTAAAGCAATCTGTGCTTATATAAAAATGATGAATAGACTATATGAACATGCACGGAGGTATGTTAGGTTATTGGAAGTGATGTATTATCTTGTGACCCTGATATGATAGTTGAAGAAAGCGAAAGAGAGAGTAAGCTACAAGCAGTCAGTGATCATGGACGAGCCGTTAACTGAGGTTGACTATAGACAGTCAGTCATATCACAGCCACACTCCTATAATACGAGTCACATATATTCAGCTCAGAATTTTTCAGCTGACAAACTGAACGAGCCGAATCAATAACATATAATCAAGGCGATATATTTAAACCACAACACGGTTATCGTTCAGTAACAACAACAATAATCTGCACCATGCCAAGCATCGTGTCTCGGAAACTGGAATGCGTTGGCCATGTTAGACCTCACAGTGGCTGCGAGAGAACAGTGATGGAAGGCCTCGTTCATGGTAGAAGAAGCAGGGGTCAACTAGCACTGAGACGGACACAGGATATGACCAATACATTGAGCATGAGGGTGCATGAGGTGGGGGAACTGGGTCTAGCACCAGTGCGCTTTAGTGCGTGTAAACGTTTCCTTTAGTCCTGCTTTACTATAAATGTATATATTGTTTTTTTTTTTAATGTGTTTGTAGTCCTCACAGCCAGAGATCTATAAGTTTACCTTTCTAACCATTAGGTAAACTGTCCACCCTTTAAGTTGTCTGTAGATCGTTCTAGTATGTTGTCGTGTGTGTGTAAAGAATGACTGTCGTATTAGTTACTTGTTCTTCTTTACCACTTTAGTGTCGTCCCTGGAGTGAAGAGAATCAACACCCACATTATTTTTAATTCAATATCTCTATTCTGGAGAAATCCAGCAGACTCCGTCCACACACTCCCTCAATCTGAAGACACCTTCCTCTCACTCTTACTCACCCCTGGATCATGCCCCCTCTCATTCTTCCCCAACATAACATACTTGACAACTCTCGCTTCAACAAATAAAAACAAGAAATTTATTAAAGCAAAGAGTATATGTAGGAGAAGTGTATGTGTGTATAAGGTGTAGAATGTGTGACGGGTATTCTAAATCGTCTATAGACTCAGATCAGTGTTCAAGAGGATATTCATTCTCATCCCTGTGCTGAAGACACACCAGCACCATGTATCCCATACAAGTAGCCTCACCCAGGTGATGCTCCTCCGGTCACGTGAAGACTTCCTCCGTTGTCTCTGGAACCACCAGGATGCTTGGACACCCCTGACAAACACTGTCTAATTAGAGTCTGATTCACACTATGAACTTCCTCGGTTATTTAACGGATTGTTAATCAGGAAATTCTAATCCTATTGTCACTGTTAGTGGAGAAATCTTAATGGATCTAGAGTCACTGGTTCTAAAGATTCCTCATATTAACACCACAATCTAACTGTTCTGGGTATCAGTATAAATTATGCAATGTTCTGACTGTTTATTGATACATCTATCACTTGGCTAAACCTCAATCTCGTCAACATGTCCTGCTCAGCAGAAGCCAGGTTCCCGCAAACCAACTTGGGTATGAGCCCTATGTAGCGGCTTCTCAGCAACCTCTGTCTTCAGATGATGAGCCCTCCTTGTATAAAACTTTGAACCTGCTTCTTCGTAGTAAATCATCGCACACTCAAGTGGAACACTCAAGGGGAACTGTACATGGAACCTGTAGAGCAGATAACATCATGGTGAGGGCAACTCAGTCCTGGCCAGAATTAGGCAAGTGTAGGCCAATAACAGCACTCAGATCTATAACAGAGATCCGATCTCTGTCATACAGCCAAATAACTCAATCATATGATCTGAGACATGGCAACCCCAGGAAAGACTAAAGGAACGGGTAGAAACCCAGCAGATGCCCTACTGGAAGATCCTACCATTACACATTCCCCTCCTCCCTCTCAACCATCCTTAATCTCTCTAATTATTATTCCACTACATTGTCCTCAACTTCCTGAGTAAAATGATATCTCACATAAGCTAGTTGAAGCCACACAATAGAATACTAGTGCCGACGCTCCTATGATACTTTCTAGCACCGCACTATAGAACATTCTATCACTAATCATAATACATTATATCACTGCACAGTACTGCACTCTATTCCTAATCATACTCTTAAGTTAGATATAATTAATTGCCTACCATATGTCTCTTCCTGTTGTTACTCGAGAAACTAGGCAATCCGATTGGATCTATGTCCGCGGATAACTATCCCTACTAAGACAGCCCAGTCCCTCTAATATAACACAACTCGGAATAATCCCCAATCCTAACACTTCAGAATGTTTTTCTCGACTCCCTCTACCTGTTTACTGCACTGGGTTTTATATGGGTGCTTGAGTGAGTCACCAGAAAGTCCAGACGCCAATCAGTCCAGAATCTGGCTTTGTCCTCCTGTTTCCAGACTAACCAGAGTCAATTAGCTGTCAAGTTTCCTTTTCATCTGGGGAGTTCTTTGTCTCATCCAACAAATATCCGGGTTGTCTGTGAGCCAGAGACCTTTCTCCCATTACAGAATCCTTCTGACCTCTAGCAGACATCTGTCCATTACTTTCAACGGCCAACTCCCGTTTTGTAGACAAATGTTGCCAATACACACCTCTCGAACAACATCCTGTCGTCAAACTGTCGACTGTGTGTAGACAACTCGACGTGACTCCCTTTGATCTCATACACACTGTCGACCAGGTGCAGAAAATTATACCGACGTATTTTCCTCAGTTTGTTCACCATCAACGAGTCAATTGTGTTAGCAAAATAATGTCGGGCCTGGTTGTCATCGATCGACTGTCAAGTTTATTTATCCTGTGACATATGTCCATCTATATGCATATGTCTTGTCTGATATGTCTCTAATTCTGATTACACACACACACACACACACACACACACACACATACTATATAACTACTACTATATATATATATATATATATATATATATATATATATATATATATATATATATATATATATATATATATATTAAGATAATATTTTTACATTTAAAACTTACTGATCAAGCATCTTCTAAGCTCTATGATATCTTTTCTCTTTACTGGCTCAGAACCACGTTTGCTACATACATCCATTGATGATCCATTATTTGAAACTTGAGTGACCAGAAGACACGTCTCGTTGTCCACCTGGTACCAGTTCTCCGGACACAGTGACGTTTTGTGTGGCCAACATTGAGTGATCTCCTGTGTGGGACTAACTGTGGATGTGGATGCAGTGCTTGTTTGTGACGACACTGTTGACAACTCTGTAGATGATGAACCGGGCGATGTCCTGGTCGATGTGACTGTTGACAGCTTTAGGTGGGTTGCAGAGGCATCACGTGATGATGGATCTGTCAAAAGACACGCAGCACAAAAATAATGTTTAACCACATGACAATACAGTATTTATGTATTACAACTAAGAACAAACATATTATAATAAACAATTATCGAGTAGTATGTGATATATTACATCTTCACGGCAAGTTATTTTAACTGACTCCGAGCGATGGGATAATTAATCGTCTTAAACGACTTACCGTGACTGCCATGATCTTGTATACAGTTGCTTTTCCAAAGCTGCCAGCATTATTTTAAGATTTAATACATGTCTGCTACCATATTAGCAACTTATAAATCATAACTGCGACACCACTACTTACAATTTTCGACCATCCAATGTTACTTGGTCCTAACATACTTTTATTTTTGGCACTGAATCTATTAACAATAATTATATAACATTCCGTCCAATTTAAATGTTCTGCAATGATATAACATTTCGATCCCGATTATGTCTTAATTGTATACTGTCGTCGCAAGGACAGTTTCAGTCCGTTTGTATGCTTTGCTACTGCACGTATGCATATATCACTATTTATTCTGTATTTGTAAACTTGTCACAGTCACTTTCATCATACACACAAACATACACACACCTACAAATATCCCCGTATATATATATATATATATATATATATATATATATATATATATATATATATATATATATATATATATATATATATATATATATAATCTCATCTCATCAGGCTCCTCTTGTGCCTTGCGTGGACAATAGATGGACAGTTTATGAACTATTTTGTGGAAGTGGAAATTTAATTTTCGAGGAAAATGCGTAGAATACCATGAACAGACAGAAAAATTAATGAGTCTGTACTTACAAGAAACGCAAGAAAAACGTAAACTGATTAGTGAAATTAGACGAAGACGGTCACTATTTGTTGGGTATGTTATAAGGAGAATTAAATAATAAAACTGAATGACAATTCGCACAATTTGCAGGGAAAGAGCACAGGGAAGACAACGTGATAAATACCCGAAATGGCATGGACACATCGCATAATCGCATCAAGAACCCGGACCTGATGCACAACAACTGTGATTCATCTCACCGACCTATGAACGGCCAAGCTTATCGGTATGGCACATGATGATGACCAATATGCCCGACTCACTTACTCCATAGTCAGAGAAGCAGATGGATCGTCTCCGCGCTTTGGGGCGTATGGGATATATGGTGCTAGCAGCATATAGTTATTGAATAATTGGCACTAGACGGTTGATGATGTCAACATCTTGGCGGCCACCTTACTTCCCTCATTAGCTGGCACCTACTTTAGTTTGGGTCAACCTGGAGGTCCAGATTATTTTAACAAAAACACTCAAGCTGATGACTATTCGAACACATTACCACTTGGCCGGATGGCAAGCTTCGTGGCCGCTGTACTACGGCGGTTCCCAAATTGATACATGACATACACACACTAGACGCTCTCATGTGTCAATCGCTTCCAACATTAAGAACCAAACTATTTCAGACGTTCTCTCGCACCACAGGCAAACTTGTTATTAGCCATACATATATGACATGCTACAGATATTACACACATTCGCTGATATGTGCATGCAGTATTTACGCGTCTCGGCCACGCATTTTGACTCAGCTCGACAGTGCCCTTAAGATGGGTTAAACTGTGCTTCTAGTTTGCAGCACATAAACATCTTAGGTGTTAAGATTTCGTCCTTACTCATTCCCTCACCCTAAAACATACATGATTGGCACGTACACAACAAATAGTGACATCGTGATGTTGTACGTAAATTACATCTTTTATGGAGGAAAACAAAACGTAATATAACTGAAAGCAGAGGAAAGAAAATGTTGCACTAACCTGTTATAGCAGCTTCACTCAAATTAAAGACGAAAACCAATTTATCGGCAACGCTTTTATTTGTGTTAATTGTGACAGAAAAATGGTGAGTGAAATCTTCTGAATGAACAGATGTAATAGTTATGTTAATTGTGGCTTTATTTGCAATGAAAGTTATGTCAACGATGATTGGTCTCCACACATATTGATTGTTTGTATAGTATTAACTGGAGTCTGTTGGGTGGTTTGGGTGTTTTATTTGAATATACTTGTTAATGTGTAGTATAGACTTCAGCCCAACTGCAGACAGCAAGTCTAAACGGCATGCCAGATCTAACCTGGTCACCTGATTCACTTGTTATTATCACTTGTGGTTTAGGCACCCCTTCAGCCTCGCAAGTTAAATTAACATTAGCGAACAATGTTTTTACTGTGACGTAGTCAGTACCGTTGTCAACTAAGCTTCGTCCTGTATCGGTGTATATGTTCAGTGAGAATAAGGAAATAGTTGGTGGTTCTGTGAATGTAATGATATTAATTAGTTCATTAAATATGGCATCATTTATTAGTCTTGGTGGGATACATCACTAGGCACAGCCGTGAAACACTTCGATTGTACATTACCTGGTTGCTTTGTCTAATACCAAGTAAATAGTCACTTTCTTAACAATACACATTAATTACAGCACAACACAAACAAGTATAGGACCCCTCATCTAGCACTGGCGTATATGGTTTTAGCCCCGTATTGTGAAAGAGATCGACATCTAGTGGACTCATTCATTCATTCATTCATTCATTCATACATTCATTCATTCATTCATTCATTCATTCATTAAGCACCATGTCCTTTGCAGAACCTCGCTCCCATTACAACTTTTCAGATAACCTCTCGATCTTCTCTTTGGCTTTCCTCTTCCTCTCGTCCCAGGCATATAAGGCTCCATTATTTTTTTCTCGATACTTTCATGACGTTTCAAGTTATTAAAATATTTCAATTTCCCATGTTTTATTGTCTTTAATAGTGATGAATAGCCAACCTTCTTCTATATTCAGATCTTGAAGTATGGATGCATTTGTTCTTTTCTTTATCCAAGATATTCATAGAACTCGTCCATAACATGTATATTCAAAGGCATTAACGCGCTGTTAGCTTCATTAGTATGTGACCATGCCTCACAGGCGTGTGTTGCAAAGGGAATGGTGCATGCGTGAGAGCAGAGAATGGGCAGCGGGCCGCACTGAGTTTGAAGTGCAACAGCTGATCCAGAGCAACACACATCAAGGTCACATAGTCATTTACACCGATGGGTCAGTGGTGAGAAACAGGCGTAGTGGTTGGGGCTTTATTGCAAAGGCTAATGGGCGAGTCTTGAAAAACGGGAGCCTGGCATATGAGACTACGACCTCCAGCATGAGAATGGAGGTGGAGGCAGTAACAGCGGCATTCCGGTGGCTACAGGAGACTACTGCAACACACGTTGTGTTCATTACGGATTCAAACAATATGCTTAGCAAGGTGGAGAAAGGAATGTTTCGTGTGGAATGGCTCTCGTCGCTTCAGACGTCACAGATTGTGAGAATTTATGGATATTTTGCCCTGGCCATGCGGGTGTACGGGGGAATGAACAGGTTGATAGGCTAGCAGGGAATGCACCTCTTGGTGGTATCTTGCCTATGGACAAGGGGGAGGTGGTCGAGCGCTTGTGGGACCAGGTGGAGAAGGCGGGGGAAAAGATTGAGAACCCATATATGGAAAGAATGAGATTGCGGGGGATCGGCAGGGGTTCTGGAAGAATCTCAAAACTGAGAGGGAAGCCCAGGAGAACTTTTAATCAGATAGCGGTGGGAACGATTAGTAGTATGACTCTTCGCTGGCTGTTGAACGAGGGGACTGAGCACTATGGGAATGTCCTGAGTGCAATGATGTCGGTTCTTAACTCAACTCAACTCAACTGATGCATGCTCTTAAAATCTGATTTTTGTAGTTCTGTCTGTCCCTCTCCACAATTTATTCAGTTGTTTTAGTCTTTGAAGAGCAATAGGTATTCGTCTTTTAACTTCTTTCATTGTGTCACCATTGTTGGTAATCAATGACCCAAGATATTCAAAATTGTCCACCACCTCCAATTTTTCCTCATTAACATATACTCCTTTCTCCATATTTGTTTTATCTGTATGCATTATCTTTGTTTTTGCTATGTTCAGATAAAAGTTGTGATTTTCACTATTCTATTGGGTTGAGGTTATTAGTTTTTCTATTCCATTATGTGACGTGGATAGCAATAATGTATCACCAGCATACCCACTGTCTGGTATGTCATGACCACCGATATTTAAGGACATCATATAGCTCCAGTTTATATCATCTATAACATGTCCCATTATATTTTCGGCGTACAGGTTAGACAAATAGGGGGAAAGCCCTGACGGACTCCTTGCTTGATGTCACACCACTTTGATGTCTCGGCATCCATTCTAACCGCTGCTTGTTGGTCTAGCTAGATGGAACTATTTTCATGACTTGTATTACATGTGATGAAAAGCCCATATCCCTCATGATTTCTCAAAGTCTTTGATTTTGTACACAGTCAAATGCCTTTGAATAATCCACAAAAGATGAGATTAGGTTTACATTAAATTCTCTGCACTTCTCTGTTATTAAACGCATGTTGAGTATGCGATCTCTTGTTTCTCTTCCTTTTCTAAATACAGCTTAAAATTTCGCTTCCATTTTTTTTTTAACCAAGTCTTCCAATTATAATTTTTAGTATAATTTTACTTGCATGACTGATCAGGGCAACAGTTCTATAGTTGGTGCATAATTTGTTAGTATTTGAATGAAGATAGTTCTCTTTCAATCTCTTGGCCATGTATCGTATTTCCATATATTTTTACATAATGTGTGGTAGATTTGTATGTTTTCATCTCTTCCCGCTTTAATTAGTTCAGCTGGTATCTCATTCATCATCATATCTTGGTCATACATATCGCCGCGGACGACCTCCTCGCTGGTATCTTTCCCACTCACGTCTCCACCATTCAGCCACGGCGACCTCCTCACTAGTATATCTGCCCTTTGCGATTCACTATTCAACCAAGGTGACCTCCTCGCTAGTCACTTTGCCACCTCATTTCTACCATTCAGCCACGACGGCATCTTCGTAGTAACTTCCCCCCGGCTCCACCATTCAGCCACGACGACCTCCTCGGTAGTCACTTTGCCACCCCTGCCTCCACCATTCAGCCACGATGACTTCCTCGCTAGTATCTCTACCTTTTCTGATCCAATATTCAGCCACGGCGACTTCCCCATTCGGCGGACCAGTACTGTACTCCATCATACCCGCTCACATGCCTATGCACATACCGACCACTATGAACCTCTACAGATCACAAACAGCTATCATTTTTCAATTGAAAACATCATTTTTTATACACACACACATATGCACACACACACATGCGCACACACACGCGCGCGCGCTCGCAGACACGCACACGCACATGCACACATACACACGCGCGCACGCGTGCGCATGCACATGACGGTAGCTTTGATTTAGAACGGACAGGTGGTGTGGAGAGCCGGTCGACAGGGCACATGATAACTACATTACAAGCTGGTATTTTGTATAGTCGGTCGTTTGTCTATTGCCTGTTAGCTTATCATTATTGAAAGTTTCATAAATACACGGTTTCTGGTTGAATTTCTCGACCTGACCACATAATTTTAGCCTCGTCTACCGTTGTGACCAGTTATCCCTCTTCCACCCAACGACGCACTCTACTCAGCGCCGGTAATTGCAGCCACATGCGGGCAGGGACTGGCGGGTTATTTGGACAGCTGACTGACCGTATCGCGTTATTAACGCAAGCGAAGAAAGGCAGGTAGTAAATATATCGACACGCGACAAGCATACATAACGCGCGAGGAGAGAGAGAGAGAGAGAGAGAGAGAGAGAGAGAGAGAGAGAGAGAGAGAGAGAGAGAGAGAGAGAGAGCGCGTTTTAGTTACCGCTGGCGCGCTGTCCGTTACCTGTTGGGCGCGTGTAACTATTGGAGAATTTCAGGGGAGACAATTAATTCTATTGATATTATTTTATTGCGTAATTTTATGATTATCTAAGCACGTTCTTGATTATATTATTTGAAATTAATATTTTTATATTTAGATTAATATTCTGGGTTATACATAGTAGAAATATAGCCATTTAATATGTGATTAGGATCAATTTATTAATGTTAATGTTTGGCTGGCTAGTATTTCTCCATCATATTTTCGCCTATCGTCTAAAGTTGAAGTATGGAATGCCTACTATGGACACCGGGCGGAATGTTGGCCACGGGACTTATGAAAATGTATTGACGAGTCTATTTTTGCAATAAACTTTAATTAAAATGTGGCTTCTTTGTAATTTTTGGGTCACTTAGCTACCGAGGTGAAGGTTCACATTGTTGGTGTTGTTGGCCTGATGTCATATTACAGGATGACGCTCTAGTGCCCTGTAAATGCCCATGACCCCTTTTGTTTGGGGGACAAGGATCGGGGATTTAAAACTAGCAATTAGAGTCCATGGCCTGTCCCGAGGGAGATAAATGATTCAAAGCTGTGATAGTGTCTGGGAAGAACATAAAATCTTACCACTATCGGTCACTTTAGCTTATTGGGTACTTAAAGGGCTTATTTAATTTGTTTATACATGGTGATGCATATTTTTTTCCTTTTCAAACATATCATTACCATATAACATTTTAATACTTGAGATATCGCCTTGGTTTAAAGGCTGCTACACGCACGCACACCCATACAAACACACACAATCACACACTCACACACATGCGCGTGCAAATACATGCACCACACACACACACACACACACACACACACACACACACACACACCTGCAACCACACCCAGACGAATAAATATGTTACTGCCAACGACACAGACACACATCCACAATATATTTCATGTTGCACATTCAAATATAATACTGGGACAATTATTAATAATGGTAGCAATAGTAATAAAACTATTAATAATAATAATAATAATAATAATAATAATAATAATAATAATTGTAAGATTATTAATACTGTCAATATACACATTTACAGTTGTGGTATCCTTTGTTTAAAACAAGTTATTTGCTTCTTCTGTTATATGTGCTGTCTTCAGGCAAAACTCTTACGGGATTTGCGCTTGTGGGGCTAAGGTTACAATGTTCGAGACTTTGTGTTGATAAAGTTGTTGGACAATTTCTTTGTTGATTGTTCTGTTTAGCTCACGGCATTCAATGTACTGCTGTCTCCAAAAAACATGAGATAGATCAAGATAAAATGTGAGAGAGAGAGAGAGAGAGAGAGAGAGAGAGAGAGAGAGAGAGAGAGAGAGAGAGAGAGAGAGAGAGAGAGAGAGAGAGAGAGAGAGAGAGAGAGAGAGAGAGAGAGAGAGAGAGAGATGGACAGGTGTTACATACATTCCGCTTGTGGAAGTGGATAATGAAGCATATGCAAGGCATGTGTGTTTACATGCACTTTGCCATAAATGTCATATTATCATTACTGTATATATGTATGTATTTGTTTTATTTCACACATGTGACACCTAACACTAACAAAAGGCAACGCTCTGTAATATAAACCAACAAAAGAAACACACATTATACCTTAAATATACCTTGTTTTGTATGGAATAAACGTTCGAAAAAAAAACGAGTCTATTTTTGTTGGATTACTCGGTTTGCCGAGTGAAGGCCGAAGACATTTTTCAGTGATCTGTCAGACTTCGAGCTCGAATCGAAGGACTCGAATTCGCACCGTTAGGTCACCCCGCCGCGGCCGCCGCCCGCCCGGCCACCGCACCGCCGTGGAGACAGTATTACTCATGCACCAAAAGTAGTCAACTGGATGTGACAACCGGAAGTAGTCAACTGGATTTACCACCGGAAGTACCCAAAATATCTCCCGCCAATTTTTCAAAAAAGGATCCGGTTTGTGATGTCACCACGTAGGATCATGGCTTCTATATAGTAAACTATGACGTCATCTCAAAGGATCGGATCGTTATTTCCTACCTGATTACCTCCTACCTTACTACTTCGGATGTGGTTCTACTACTTTATCAGGGAATATGTAACAGTAGTGGAGTACTGGGGTATTATTAGGATCTAGTGGGAAACAGCTACAGCACGATTGAGCATTGGGACTGAAAGCGGTGAGAGATGCTCAATCGTGACGTAGTGGGTTGTCTGGGGGCAGTTTACATCACGCCTTTGAGCTGGGAAGAAGCCATCTTGTCATCATGAAGAAATAAACAGTCTTTGAATAAAAACCCAGTCTTTGTTGGTTCTGTACTCTGTTACAGGACTGATTTTGGAGCCGCTTAACCAGGATTCTGGATTTTGCCGTCGCGGACGCAATGCGAAGTACTAATAAACCGCAGAAGACGATGGAGAATTTTTGACAAACACCTTTCTCCGCTTGCGGCAACAAGAAGAAGAGGGAATTTAGAATCCTGTGGAAGAAACAATCAAAGGATCCAGACCAGACTACCTTTTGAGGCCTGCAACTTAGAACAAACGTTTTTTTTTTTCGAACAGTTGTTTGGAACTGCCATACCTATGGAAATCAGTTTTCGGATGGAGCTACTGTCTGTTGGAGGTTTTTGTCAAAGTCGGGAACCGTTTATTATTGTGCTCTGAAGTGACCGAACTGTGGTCGATATCCTCCTGTGAGTTTGGACTGCCGTCATTGCAGCCGTTGTTGTAACCTGGCTGGTCTGAAGGTCACTTGCTTGTTAACGGACTGAGTAAATTTTTCTGCTCTCAAATTCTAAGAAAATGGCCGTCTATGAGACTTACGGCTATAATTGGCCTGGACCGAAGCCCCTTATCAGGTTCGGCTGAAATACTGATTTTCTTGATCACCGTCGTCCAGTGATGGTTTTGGTCGCTGTGGCCCAATAAACTAGTCATTTAAAATCGAGCTCTTGTCAGCTCATCTCAGAACTTTACTGTGTTTCAAGAGCCCGTCCCTGGGTGGCTGGTACGGTTGACCGCTCTTCACAATCTTGTAAGGCCTTATCGAGCTTTGTGGAGCCATATCGAATCTTGTAAAGCCCTATCGAGCTTTGTGGAGCCATATCGAGCCTTGTGAAGCCCTATCGAGCTTTGTGGAGCCATATCGAGCCTTGTGAAGCCCTATCGAGCTTTGTGGAGCCATATCGAGCCTTGTGAAGCCCTATCGAGCTTTGTGGAGCCATATCGAGCCTTGTGAAGCCCTATCGAGCTTTGTGGAGCCATATCGAGCCTTGTGAAGCCCTATCGAGCTTTGTGGAGCCATATCGAGCCTTGTGAAGCCCTATCGAGCTTTGTGGAGCCATATCGAGCCTTGTGAAGCCTTATCGAGCTTTGTGGAGCCATATCGAGCCTTGTGAAGCCCTATCGAGGCCTGTGGACTACAGTCGAGCATATTTTGGTCCTTACAGAACCCATTTTGTTGATCTTAATTCAAATACTCGAGTACCAACTTTCTCAGGCTCAGTAGACAGAGACATAGACGCCAGAAACTTCATTTTCGGTTGGAAAGATAACCTCAACAAGAAAAGGGTAACATATTTGATATTGGATAGAAAATAATTAAATTCTTTACTTAATTAATTTAGATATTAATAGGAATTGATTGTTCTTTGCTTCTATAGGTATAGATATTGTAACATGACGGAACAGGATTCAGTAGCACAAGTTTTGTCGGGAGTGGGAACAGCGGTAGATAGACTTCATACGGTCATAAAACAACAGGGAATGACAACTGAAATCGTTAAGTTTAGTGGACAGGCCAGGGAGTTTAAGAAATGGATTACTTCCATAGAAAAATATGCGTATTTAGTATCTGCAACAGATGAAGAGAAAATGAGACTTGCATATCAGGCAGCCACAGAACCGGTCTCACAGCATATTAGAAGAAAGTTAGAGGCTAGAGTAGATGAAACATTGGAGCAGTTCAAAACCGACCTGGCACACAAGTATGCAGAAATAACGGATCCACAACATGCGTTTTCAGTATTGAGACAGTCTAAACAAAATAATGGAGAGACGGTACAGTTGTTCAGCGATAGGTTGATTAACCTGGCTGAAGAGGCATTCTTGGGACAGAATGTTCAAGGAGAGGAGGTGGAGAGGATGTTAGTCGGCATTTTTGTAGATGGCATAAAATCCGATGGTTTGAAATTTAAGCTGATGAGGGAAAACCCTGAGAGGTTATCACAAGCGGTAGATATCGCGGTACAAGAAGAAAATTTGAGACGTAGATTCAGATTGAGAACAGGACGTGAAATAGGAATGAGTCGAGAAGACAGGATTGAGGAGCCTATGGAAATAGGACAAACAAGATTCGGATGGAATAGGAGAGGAGGTATACAGACGTTACAAGGTAGAAATAGAAGTGATTGTGATGATAGAAGAAATATGAGATACCCTACAAGGGAGACAGTAGGCAACACAAATAGCACAAATATTGTCTGTTGGGTTTGTGGTCAACGGGGACATGTTTCTCGTTTTTGTAATAACAGGCATGTCCAGTCGAATACACAGGGTAGACATGACAATAACAGGGTGAGTAGGAATGTTGAAGATAGACACAGGAATTTTACAGGTACAAGAACGCAGGAAAACCGGCGCCCTACCTATTAAATGGGACCTATGGTAGGAAGGGAAATAATAAGGTCCCAAGGTTTAAAGAGTATGTTAATAACAGGTATAGTAGGACGAACAGAGAATATTTTCAACTAGATGAAGTCAAGCAATTTATAGAAAATAAAACAGATTATAGCTCTTGTATAATAGAAATAGGAAAGTATAGAGTTCGTACATTAATTGATTCGGGAGCTCAGGTTAGTGTAGTAAAAGAAAGTTTTCTATACAAAATAGTAAAAAATTGTAGAGTATTTAAGAGTCATAATAATTTACACTCTGTTACTGGACAGAATTTACAAGTAATTGGACAAACAATGATAAATTTTAAGTTAGGAGGGATCAACATAAGACATCTTTTTCATGTGGTGAAAGATTTAAATAGAAACATGTTGATAGGAAGAGATTTTTTAATAAAAAATGGAGTAAGACTTTTCTATGATTTACATAAATTAAAATTCAAGGACGTCTATGTAGATATGGAGGAAGACATACATATATCAGCGCTAGTTAGAGTTAAAATGTCCACGACGTTAAAACCACAGTCGGTTAATTTGATACAAGCAAAGCTGAAGAGAAACCCATATTATGTGGCAGGAGACACAGTCAGAATCACTGAGTTGCAAGAGGAAGTAATTGATGAGCCTGGTTTGGAAGTTCCGGATGGAATAATGGCGTTGGATAAACACTTAACCTTTCCAGTGATGGTTATCAACAACACAGGTAGAGAAATTAAATTATACAGAGGATGTGTGATAGCCAAACTAGATCATAACATTAGTGACATATTGACAACGGATAGAGCAGAAATGTCTGGAACAAGTTATTCAGAAACTTCTAGTGAAAGAGTTAATAACAGACGCGGACGCGGAAGAAGAGGGGACGTCAGAATGGATGAATTGATCCATCCATCCAGAAGAAATAAAGCCCAAATACATTCACTAGACAAAATGACAAGGGAACAAGAATTGTTGTCACAGTTAAAAGCTCCGCCAGAAAATAAGGAAGTATTAGAACAACTTATAAAGCAAAATCAGGATGTGTTTGCAGTTAATGATTTAGAATTGGGAAAGACACAAACAGTTACAATGGAAATAGACACGGGAGACCATCCACCAATTAGTTTAAAACCATATAGAACTCCATTAAGAAATAGAGAAATCGTGGAAAAGGCAATAGAAGAGATGTTGAAAGCAGGAATAATAACAAGGTCGAAGTCAGAGTGGTCATCTCCGGTCGTCATCGTGGCCAAACCTGATGGTTCGAGTCGCTTTTGTTGCGATTATAGGGCGTTGAACAAAATCACTAAGAATGTAGCGTACCCACTGCCAGTAATTGATGATATTTTGGGGCTGCTTAATGGCTCTACATATTTCACGACGCTGGACGCAAGGTCAGGATTCTGGTGTATTCCGATGTCGAAGGACGCGCAGAAGAAGAGTGCTTTCTGTACCCATATGGGCTCTTACGAATTCTTACGAATGCCTTTGGAGTCAAAACTGCACCCTCTCACTACATGCTCTTAATAAATGAAGTATTAGAAGGTATGCAAAAATTTGCATTAGCCTATATAGACGATATACTGATTTATACGAAAGGAGATGTGATTGATCATTTAAAACATATTAGACTAGTGTTTGACAGGTTAAGAAAGCATGATGTTAAATTGAAGCTTAGTAAATGCCAGTTTTTAAAGACAGAAACAAACTATTTGGGGTATATTATAAATAGAGAAGGTATAAAACCAGACCAGGACAAGATAAAGGTTATTAAAGAGTTACCTCCTCCAACTAACGTTAAGGAAGTGCGTGCGTTTATAGGAACCTGTGCATATTATAGGCGGTTTGTCCCAGCGTTTTCAAAGATAGCAGAACCTATTACAAATTTAACAGGCAAATACGCTAGATTTAAGTGGGATGATGAGTGTCAAAAAGCGTTCGAGTATTTAAAAAACAGCTTAACACTGGTACCACTGTTGACGCATCCAGACTTAAACAAACAGTTAATACTGTACACAGATGCTTCGGACAATGCAGTAGGAGCATGTTTGGTTCAACCATATGAAGGAAAAGAGTCTGGAATACCAGGGGTTAAAAATGAAAGGCCAATCTACTTCTTGTCTCATAAACTTAGTAAATCACAACGGAAATGGACTACTATTGAGAAAGAGGCATATGCCATTCACTATGCTCTTCAGAAACTAAATTACTACTTACATAACGCAAATTTTGTTGTTAGAACTGACCATATGCCTTTAAAGTCTTTTTTAGAAGCTCCAGTGCAGAACAGGAAAATACAGACGTGGGCATTGAATCTACAGGGGTACAACACGAAAATTGAGTACATTCCAGGTAGGATTAATACATGCCCTGATTTATTGTCTAGGATTCCGTACCCACAGTCATCAGGAGATACAGAAGATGAAGCTGAACCAGAGATAGACGACCGAAACTGGCAAGTAAATATTTTAGATTCTGCCATAATAAATAGGGAAGAATTTGAGAGTGTACCATCGGATCAAGAGTCTGAACATAGAGAAGAAGACCTACAGTTAGCACAATTTAATATGAAAGAAGAACAAGAGTTGGATCCAAAAGTCATACAAATAAAAGAAAAATTAAGAGAAACGGAAGATAACAAATATAAAAAGAATTATTTGGTTTTACAAGAGGATGGACAGTTATACTATATGTGTGAAAGGAACGAACAGCTAAGGAAATATATTCCAAAACATTTAGAAAATGAAGTTTTAAAAGCGTATCACAATGAAAATGGACATCTCGGTCGGGACAAGTTGGTGAAGGCACTTACAAGCAAATATTATTGGCCAAACTTGTTTAAATCTGTATGCAAATATGTAGATACGTGTGAAAAATGCAGATTAAGGAACATGAAAACAATAAAGTGTCCCTTACAAGATACAGATATTCCTCAGTTCCCAATGCAAAAGATTAGTTTAGATATATCAGGCCCACACCCTAGAACATTGTCAGGAAACGTGTATTTAATTCACATAGTAGACGTCTACAGTCTTTGGCCGGAAATTTATGCAATTCCAGATAAGAGCGCAGATACAGTCATTAATATTTTTTTACAGGAGTTCGTACCAAGATTTAGTTGCCCACAAAGTATACTTACGGATAATGGTAGAGAGTTTGTAAATAAAAAATTCGAAAAGTTATTAAAATATTTGAATATAAAACATATAAAGACCTCATTTTATAGACCTTCTTCAAATGCTAGAAACGAACGTCAACATCGGACGTTATACGACGTTATAGCAAAGATTATTGATGAACATGAAAAAGATTGGGATCTATTCTTAGGACCTGCCCTTAGCGCTATTCGTACAAATCAAAATGAGAGCACGGGATTTTCACCATTTTATTTAATACACGGGAGAGAACCAATACTACCTATAGATAATCTGTTAAAACCGAGACGGAAATATATGGGAGAAGAATTTCAAGAGACCATAATACAGGAAATGCATAAAGCACACGTAAGATTAAAGAATAATATATTTAAAGCTAGGGAAAGACAGAAAAAATACAAAAATGTAAATACAAAATTACAGGAGTTTAAAGTAGGTGATAGAGTTTATTACAAGAAACATAGAAGAAACTCTAAGTTTGATGCTCGTTGGATCCCAGGTTATTACGTTTTGGAAAAACTAGGTAATGTATCGTATACTATCAAGAACCAGGTCACAGGACATGTGGCAAGGGCACATGTAGAGCACTTAAGAAGAGATGATGAGGAGAAGAGAAATGAGAATTATAATAATAATTATGATTCAGACA
The DNA here is from genome assembly GCA_014155875.1 of Cepaea nemoralis. Taxonomy (NCBI): domain Eukaryota; kingdom Metazoa; phylum Mollusca; class Gastropoda; order Stylommatophora; family Helicidae; genus Cepaea; species Cepaea nemoralis. Next base: position 404,671 of record JACEFZ010015257.1, read on the forward strand.
CCGGATATTTAGATGAACAAGTTGTCAGAGGAGCTACAGTAACCCCAAGTTTTAGAAAAGAACCAGCACAAAATCAATTACTAGCAACTCCAGATTACGAAGATACTCAAGAACAGACGATACCGAAAACGATAGAAGAAGAAAATGTGAATGAAACTCATTATGATAGTATGGAAGAGGAAATAGGTGCTCCATTTAAGAATACTAGACAAGCAACGAAAAGAAGAATGGATAAACAAAGAGATAAAGAAGTGAAAAGACAGAGGAGAATTAGGGATTATTCAACAAGCGGTGAAGATATGCCTCTACTAGAAAGGTCCTTAAGAAATGAGGATAGACAAATTAGATGGGATGTTGAACAGAAGAGATTAGCGGCTGCTAACGACAGACATACAGAAGAAGAAGAAGAAATGGATGAAAAGTCAGAATCAAGTAGTAGTATGGAAGAAACTAATAAGTTGTACGAAGAAGAGGATATTGATGTAGAGTTAGCACTTATTCAAAGAAACTTGGAGTTGTTGAAGAAGTGGAAACGTAGGAGATAGATAAATAGAAAATACTGCAGATGGCAAGTTATAAGTTTCAGGATTTAGAAGTGAAAGTGATGCTTGAAGAAGTATACGAAACGGTGGAAATGGAAAAGGATTCTATGGACATTTTTAAAAAAAGTAGTCTTGAGGAATAGTTAAGCAGTGAGATGACTAATAGAGAGGCATATATATATATATATATATATATATATATATATATATATATATATATATATATATATATATATATATATATATATATATATATATATATATATATAATATATATATATATATATATATATATATATATATATATATATATATATATATATATATATTTGAAATAGAATTGCTGGTTGAAATTATGTTTCTACTTCTTGACTTTTCATAAATTGGACAAATTGGGTATTGGTACAATAAGTGAATGTACTCTATAGAAAAGTGGACAAGTTTTTTATTGGTGCTAGAAATGCCGTGTTTAACGAAAAGGATTAATAAGTTATAGTGATGATTGGTCCAAGGGAAACAATTAGCAGGCCGGGCCACAAGTTAATTGATAATTAGATGATGGCTACTACATTGAGTTGATATTGGATTAGTCGCCACATTACAAATAGAAAAAAGGATTCAACATGTAGTTTACAGTGCTTACTTAAGAGGATATTCCGGATGTTATGTTGTGTTAGGAGTTTAGATAGAAAATGATAAAAAGTTATGAGGGGAGATAATAAATGGTATGGTAAATGTTGATTACTGATTTGTTTGTGTAGATAGAACAGATGTGGTTCTAATTAGTCTGTAGTTAACAGATATACAGATAGACAGTGAAGTGTTTGGTTTTCTCGGTCATAGAAATACTGGAATGACTTGAATAAATAGATATGCGTTACGTTACTTAGTGTGAGACGCCAATGTTGGTGGGTCACTATACGTAGTAATTTTAAGAGAGTTTTAATTGTTTTGAAAACTGTGTTTTATTGAGTCTAAGTTTTATGAGTCATGAGTCATATATAATATGTTTTTATGCTTGAGTTAGTACTGGGAAATGATGGCTATTATTTGGTTGTTTTATTGAGCCTAAGTTTCAATGCCTCATATATAATAAGCTTTTTTTCTTGATTTGGTCTTGTAAAATGATTGTTGTTGTTTGATTAATTGATTTAGAATAGGATGATTGAGTTCCTAGTATTTGGAGTAAAAACTATTGGTCCGTAAAAGTGTCCAATAGTGATAGGTAGTAATAGAATGTTTTATTCTGATTTGATAAAATGCATGTAATGTCATTTTAAAATGTTTTTTTCCTTAGATTAATTTGGGGGTATGACGTATTGTGTTGATTTTATTTCGATTACATGAATGGTTTGGTATATTAAGTTACATGGTTATAAAGTTAGTTAAGTAAGTTTAATTTTCAAATATATGAGGTTTTGCTTAAGGTTTTTCGTTCAGAAAAGAGTTAATAAAAACTACTTTGTCCACTGATATAAGGTAGGGGGAAGACTGTAAATGACAGTATATAAGTATGGGATGTACGGGGGCAAGATATAGGTGCTGTGAAAAACCAGCGTTAATTATATTAAAAGGATTCATAAAATATGAACATGGGCTCATGGTTAAAGGTGAGTTAACGAAATATGAATAAAATGGTGCTTGGCAATGTAAATGTGGAATATATAAGGCTTATGAAAACTTATGCCAAGATGTTTTATAGTGAACAAAGATCTATTTCATAAGGTGTATTTTAAAAAATTTATTTTACAAAAAAAATTTTTATTAGCAAGGGAGGTAAAGGTGACTGTCTTAAATATTCATTGCTGTATGTACATGTGGTCATGTTGAGTATTCATTCTTTATACTTCTCACTCGGTGCGCACCGCTTCTTTACTTTTTCTAACTACATTGTTTTTTGTACGTCCTGTGTTCTGGAAGAGTGAGAAATTTTATAAGATCAAAAGTTACGATAACGATTTTACGAGCTGTTCTTATGATATGTATATTTGATATAGGAACTGGAGGAGCCAAGAAAGGACCAGAAATATATAGTGGATGGCTATATAGTTTGGGGAAATAGGTTGGCTTGCTTAATATATATCAACTGGTTTAGGGAGATTAAGGAACTGTAAGAACTAAAGAAAGGGGAGAAGGAGTGTTTAGGTTAAAAGAGTTACCATACGTAGTACGATGTATTATACAAAGGAGAATCGAAGAAGAAGTATATAGTGGGTTACTAGCTGACAATATAACCGGGAGAAGGGAAAAAGAGTGTCTATTTTGTGTAATCGTCTTAGTGGCCTCAACGGTTCTCCCCATTTATTTCTTGTGTTTACGTGCACAGCATTAGAACCGACCAATCATTCCTCTTCTTTAAATGTTTGTTCATATATACTCGACAACAGCATTCCGGTCCGATGTGTTTGTGCGTTTGTTATTTGACCTATGCTGGTTTAATATAAATTATGAGACCTATGGTGATATCTCAATGGTTTGATACGAATTCTGTCTGTATTCCATAGTTGTAGGTTCATCTGTATGATAGACACCAATGAAGACACTTTTTTGGAGTGTCTAGTTGGTCGTGCGTCGAAGTGCACTTGTTCCTGCTGCGAGGCACCGTCGTCATTTGGAGATGACAGGTTCGATCCCGGTCGGTAACTATTATAGCTTTCTAATTTTATGTTGTCTAGTGCGTCTTCTAATCTCTATTTCCTTCTCCTTCCTCTAGGAGCGCCAAATAATACTATGTGTGTCTGTTTGTGTAATCGTCTTAACTTTCGTTAGTACTGGAGGGGGTGCACATAGTGCTACTGAATGTCACTATCCTCACCACCTTACATTCATGTTTACATTTTACTCCTATTACATTCTATTCCTAACTCAAGCCTGAGACCGGGGAAACTAAGCTCAGTGCACGATCTCCGTAGTAAAGAAAACTAAACTAAAAAACCACCTGGTAGGAACGCAAATTACATAGCCACTGTACTACGGCGGTTCCCAAATTGATGCACAACATATAAACACTTGACGACCTTCTTTGTCATTCGCTTTCGACATTTAAGGTGTGGGGGGGGGGGAGTTTTAAGCCTTATCTCGCACCAAATGCAAAATAGTTAATAGTAAATAATCTATGGCACTCATAAAGATATTAAACACATTCACTGGATTGTGCAGGAAGTAAAACACGTCTCGGCCCTGCAATTTCCCTCAGCCAGCAGTGTCTATAAGAATGGGTAATGTGTGCTTCTAGTTTGCGGCACATAAACATCTTAGGCTATGAGATTTTGCCCATACTCATTCCCTCGCCATATTGCATACATGACATAATGATAACATGATCTTCTTCTTCTTCTTCAGCATTCCGAGCCATTGGGGTTCTTTGCTGCAGATACAATCCGCCTCCATTCGTCTCTTTAATTGACCTTCTCTTGCCAGTCGTTAATTCCAAGTGCTTGTAGGTCTGTATATGTATTATCTCTCCACCGTCTTCTTGGGGTCTACGATCATTTATTTCCTGAGTGTAGGCGAGTTTTATTTCCCTATTATCTTCCATTCTTTCTATATGCCCCAGCCATTGTAGTCTATTGGCCTTCATGACACCAGTGAATAGCGGGGACTTAAACAGATCATAAATGTAATGATAACATGATGGTGTACATAATTTCAATCCTTTACGAAAAATAAAATATGTAAATGGAAACATAGAACATAAAATGTTTGCACCAACCTGATATTGCAGCTTCGCTCAAATGAAAGAAGAAAACGGAGTTATCTTGAGTGCCTTTATGTGTGTTAATTTTGACAGAAAACTGGTCGGTAAAATCATCTTTCTGTACTGTCTTAATAGTTATGTTAATTGTGGCTTTATTTACACTGGAACTTATGTTGACGATGATTGGTCTCCACATATTTTTATTATTTGTATAGTAGTATATGGGGTCTGTGGGGTGGTTTGGGTGGTTTATTTGAATATACGGACTGATGCGTAGACCTGGTTTACACTGAACACAGAATACGACAGAGACCGGCTTTCCCAACATGGCGGGTATGGCTGTTCCATTCACAAAACTGGTCGGGCTGTCCGTGCATAGCTTTAATGCTGCCTGTGGAAAACAACATCAACAAACGGTATTGTACTGAGCAAGGAAACAATTGAAACACAACTCACATTCAATTCTCACGTACCACTATAGCACTTTGAACAATTGCTGCACGTTTCTAAATTATGTGTACTGGTTTACACATAACTATTATGAAAACATAGTGACCACCTTTTGTATCTAATAAAGTAACAGGAACAACACAGTTAGGCCCAGGAAAGGCATTTTCGAGGGGACTTGTGAGGAAAATGTGAGCTTAAATTGTTTCACCAGTGTTACCCGCTTCCCCCATATTCACACACACACACACACACACACACACACGCACGCACGCACGCACGCACGCACGCACGCACGCACGCACGCACGCACACACACACACACACGCACACACACACACACACACACACACACACACACACACAGACAGAGTTAGATGTAATTTTTTTTAAAACAGATTATGTGCCAAACAAAACGTAGGTTTGAATGAGACATAAATGAAGGACGGAACATGGGAAGCAGGAGTGTGTCACAGTTATGACTTAGAAGATGTTAATGTGGTAGCAGCCATGTTGTATTATAATGCAATGACCCAACATTTCGGCGATATATTAGTCCATGGCAGATACTGGAATCCACTTAAGACGATTAATCATCCCTGGGCAATTAATCAGTTAAAGTTAACAATGATCTCCCATGTCACGTGGGTATACATCCTCTAGGAACGGTTCAGCAGGGCCGCACACTGCCAAGCTTATATTGGACAGGTACACAACTCTGGACAGTTAAGTACACGCCTGTCTATTTCTTTCCGCGGAAGTGCAAACCGAAGCACAGATTCAGCAGTCGTCTCAGAGCTTCACGAGAAACGATCACCATGGGGGTTTATGATCAGTACGGAAGATCTGTAGATCAAGCGGTCGATGGTTGGTGGTACCAACACTTTCAACAGGAGAACGAAATCAGTCAATAACTGCTGAACTCCGACGGTACGTCGGCGCTATTATTCCAACGTCGATATACTGACATATTGTCTGACTCACGTTTAATGCTAAAGAAGGTCAACAACGTTTGGCTGTTATTTGCAGGGGTGTCTTTGAATAATGCTATTTAAGAAAACTGTGTTGGAAAGTTTACAAATGATATGCGGGTTCCAATAGCAATGTGAGGACGGAGATGCTAGCTTTTGTGGTACTTTTAGTGAGCATGTTCACAATAACAACACGCCAATAGTACAAGTAACTTTGGAAACACCCAGTGGCGTGCAAATGGGGTTCAGGGGGTGCGACTGCCCCGGGCATCCAGCCGGGAGGGGGGCATCAATTAGGGAGAGGGGGCAGCACAGTGCAGTGGGAGGGGAGGAGGAATGAATCAGGGAAAGAATAATTTAGGGGCATCCAATCAAGGGGTTGGCCCGGGCATCAAAGAACCTGTGCACGTCACTGGAAACACCTCTGTACGATGGCACTGCATGCGACGAAATAACGACACGAAGTCTGACGGATCACAACATGTAAACTGGGAGTAGTCCTGCATGTCGTTGCTGTGGGCATCTTTGAAGGTTTCATGTCTGTACATTTAATCGACAAGTGATCGGAATAACTGCGACACGCTCAGCTATGATAATTGCGAACATTGCTGGTGATGCCAAGAACATGGTGAGACGCATTTTCCACTCCTGGGCTCTTCGATAACAAAAAAATGAAGGAAACATTTACCAATTGCTGCTCCTTGCTTCTTAGGTCTAAACTCCATACACGCATGATAGTTGGTACACCTATGTCTATCAACTCGCGTGTTTAAATATCAATGACACATCACTTACAGCAACGTTGTAAAATTAGTGGCATGTATTTTACAGGATGCAGCAACCAACCCTAGTATGTGTGGCTATGTCTTATTTTCTTGACCCCTGGGGTGTAGGGGATAGTGAAACATAGTTTCAACATTCCCCGATATATCCAGTCCAGGGTTCGAAATCACCTGCGGGCGACGTGGATGTAGACTGCGTGGACTTGGTTTCGATGCCATAAGATAGCTGCCTTTCAGAGAGACATGGCAAGCTGCTGAACTAAACTGGCATAATAAATGACAAACATCTGATAGATGTGGTGTTGACTGCAACCTCCTGTAAATGACTTGTAACTAACTTAATAATGCTCTAGGCAATTTTGCGTTCAGCTGTTTGCCATTACCGTACATCCTGAACGACCGGCGCTCATGCCATTTTGAAAGTCCTGCGTCTAAATAGCCAGCTGCAGATTCGATTGCTGTATGCGGGATTGTGAAAATGCCCCAAAGCTAAAGAGAACAGCTGCTAGATGACTAACTATAAGCTTTAAGCTGACATAGCTGTAACATCTCTATTTATAATCATGTGAGGGTTTTGTGTTTTGTAACATCTCCTCGATGGTTCCCAGCCTATGTGCAAGAAGGAAATCAAACAAAACCACAGCATACTTTATTTGATAATTGTATTTGTATATATATTTATTGAAGCAATTTCCTACTATGGGTCAGTGATGAGATAACCATCACACATTAAAGGCCTAAGAGCCAGGAGGAACAGGTTGCCAATCTTTCCCTCACAATGACAAGCGACGAGCCCTACCGCGACCCGACCGTACTCATGACATTACCAGCGTAGCACGTTATCTACTCTAGCACGATTCACTGCTTACTCCATGACTAATCCATAATTATGTTTCAATAGCGCAAATAATGTTGGTGTTGTTGATCTTAGGTGACCACTTCGGCAAAACTTTGTGGAGTATTGATGCATGACAAGGCAGACGTGGTTGCGGCCTTGTGGGAGCACGTGTACACCTCGGAGGAGCAGATGGATCACCATAGTCTGGTAAGAATGAGACAGCGAGGTGTGACGAGGGGATCTGGCCAACGCTCGACGCTCAGAGGAAAGGCGAGACGGACATATAATCAGATTGCTACTGGAACTATTAGTGTTGGAACTCTTCGCTGGCTGCTGGGGATGGGGACGGAGCGCTTATGGGAATGTCCCGAATGCTGTGATGTCGGTTCCTAAATGAATCAATCAATCAATCAATCTTAGGTGACCACATAACATGTGAATGACTAAGAATTAGTGTAGTATTTAATTTACAGTAACCACCACGCGTTATGAAATATGTAAATTAGCAGTCGGGTTGTACACTTAAACATTCTACACCTCGTATACCACGTTAGCGAAGTTGATAATGAACTGCGCTATAATGTAATGGGCACAGTGGGACTCGGCTTCGACATCTGGGCTCGATGTCAATAATAGTGAGGGAGAGATTGGCCACCAATTCATTCCTGCATTCACAACTAAACAATTTTATGGCTGCATCATTTTACAAACACATAACAGGAAACTGCTTAGGAATATTTTATGTGAACCTCATATAAGGATTAAAACTATGGTCGACTGACAGTAATATCTTACTTGCATAGGAGGTCCTCCACCAGCACACGAATAACAGAAAGATGGGAAACCTCCTGGCTGCTTCCATTCTGACAAGTTGAATACTGCCCATTGAGCTTACATTAGCCATCTAGTTCCTGGTGTTGTAGTTGTGAGCTCAACACTAAATATAGACTCGGAAACTCCAGTCTATGCGGAGGCCGCTGGTGACAATGGCAGCCAACAGCGTGTGTAATGTCAAGAGCACTGTCGGACTGGGGTTCGATGCTAGGACTCGTCGCTTGCTAGAGTGACGAAAAGATTGGTCACCTACTCCTCCTTGCTCCCGGCAAACAAAATGTAACGGCCCTATCGCAGGAGAGTCCCATATCAGGAAAGCGCCACGGGACAATGTATGCTTTATTGTATTTTAGTGCGTGATTATACCAAATGTAGATACTTCTCTTTGGGGTTGAAGTCCAAATGCCCGAACATACGACACAGTGAGCTGTTCACTACGTTACAACGGCATTTGCAATCCAAGTAGTTACAGGACATATATTAGACTTACGACATAATGCCTGCTTCAATTAATCAGGTGCCGTCTCCACAATGAAGGCTTGCTGAATTTGATCTCCATGAAGGTCTGCGTCTCGCCGTGATTGTTTATACATTCAGACTGTTGTTAGTCCATCTCTTGATCTTATCTTCCCACTAATATCGGTGTCCACTTCTTATGTTCAAACTTACCCTCCAGTATAGCTTGTATAAGAGTGTTTATCTTTTAACGTGACCGAAATAGTTCACTTGCCTTGTTTCATTTATTCCATCAACTCTATTCTTACTCCCGGTTTGACTAGAACCTCTTTATTTGATTGTTGCTGTTGTTGTTTTTTGGTTGTTTTTTTTTTTTTTTTTTTTTGGTTTTTTGTTTTGGAGGTGGGGGAGGGGGTCGTCTATGAAATACGATTTATTCTTCGGTATATCCATATGACCATGTCATATATTCGGTATATCCATATGACCATGTCATTCGGTATATCCATATGACAATGTCATATATTCGACTATCTAATTGCTTGTTCATGGTTCAGGCTTCCGCTCCATATAGCAGTGTTGAATATATATACCGTTTGACAATTTAATGCGTTGATAATCTCTCTATATCCATCTATCCATCATGTGCCATGCCGATAAACGTGGTGGTCATGTTCTGCCATCTCACTCGATCACCAGAGTCGTGGATCAGCTCCGTGTTCCTGTCTCGACCATGCGACGTGGCCAAGCCATTCAGGTATTTACTTCTCGGTCTTTCCCTTGTTCTCTTTCCTTCGATCTTGCCAGTCGTCATGAGTTCTCCAATTCATGTCTTTTCATAACATATCCGAACTATTTTGACTTTCAACGTCTAACGTCTCTCATCAGTTTACGATCTCCATTTGTTTCTTGACGGAATTATTCATTGGTTTTTCCGTCTGTCCATGGTATTCTTTGCATTTTCCTCAGAAACCACATTTCCACAGCCATCAGCTGTTTTTCACCTTAACTGATGATTGTCTACGCTTCACATCCATACAAAAGTATAGGTTCTATGTAGCACTTTAACACTCTTTTTCTCGTTTCTATTGATATCTTTTTACTGGTCAGTATGTTTTTCATCTTGCAAAAGTCTACCTTCGCAATGGCAATTCTTGTTCTAATCTCTTCAAGGCATCTCCCATCAGATGTTATGACTGTGCCGAGATAACTGCATCGATTCAATTGCTTAAGAATATTCCCATTTACTTGTATTTTATTGTATTTCCTTCTTCCCAGTGACGACCATAATCTGTCTTTTTATAATTCAGTTCTAACCCTAGTTCACTGTGTGCAACAACCGCATCTCCTAAATTCTGCAGGTCCTATTCATTGTCTGCAATCAAGACTGTATCATCTGCATATCTAATATTATTGATGTATCGTCCCACAATGTTGATTCCTTCCATATCTTGTATATTTATGAGAATATTTTCACTGTACAGAGAAAACAGATCTGGAGACATTGCACATCCCTGTCTCGCACCTCTTTTAATAGGCTGATATTGACCTACATTTTTATCAATTCTGATGGCAGCTTGTTGTTTCCAGTATATGTTTTTTTAAAAGTCTAAGGTTTTTTCCCATCAATTTATAGATCTTCAAGCATCCTTATTATGTCGATATTAATACTGATTTCATGCAGCTGTTGTTGTGTTTAACACTGTTAATGTATCTACTCCTGTTGTTGTGCCTGGTGTTATAACTGCTGCTGTGTCTGATGTTATATCTATTATTATTTTGGTTATGTCTATCTATGCGACAAATTTCCTATCTATAGCTTTTCTTTTGATCTTATGTTCCAATGTTCTTATGTCTTTATGTTCTTCTGCTCTAATGTTCTGATGTTCTTATGGTCCTATGTTCTTATGTTCCGATGTTCTTATGGACTGAAGAGATGAGTGGGAGAAGAGACAGAAGCAAACCGGGAGTTTGCAAAATGACGCTGGTTGGACTGAGACGCTGACATGAAGAAATATCACTCACACACAGCATCCTGAACATCATGGCACTTGATGTGTGGAACGTCTTTGCCAGTTGGCACAGCACATGATGGAGATCATACTGATCGATCTTACTCGTGTCAGTGTTTAAGTGTCTATTGTTACATCTGTTGTTGGCTGCATAGGTGGGTGATGGATGGGTGGATGCATGCATGTGTGCCTGCGTATGTGTGTGGGTTTGTGTGAGATGTGGGGGTTGGGGGATGGGTGGATGGATGGGGGAATGTATGTGGGTAGTGTGTGGTTGGGTGGTGGATGTATGTGGGTGGGGGAACATGCTGATGGATAGCGGATGGGTGAGTGTGTGGGGCGTGGGTGATTTGTCTCATAACACGGTAACATGCATTGTTGATGTGTACAACATTCATTTGACAATAATATTTTCCAATGTGAATGCACTAAGCACTGATGAACGAAATATGAGTGATTGGAAGGGCCGAATGTAAGACGGGCCTGCGTGTCCATTTTGTTACCCTTAGAATATAAAGTTCGTTCGTTCGTTCGTTCTCTTGTTTGTTGTATTGTTCTAGTGCCTTTTGTTACATCTGCTGTTGGCTATATTGTTCTACTGTCTATTGTTTCATTTGTCGTTGGATGTATTGCTCTTGTGTCTATTGTTACGTCTGTTGCTGGTTGCATTGTTCTGGTGTGTGTTGTTACATTTGGTGTTGGCTGTATCGTTCTAGTGTCTATTGTTAATCTGTTGTTGGCTGTATTGTTCTAGTGTTTATTGTTAAATCTGTAGTTGGCTTTATTTTTCTGGTGTCTATTGTTTAATCTGTTATTGTCTGCATATTTAGTGTTTGCTGTTACATCTGTTGTTGGCTGTATTGTTCTAGTGTCTATTGTTACATCTGTTGTTGGCTGTATTGTTTTAGTGTTTATTGTGTCTATTGTTACATCTGTTGTTGGCTGTATTGTTCTAGTGTCTATTGTTACATCTGTTGTTGGCTGCATTGTTCTAGTGTCTATTGTTACATCTGTTGTTGGCTGCATTGTTCTAGTGTCTATTGTTACATCTGTTGTTGGTTGTATTGTTTTAGTGTCTATTGTTACATCTGTTGTTGGCTGCATTGTTCTAGTGTCTATTGTTACATCTGTTGTTGGCTGTATTGTTCTAGTGTCTATTGTTACATCTGTTGTTGGCTGTATTGTTCTAGTGTCTATTGTTACATCTGTTGTTGGCTGCATTGTTCTAGTGTCTATTGTTACATCTGTTGTTGGCTGTATTGTTCTAGTGTCTATTGTTACATCTGTTGTTGGCTGTATTGTTCTAGTGTCTATTGTTACATCTGTTGTTGGCTGTATTGTTCTAGTGTCTATTGTTACATCTGTTGTTGGCTGTATTGTTCTAGTATCTATTGTTACATCTGTTGTTGGCTGTATTGTTCTAGTGTCTATTGTTATATCTGTTGTTGGCTGTATTGTTGTAGTGTCTATTGTTACATCTGTTGTTGGCTGTATTACTCTAGTGTCTATTGTTACATCTGTTGTTGGCTGTATTGTTCTAGTGTCTATTGTTACATCTGTTGTTGGCTGTATTGTTCTCGTGTCTATTGTTACATCTGTTGTTGGCTGTATTGTTCTAGTGTATATTGTTATATCTGTTGTTGACTGTATTATTCTAGTCTCTATTGTTACATCAGTAGTTTGCTGTATTGTTTTAGTGTTTATTGTGTCTATTGTTACATCTGTTGCTGGCTGTATTGTTCTAGTGTCTATTGTTACATCTTTTGTTGGCTGTATTGTTCTAGTGTCTATTGTTACATATATTGTTGGTTGCATTGTTCTAGTGCATATTGTTGCATATTTTGTTGGCTGTATTGTTCTAGTGTCTATTGTTACATCTGTTGTTGGCTGTATTGTTCTAGTCTTTATTGTTACATCTGTTGTAGGCTGTATTGTTCGGGTGGCTATTGTTACATCTGGGTGGAGGATGTGTGGGAGGGTGAGTGTTTGTAGGTTGGGGTTGGGGGATGTGTGTGTGGGTGCGGGGTGTGTGAGTGGGAGAGATTATGTGGGTGGGAAATGTCTGTAAGTGGGGGATGTGTGGGTGGGTGCGGGTTTTGTATGTGGGCAGTTGCGGGATATGTGAGTTGGAGGGAATATGTGTGTGTGGGTGTTGGATATGTGAATGGGGGATGTGTGTTTGGCTGAGTGGTTGGGGGTATGTGGATGGATGGTGGAGGATATGTGGGTGGGTGAGTGTTGGTAGGTTATGGGATTGGTGGATGATGTGTGCGTGTGGGTGGGGAGATGTGTGAAGGTGGGGGGATGTGTGGGTGCGTGATGGATGGGTGGATGCATGCATGTGTGTCTGGGTTTGTGTGTAGGTGGGAGGGTGATATGTGTGGGGGGATTTGTGATAGATGGGAGATGTGTGTGTGGGGAGATGTGTGAAGAGTGGGATGTCTGGGTAGGTGGGTGATGGATGGGTGGATGCAAGCATGTGGGCCTGCGTATGTGTGTGGGTTTGTGTGGGATGTGTGTGTTGGGGGATGGGTGGATGGATGGGGGCATGTATGTGAATGTGGGTATTGTGTGGTTGGATGGTCGATGTGTGTGTGTGTGTGGGGGGGGGGGGAACACGTTGATGGATAGCGGATGGGTGAGTGTGTGGGGCGTGGGTGATTTGTCTCATAACATGGTAACATGCATTGTTGATGTTTACAACATTCATTTGACAATAATGTTTTCCAATGTGAATGCACTATGCACTGATGAACGAAACGGCTGTATTGTTCTAGTGCCTATTGTTACATCTGTTGTAGGCTGTATTATTCAAGTGTCTATCGTGTCTGTATTGTTCTAGTGTATTATGTCTATTGTTACATCTGTTGTTGGCTGTATTTTTCTAGTGTCTATCTATTGTTACATCTGTTGGTGACTGTATTCTCGAGTTCCATCTTTCCTTTATATTGTTTCAATTTTTGTTTTGATGAGTCCTTCTGCTGTTAGCTCCAGTGTTTTGTCTATGATTTTAGTCTATTGTGGTGTTGTTTTTTTTATGTCACTGCTGTATGTGCGCATATCTGTATTTGTTGTCGCATTTATTGCAGAATATTACATTTTGCATTAATGGTTTGACTATCATTAGACAGTGTGATATTACACTTACATGCCAATTCATGAAATTAACAACGAGCTATCATTTGTGTCAGAAAAAGAACCATCGACGAGGAAGTGAGGTGGCCGCTTTACTTCACACTATTCTGCGACTGTTCGTATCTAATAATATCAGCGTCACAAAACACGCCAGCAAAATGTGTTTATTAGTATATCAAGCAACACGTTTTATTGGTCACATGCATTCACAATACAACAATGTGAATGAGTGTCTAATTGTCTTCCTTATTGCACTAATTAGCAGCACACGTTGTGTATTTCCTGTTTATTATCGTTTCACCCTATTTGCTGCACTCGACACTCTACCATTGTTTCATCAAAACCGATGATGCTTCTTGGTACTGTCAACACACAGTATATGAATTATATACGTCTTGAATCAATATTATTGCACTCAATATTGCACTTCGAGCATTCTGACACGTGGTCCCTCCCTATCTTGAGTACTCAACAAAGAGTGTTCATGCCAATGACATCAGTGACCGCGTGATTACATTATCGCCAGTTAGAGGATTGTCAGTCGAGTTTTCGAGACATACAGAGTCGAGTGTTCTTCTTCTTCTTCTTCGTTCATCCGGACTTTTTTTTCGGATGTGATTGCGTTGTGCCTGTTTACAGCAGAGCTGCGTTCTTGCGCCGTTAGGCCGACACATCCGACTTCTGCGGGCATTTGTTGACCGGGTTAACCTTCCCGGGAGTCGAGTGTTCGAGATATACCGAGTCAAATTTTCGAGACATACCGAGTCGAGTGCTCAAAATCAGCTAGAAGTACTTGGAAGCTTAATTATTAATGAAAACACTAAATTGTTTAGATAAATTAGAAATAGACAGTCAAGAAAGTGGTTACAACTGGCAAAATTGAGGTCAGAAGAACAAGGAGAGGCCTGATAACTCAATCAATCAATCAATCAATCAATCAGGTGCCGTCTCGACAATGAAGGTTGGCTGCAATGGATCTCCAACACTGTCTCTCTCGCCTTGACTGTACATTTTGTCAGGCTGATGGTCGTCCATCTCTTGATGTTATCTTCCCACTTGTATCGTTGTCTACATCTTGCTCGCTTTCCCCCAACCTTGCCCTCCAGTATCGTTTTCATTAGAGTAGCATGTCTTTTAACATGGCCGAAATATTTCACCTTGTCTCTTCTTTATTTATTTCATTAGCTCTCTCTTCATTGCCAGTTTTTCTAGAACCTCTGCATTTGATTGTTTTTGTTTCCAAGAAATACGACCTATTCGTCTGTATATCCACATCTCCAGGGCTTCTGTGTGACTTTCTAGTTACGAGTGCAATGTATAGGCTTCCGAGCCATACAGTAGCGTTGAATTATACTTAGCATTTGACAGTTCTCATTTTTAATGCGTTATTAATCTCTCTAGGTGTTAATACTGATTCCATGCCATTGCCATTGCTATTCTCTTTTTGATTTCTATTTCATTTCTGCCATCATTTATTATTTTTGTCCAAGATAGGAGAAACTTGTTACTTGTTCTAGTATCTGCCCGTTTAATGTGACGTTCATTGATGACCTTTCCTTTTCACTGCTAATTATCATAGTTTTTGTTTTTTGGATGTTAATATCTAAGCCACATTCTGCACTGTGTCTGTTTACTTGTTCCACTAGGTCTTGCAACTCTTGCTCACTTTCTGCTAGTAACACGGTATCGTCAGCATACCTAAGATTGTTTATGATTCTTCCATTGATGTTAAGTCGAGGCATTTTAACTTGTTAACAGTTCTTTCTGTGTATAAGTTGAAGAGGCTTGGAGATAGTACACATCCACCCGTACTCCTCTTTTTATCTCTATAGACGACGAATAGTTATTACCACATCTAATAGACGCCACTTGTTCCCAGTACAAGTTACTTATAAGTATGATTTTCTTTCCGTCTACTCCTATATCTTGAAGGCAAGTAATAAGTCGTTTATGTTGTACTCTATCAAACGCTTTCTTATCTTATATATAAAAGGCAATCTCCGTCCGTATGTCCTTTATGCGTTCGCGAAGGGCCCATCCGATTGTGATGACATTTTCTACAGGTCTTCCTTTCATTCCAGCGCAGCCAACTGTGATATTTTTTAGTGTGAAATCGGCTGCTTACTGAATATTATTTAATTTTCCATTTTTCATTATAATTTCCATACAGCAAGGAGACTTAACTCTGTAAAAGTTATTTCAAGGGGCATAACTTTTAATAACTTTTCTGTATAACTTATAGTCATATTGTTGCATCGTTTTCAAAGATTTATAAACTCTGTGTCTATAGTTATGTACCGGCATATGAGTTATAATATATAATGATACAATCTTTAAGGCATTTTCAAAGTTTTCGTAAAAATAATGCACAATGCATAACATTGTAACTCATCTTTTTATGCTTAAGAAGTTACTGTAGTCATGCAGGTGATTAGAAAGAGTTTTCATTAAAAATAATGGATGGTGTGTGGAAGGACATTCTTTTAAGTTACTTTCTTTGTTGTATGAATTTAATGAGTCGCTACCCGACAGGAGCTGGGCAAAGCCACGCCGGGTCAGATAGATAGACAGACCCACCTTTTCGCTGCAGTTGTCTACAGGCATATGCGTTAAAATCCTCCTCCTCCTCTCCCCTCCTCCTCCCACCCTCTTCCTCTTCCCCTCCCCCTCCTCCCTCTCCCTCCTCCTCCCTCTTTCTCCTCCTCCTCCTTCCTCCTCCTCCTCCCCCCTCCTCCCTCTTCCTTCTACCTCCTCGCCCTCCTACCTCCTCCTAATCACTCGTCTTCCTTCCTCCTCCCTTCTCCTCCTCTCGTCCTCCCACTCCCACCTCCTCCCTCCTTCTAATTCTACGTCCTTCCCTCATTCCCTCCTCCTCCCGCCTCCCTCTTCTACTTCCCTCTTCCTCCCTCCTTCTCCTACCTCCTCCCCCTCCTCTCCCTCCTCCTCCCTTTCCCTCCTCCATCCTCCTCATCCCTCCTCCTCCCTTCTCCTCCTCCCTCTTCATCCTCTCTCCTCCTCCATCCTCCTCCCTCCACATCCCTCCCTCCTCATCCCTCTTCCTCCTCTCCTCTCCTCCCTCCTCCTCCCTCCCCCGCCTCCCCTCCTCCTTCCTCTCCTCTTTCTCCTACTCCTCCTTCCCCTCCTCCTCCTCCCTCCTCCTCCTCTTCCTTCTACCTCCTCTGCCCTCCTACCTCCTCCTAATCACCTCCTCTTCCTTCCTCCTCCCTTCTCCTCCTCTCTCCTCCTACTCCCTACCTCCTCCCTCCTCCTCCTACGTCCTCCCCTCACCCTCCTCCTCCTACCCTCCTCCCCCTCCTCCTCTCTCCACCTCCCTCCTCCTCCTCCCTCCTCCTCCCTCTTCCTCCTCCTCCCTCCTATTCCTTCCCCTCCTTCTCCTCCCTCATCCTTCTCCCTCTTCCTCTCCCTCCTCCTCCCTCCGCCTCCTCCTCCACTCCTCCCTCCACCTCCTCCCGCCGCCTCCTCCCTCCTCCTCTCCCCTCCTCCTCCTACCCTCTTCCTCTTCCCCTCCCCCTCCTCCTCTTCCTCCTCCTCCCTCTTTCTCCTCCTCCCTCGCCCTCCTACCTCCTCCTATCACTCCTCTTCCTTCCTCCTCCCTTCTCCTCCTCTCTCCTCCCACTCCCTCCTCCTCCCATCCTTCTAATTCTACGTCCTTCCCTCATCCCTCCTCCTCCCTCCTCCCTCTTTCTACTCCCTCTTCCTCCCTCCACCTACCTCCTCCCCCTCCTCCTCCCTCTTCCTCCCTTTCCTCCTCCATCCTCCTCATCCCTCCTCCTCCCTTCTCCTACTCCCTCTTCATCCTCTCTCCTCCTCCCTCCTCCTCCCTCCTCCTCCCTCCTCCTTCCCTCTACCTCCTCCCTCCACATCCCTCCTCATCCCTCTTCCTCCTCCTCCCTCCTCCCTCCTCCTCCTCCTCCTTCTCCCTCCTTCTTCTCCCTCTTCCTCCTCCCTCCTCCTCCCTCCTCCTAATCACTCCTCTTCCTTCCTCCTCCCTTCTCCTCCTCTCCTCCTACTCCCTCCTCCTCCCTCCTCCTACGTCCTCCCCCTCATCCCTCCTCCTCCTACCTCCTCCCCCTCCTCCTCTCTCCACCTCCCTCCTCCTCCTCCCTCCTCCTCCCTCTTCCTCCTCCTCCCTCCTATTCCTTCCCCTCCTTCTCCTCCTCATCCTTCTCCCTCTTCCTCCTCCCTCCTCCTCCCTCCACCTCCTCCCTCCACCTCCTCCCTCCGCCTCCTCCCTTCTCCTCCTCTCTCCTCCTACTCCCTCCTCCTCCCTCCTCCTCCTACGTCCTCCCCCTCATCCCTCCTCCTCCTACCTCCTCCCCCCTCCTCCTCTCTTCCACCTCCCCTCCTCCTCCTCCCTCCTCCTCCCTCTTCCTCCTCCTCCCTCCTATTCCTTCCCCTCCTTCTCCTCCCTCATCCTTCTCCCTCTTTCCTCCCTCCCTCCGCCTCCTCCCTCCTCCTCCTCCCTCCGCCTCCTCCCTCCTCCTCTCTCCTCCTCCTCCCTCCTCCTCCATCTCCCTCCTCCTCCCTCCTCCTCCCTCCTCCTCCTCCCCCTGCGTTCTTCTCCTCCCTCCTTCTCCCTCCTCCTCCTTCTCCTTCCTCCTCCCTCTTCCTCCTCCCTCCTCCTCCCGCTCCCTCTTCCTCCTCCTACCCTCCTCCTCCTCCTCGCTCCTCCTGCCTCCTCCTCCTGCCTCCTCATCCTTCCTCCTCCTTCCTCCTCCCTCGTCCTCCCTTCTCCTACCTCCTCCTCCTCTCTCCTCCTCCTAATCCCTCCTCCTCCCTCCTATTCCTCCCTACTCCTCCTCCTCCTTCCTCCTCCCTCCTCTTCCCTCCTCCCCCTCCGTCTTCCTCCTTCCTCCTCCCTCCTCCTCCCTCCTCCTCCCTTCTCCTACCTCCTCCTCCTCTCTCCTCCTCCTAATCCCTCCTCCTCCCTCCTATTCCTCCCTACTCCTCCTTCCTCCTCCCTCCTCTTCCCTCCTCCTCCTCTCTCCGCCTATCTCTTCCTCCCTCCTACTCCTCCCTCCTCCACCTCCCTCTTCCTCCTCCCAGCTCCTACTCCTCCTTTTCCTTCTTCTGCTGATGCTGCTGCCGCCGCTCCATTTACCCAAGTTAATTGTTGGGGAAGATGTAAAGATCTTTCAAGTGCTCTTTCTAATGCTTTTTGTAAGTTGGTCTTCGTTTATCTAAGGTTGTTCTAACTGCAACCAATAAATGATTAGACAGACAGGCAGACAGACAGACAGACAGAGAGGGAGGGACGGACAGACAGACAGACAGACAGACAGACAGACAGACAGACAGTCGGGAACGGGAACTTATATGACTACTTATATGAATTAAATGAGATGCTCGCCATCAGGGGCTGGGCGAAGCCGGGCCGGATCAGACAGACAGACAGACAGACAGACATATAGACAGACAGACAGACAGATAGATAGTCGGGAACGGGAACGGGAGCTTATCTGACTACTTATATGAATTAAATGAGATGCTCCACACCAGGAGTTGGGCGATGCCGGGCCGGGTCAGACAGACAGACAGACAGAAAGACAGACAGAAAGACAGACAGACAGACAGACAGACAGACAGACAGACAGACAGACAGACAGTCAGACAGTCGGTAACGGGAACGAGAACTTATATGACTACTTATATGAATTAAATGAGATGCTCCCCATCAGGGAATATATATCATTACATAATTCTGTGATAGTTTCAATGCCAAAGCTTAATACAGATTTTATCGTCTCTGTTGTTATCTTGTCAGGACCTGCAGCATTTCCTTCTTTTATCTTTTTAGTAGTCTTTCCTACTTCTGCCGTTAGTATTTTTGGTCCATCTTGAGTATTATACAATGTCTGTCTATTGACTCTGTTGTCCCAGAATAAATCTTCTGTGTACTCTGTCCATATTTTTATTATGTCAGTGTTATTAATTATATTTTCTCCAATTTTTCCTCTGATACAACGATTTCATGTTATATTGTTTTTCGTCTTTGTAAATCTTTTTATATGTTCGTGTAATTCTTTCGAGTTGTGTTTTTTTCCCCCCAGATCCCCTATTACTTTGCATAGTTTCTGCGACCTCTCTTCTGTGGCAACTCTGCACATGTGACCTATTTCTCTATCTATTAATATATACTCTGGAGTTTGCATTCTTTCTTTGAGTCATTTTACTCAATATGTCATCGGTTATCCATAACTGTTTTTTTCCCCTTATTTATCTTCACTGGCAAGGTGGTATTTGCAATATGAATACTGGATTTTACACATTCCCATTGTGTATTAATTTTATCCTCAGGATTTTCACGTCTATATTGTTCCATACTGTTAATGATGGAACTAACCTGAGAACTATCTACCTGTGAACATCCTCCAGTGTTATTGACCAAGGAGCCAAGATTTTCACAGTTTGTGATTTATTCACTTTATCCACTATCGTGGTGAGTGTCTTGGGATGTATATATTATGTGGTAGTATTTCTTTGCTTTCCAAATTCACGTAGCTGTGAAGTATCTCCCTAGCTTTTAGCGGTCTTTTAAGTCGCCAGGGTGTACTGTGCTGTGTAGTACTCTCGCCAACAGCGAATAAACCCCCAGAGATGTCCACTTATACGTACAGTTCATGCAATATATTTGACTACCGAACGAACGAAGAACGAACGAACGAACGAACTGACTAACTATATTTTAGAAAGATAATAATTGGGTACATCGTTTTTAAAACATGTATGTGTCTTTATTTCATTAAGCATAGTAAACATGCAAAATAAGGTTGACCACCGTAATTGTACATTGTGTATGTATGCATACTTTACGTGAATATCTATCTATCAAAGAAAGGAAATGTAAAATCGTGCACCAATTCTCGTAGTATGGTACTAATAAGATAGTGTACACTCTGATTCTTGTTTCATAGGCGTTAGGCCTTCGATTTAGTCCAGCATAAGACATTGTAAAACATCAAGAGAGCTACCAAGTTTCATGTTTGCTTCATTGAAGCATTATATCGTGAACAACAAGCAGACAGCAGAGTAGCCGGTGAAACAATACACTGGTTACAGGTTCTAAAGGACTGCATTCTCTCCCTGTACCTGTTCAACGTTTATGTAGAAAATGTAACGTGAAAAGTCGACATTCTGAGACCAGAGATGATGGTTATCCGTGAATAATTGGTGGGCATACAATCCACGGACTGAGATATACAGAGGACACGGTCCTCCTCTGAACTAGTGCTATCGGATTAGGCAAGTTGACCATGTCTCTCAGATACACAGTGAATATCAACATAGTTGTTTTCTGAACTAAAAATAAAAAAGTAAAATATCCAAGAAAAAAGTAATAAATAAACGCATGAATACCAAAATTACAATTAACAATGAAGCAATAGACAATTTACAAATAATTTATGGCCTATGTAACTAGCATATATATATATATATATATATATATATATATATATATATATATATATATATATATATATATATATCATATCATTGCATCATTCATTGGCACCTTGCCGTCTTGACAGACGATAGTTTGTGCTTTAAAAAGGCATAATAACTTTTAACTATGGCGGTAGCGAGTGTGGACTGATAAGGCCAATTTGCGCTGTAAATGTCCGTTCACAGTGGGTGCATGTGAACACGTGGTCATTTCCACCATCATGCACCATCTTACGTCTCAAACGCTTGGTGTGTGACTTTTCTGCAATAATTTTCTCCTTTGACTTTATTCCATTTCTGATATTTGCCCTCCATGCAACACGTTCAGCGGCGACTTGCTCCCAATGTGCATTATCAATGCCTGTATCAATCATGTCCCGCTTACACACATCTTTGTATCGTAGTAGAGGCCGACCCTGAGATCTCTTACCCATCTGTAATTCACCAAAAAAGATATCCTTTGGTATTCTACCATCATCCATCCTCCTAAGATGTCCTATCCATCTAAGTCTACGAAGACTGAGCATGGAATAAACTGTCACACAACCTGATCTTTCCAATACTTCAGTATTTGTGATTTTGTCTTGCCACTTAATACCAAGAATTCTTCGCAGACACCGCATATGAAAGCTGTTTAAGTTGTTCTCTTGGTGTGAGTAAGTTGTCCAGGTTTCACTGCCATAGAGAAGAGTACTAAGGACACAGGCTTGATAGACAAGGACTTTTGTTTTGGCAGTAAGCTTCCTGTTCTCCCAGACTCTTTTTCTTAACCTGTTCATTGTTGTTGCTGCCTTACCAATCCGGATGTTGATTTCCTGATCTAGGGATAATAGACAGCAGATCATGTGCCATGCCGGAAAGCGTGGGCGGTCATGACTCGCCATTTCACTCGATCACCGGAGTCGTGGATCAGCTCAGTGTTCCTATCTCGTCTATGCCATGTGGCCAAGCCATCCAGGTATTTTCCTCTCGGTCTTCCTCGTGGTCTGTTCTCCTCGATCTTGCCAGTTGTCAATAAGTTCTCCAATCCATTTCTTCTCATAACATGTCCAAAAAATGTTGACTGTCTTCGTCTAATTTCTCTAATCAATCTACGATTCTCATTTGTCTCCTGTAGTACTTGGTCATTGGTTTTTCTGTCTGTCCATGGTATTCTTTGCATTTTCCTCAGAAACCACATTTCTGGAGCCATCAGATGTTTTTCAGCTTGACTGCACATTGTCTAAGTTTCACATCCATACAAAAGAACAGGCTCTATGTATCCCCTCAACACTCTTTTTCTCGTTTCAATTGACATCTTTTTATTGGTCAGAATGTCTTTCATCTTGCTAAAGGCTACTTTTGCCATGGCGATTCTCGTTCTAATCTCTTCAAGGCATCTCCCATCAGATGTTATGACTGTTCCGAGATAATTGTATCGATTCACTTGTTGCAGAATATTCCCATTTACTTGTATATTACATTGTGGTACTTCGTTCTTCCTAGTGACGACCATAACCTGTGTCTTCTTACAATTTAATTCCAACTCCCAGCTGCTCACTGTGTACAACAATCGCGTCTACTAATTGTTGCAGATCCTGTGCATTGTCTACAATATATATCCACCATATGCCTAGCAATTGATGAAGCGGGAAGATGCCGGTGTGTCGGCCTTAATAGGCTCCCATCGCCTGTGTGTAGTATCTTGTCGACCCTTGTGTATGTATGTGTTCAGCAACTCTTTTATTCAACTGTCGCTCTGTTCTGCCGATGTAGGTAGACTGGTGCCTACATGTACATTGGTAAGTACAATTGTTTGGCGTACAGAGAAGCAGGCTCTTTACTGCTGGGGTGGGAATTGATGTGGGTCTCTACCTAATGACTGGAGATGCAACACATACTGTTTAAGTTGCATATCCCTCATCGGATGTTGCAGTCAACACCATCATTTTTCAGCTGTTGTTGATGTTCTTGGCAAGACTACGCTCAGTAGTTTGTCATTGCTTTCTCGATACTATCTGCGTACTTCCCACGTCATCAGACAATTTATACGATATTAGAATTCTAAGGACTTGTGCGTGTAAGCACCAACCAGAATGAGTGATATTCAATAAAGTAGCAATAGAGCGAGAGCGCAGCTGTGGTGAAGATTGCCAAGTCTGGACCGCGTGTACATTACTGAGGGTCATCACGTGTCCTGCCCACAGCTGAAGGGTATATGAGTACGCCTGTCTGTTGCTGCAGTAAGTGTCTCTATCTGTTGTGGATGTATACGCGATGTGTATCCTTTGGGAATACATGTTATACCAGCTGCCCAACTCAGTTTGTCTTGGTCCAATTGTCTGCTAGATTCGTGTGTGTGTGTACAAGCCAATAGTTCAACATGATTACTGCTAGAAGTGTTATATGTACGTCACATCCAAAACCAGCTTCTGGGCGGTAGTAGATGGCCACATTTCTTCAAGTCACTTTTGGTATGTTGTCATGTGGTGGTATCTGTCTGTTATGAGTCGACCTGAGACTTGAGCTCTAAAATACTTTTACCAATAATGTTTTCACAAATACTGTTATGTTCCTATTACCAAACATTTTATTTTACCATTACTATTATAATCATCTTACCAATAACATTTAGCCACATAAAGGCAATGATTGATTGATTGATTGATTGACTGATTTAGGAACCGACATCACAGCATTCGGGGCGTTCGCATAAGCGCTCCGTCGCCATCCCCAGCAGCCAGCGAAGAGTTTCAACCCAAATAGTACCAGTAGCAATCTGATTATATGTGCGTCTCGCCTTTCCTCTAAGAGTCGAGCATCGGCCAGATCCCCTCGTCACTCCTCACTGTCGCATTCTTGCCAGACCACGGTGATCCATTTGCTCTTCCAAGGTGTAAACGTGCTCCCACGAGGCCGCAACCACGTCTGCCTTATCATGCATCAATACTCCGCCAAGTTTTTGCAGAGCCAGCCAATCTGTCCGCCTGTTCATTCCCCAGCACACCAGCGTGCACCGGAGAAAAGATCCAGACGATGCTTGCCACCCGTGACTTCCGAAGCGAAGCAAGCCACTCTGCAGGAAGCTTGCATCTACATAAAGGCAATGAATGAATCACCAAACAACGAGAAGTATATTGTGAGCATTGTTAGAACACGATTACATGAAACAAAATGGGCGTTGCGGCTAAAGCCTGCGTCAGCTTAAAATAAACAAACACAAACTGCCACAACTATATGAAAAACACTGCATGAAAATATTCAGGTTACTTATATGTATTCCTGTTGTGGCTGAATACGTCTTAAATGATTAACGAGTATGATAACTATCGATTCTAGCGTTAACAATATAATTGACCTTGACATCTGGCTAATGTTGAGCTCGCAAATGAAGGGTTACAAATGAGTTATAGTGTTTGCATACTCCGCCTCTGAGCTGTTGACATGAGAAGTTAACCTATTTATGTCAATGCTGTTGATTGGCATTTCGTGCTGGACATCAGCTGTCTCTACAGACTCAGCATGGGGAAGGTCTCCCTTACCATCTGTGTTCAGTATGATACTTTCATATTGCACCCCGGCTGCTTCTTCGTATTCTGCATTTGATATAATTTTTGGTGAAGGATTCTCATAATGGCCTGCCAAAAAGATGTAAAGAATATAAGTAGGTTACAATGTTGGATAAAGAATGCTTAATTCAGTTAACTTAAACTATAAATAGATTTACCATATTTGGTTTGACAATAGTTCTCCTCATCTCATCTCATCTTATTCCTCTTGTATCTTGCGGTATCGAGGTGAAGTGTAAACAAGCAGAAGAGTGTCCGTTTATAGACTTCATATGTCGAGATTCCATGGACTCTGTTCTTAAATCCGACAATCGCGTACATTTTTGGCGTCGTCTTCTGTTGCCTTTTGGTCTGTACATCATTGCTTGTTGAGGTATGCTGTCTGCTGATGGTCACCTTATGTGGCCGAACCTTTTTATCCTGTTGTTTTAATGAAATCTGTTGCTGCTAGTACACACACTTTAATCTAATTCGGATTTAATTATTTCTAATTTTCTCTCTTCTTGATGTGTTTTGTGTTGTTTTGTTTTTTGTTCGTCCGCGTTTAACTCAAGCGTAGTCCATACACCTACCACTATTTATAGTGCACTTGACTGATTTTCGCTTGTGGATTAACTTTCCCTATTACCAGTATCCCTCGTCATCTGGTGAACCCACTCCGACTTCTGAGGTACTTGTACTTACGCCCCAAGTCAAGAACAAGTAATCAGCATTTTAGTCCAACTGACCGGTGTAGGGGTTGAACCCGCTACCTCATCACCAGCAAAGCGGATGTTTAAGAACGAGTGCTCGTGTCCATTCAGCCATGCTGACCGCCAATCCGTGTTGATGAAATCTGCTCTTTTGCCTTTCCAAACAATCTGTGCCACCCATGGGTTTCTTTGCGTCCTAGGAATAGACTACATCTTCATAAGCTCTGGTTAGCACTACTCACGCTCTTTAGCTTCTATTTTTCACATGTTTATACTAGTGCATGCATTGTTTTTAAATTTTTTTTTAATGTAATAAAGATCGTTTTTGCACGTCTGAAGTCGCAGTGGACATGTGCAGCTGGACCCATGTTGCGTATATACCAGTCAGCATTATGTGGATGATGCGGTCAGTATCAAGTAGGTCAGCTTGACTTCCCAATATATTTCTGGTACCACTAAAGCTGGGTCAACCTGGGAGTCCAGTTCAATGTTAAAACGTCGAATCCGCAAGAGCATTATGTAATGTTCTAACATTTGGTGTCCAACTTCATCTGACAAGGATGTGTAGTACAGAAGATTCTTTATGTGATCCCATTCAATTATACACGATATCTCCGTGTTGTTGTTTCTTTATGTTGAGTATATTGACACCACATGGTTTAATGCCTCTATTTGTGTTTGTGTTATACCATGTTTTGTCACTATGTACTCCGGAGGCCGATTTTTCTTAAATGCGACTGTAGTATATGTTTCTGAATTCCGTCTCTTTAGTCGTCATTTGCATTTTCGGTTGCTACCATGTCTATCAATTCTTACGTTTTACTGACCGATTCACAAAGTCACTATCGCAATGGCATTATAACTCATTTATCAACGCAGTCAGTTACGACCTCAAGCAACCAATAACGCTCTTATAATCTCACTGACTCACTCATGACAAATAGCTTCGCAAATTATGTATCCGTCTCGCATCTATTTACTCTCTTATTCACTCACACACTCAATCAATCACTCACGCACACATTCTCTCATTAATAACTGTTGCATTTGCTAACTCTGTATGTTTCAGTCACCCACTCACTAACTCATTCACTCACTTTTTTCAATCACGCATTATATCACACATTCAGACATCAATAACGATTGAAATTGCTAACTATATATGCTTCAATCACTCACTTACTAATTCAGTCGTTCACTCAATCACTCATTATTTCAGACATTTATAAATCAGTAACTATTGAACTTGCTAACTCAGAAAGCTTCAATCAGTCACTTACTAACTCAGTCACTCACTTAGTCAATCATTATATCAGACATTCAGAAATCAATAACTATTAAACTTGCCAACTGTGTATGCTTCACTCACTCACTCACTCACTCACTCACTCGATCACTCACTCACTCGATCACTCACTCACTCGATCACTCACTCACTCACTCACTCACTCACCCACCCACCCAACCACTCACTCACTCACTCACACCCTCCCTCACTCACTCACTCACTCACTCACTCACTTACTCACTCACTCACTTACTCACTCCCAGGTCGACTTTACAATAAAGGCCACTTGCACACGTCTGACAACCCATTGTACAAATGGTGCTAGACTCGAGTTTTCATGGCCCAGTCTGTGAGAGATACGATCAGTATCACGCCGACCGACATTACTTCGAATGCCATTTTTTAGAATCAGTATTTACACTGGGTCAACCTCGGAGCCCAGGCCAATGTTACAAATTGTAATCCGCCCCTCTAATTATGGAACCACTATGTGACTATTAAACAAATGTTAACATGCGTCCCGAAGCACTATCCCGCTGTAGGTCTGCGATATCATGGGGTTATTCCATTGTGTAGGTCTGAATGCTTGGGGAATCGATGACCATTATTTCCCTCACTTAGCAAGCTACAAGCCCAGGTGTCGATCCTACTTCAAACCAATTCAGCGTTGACATTATCAGCGCGGTTTTGCCAATTGCGAAGTGCGTCCGAGACATCTTCGCATATCCTAATTTTTAACTTTTGCCCACATGGGCCCCTCTTCCACCCCACCTCTTCCCGCCGAGCTGTTTAGCCAATAACCTGAGCTTCTGGCGGTAGTGACCTTTGACCCGCTGACCAAACATCCGGTCCATACAATCTACCGATACAATCCACTCAAAGCTAGGATACAGATTCAGATAAGTACCCTTAATATTGTTGTCAACATCTTAGATTGCATACAGGCACTCTTGCTACTTCATCCACACCTCAAAGAAACATTAGTTGAGTGGATGGAATTTATACACTTTTAATTCAGGCGAACCTGATATATTCATACAATCATGACCAGGCGGTGACTGCCTGTCTAAATATACAGTGGTCGCCTTTCTTCACAAAACTCATACATAATCAGATACAACTCAACTCTCGCTATCTGTAACTTGCGCCCTCGTAAACTACATATTGGCTAATGGAAAAATCACACACGTCCTGTCTGGAAGACTGTCCTGTCCCGTCTGAGTAAGTTCAGTCGACTCGCTAGCCTGGTCTTCCTAAAGTCCCCTGTGGTCAGCAAAGCCCCGTGCTGTTCTATTCGTCACGTAGTCCAGTAGTCTTGCTCATGTCAACCTTGGGTTGTACTACTGCTTAGTCTGTTTACTGGTGTTGTCCCGTGAACTAGCGTCCCCCGCCCTATCCTCGGCGTTAGTCCTACTGGTCCTAGATATGACACGTCCGTGTCCCCACTTAAGTCCTGTCTTATGACTGTTCTAAGTTATAGCTTGCATTCTGTCTCTATCTACTCCCTTGTAGAGGTCCTTATGTACGTCCTATCTGTCCTTACCCCTCTTCTGCTTGCTTGCTTGCTTGTGTTCGCTGGCTGTGAACTCCAGCGTGAAGTCCTGTATGTCGGATGGATACATCCTGTTGTCCAACATCAGTGTGATGTCATACCGGACCTGAGGGTTGCGTGAGTATCCGTTGTCCCATGTCTGGCTTATTGGTGTAAGACTGGTGGTTCCTCGCAATGCAGGCAAATACTCTCCGGCTTCGGAGGAATCATCGATCCTACTGATCTTAGCCAGGTCCCCGAAGGAACCTGTTGCCCAGGACGCACGACGTGGACGTGTCAGCAGGTCTTGGCCAGTATAGATCCCGGCCCTGGTGCCTTGGAAACACCTCTGCGTCCCACCCCTCTTCTGTCTCTTGTCCTATCTATGTCCTACCTAACACTTTGACAATTGTCATGTAGTGTGTCTCATATAGTTTTGTGTCGGTTTGTTTTTGTTTGTTCTGTGCTGACGAAGGCTTAGGCCACAAAGTCCAATTTGTGTATTGTGATCGTGTTTTAGTAAAGCTCACAATCTACTTCTCGTTTGTTTGTTTTTTGGGTGATTCATTCATTTCCTTTCACTAACGCGCCCGCTATTACTTTTTTGTTCGTAGTTTTTGTTGTCTTCTTAAATAAACACTTTCCTGTTATGGGTCTGTGTTGTGCGCCGCCATCACATGTTGTAGGCCAGAGAGCATGGAGGATTAGGTGTTCGAAGGGTGCACTACATTGACATGCCAAGAGCTCGGGGGTCGAGTCCTCTACAAGTTCCTGACATTACTAACGCAGTTCGCTCTCAACTTGGCTATCATTGTTACTTAAACTAGTTACACATAACTATTGACCTTAAACATCCTGTTTTCTTCAATAAAGCGCACACTAAATCTTACTAATACCCTCACTCTATCGCTATTACATTCGCTAAATCGGTATACTCAAATCACCACCTGACTGAGCAACCTTACCTTCTTTAGTGTCCTCACAACTAGTGCCGCTGGCTCCTTTGTCCTCAGCTCTGACGACAACAAGTAATATAATTTATTTGAAAACTTCAGACACATGCATTATCTACTGCTATCTTTTGGATATTTGTATGTGACCGGTAAAATATATTTACTCATCAGTATTTTACAATTTATTTCTTCTTTCTTTTGTCACTGTTGCACTTCTTCTTCTTCTGCTGCTGCTACTGCTGCTTTTCTTCTTCTTCTTCTTCTTCTTCTTCTTCTTCTTCTTCTTCTTCTTCTTCTTCTTCTTCTTCTTCTTCTTCTTCTTATTATTATTATTATTATTATTATTATTTTTCTTCCTCTCCTCCTCCTCCTCCTCCTCTTTCTCATCCTTTTCCTCCTCCTCCTCCTCCTCCTTCTTCTTCTTCTTCTTCTTCTTCTTCTTCTTCTTCTTCTTCTTCTTCTTCTTCTTCTTCTTCTTCTTCTTCTTCTTCTTCTTCTTCTTCTCTTCTTCTTCTTTTCCTTCCTCTCCTCCTCCTCCTACTCCTCCTCCTCCTTCTCCTCGTTTTCGTCCTCCTCCTCCTCCTCCTCCTCCTCCTCCTCCTCCTCCTTCTTCTTCTTCTTCTTCTTCTTCTTCTTCTTCTTCTTCTTCTTCTTCTTCTTCTTCTTCTTCTTCTTCTTCTTCTTCTTCTTATACGTCGTCATTATATTCTTCTAAGCCTTCTTCTTCACGTCGTCGTTTTCGTCTTCGACATCGCATTCTTCTTTTTTTCTTCTTCCATGTCACTGTCTCCTCTTCTTCTACCTCTTAATCTTCTCCTACCATGAAACTTACTTATCGTATTGCTGGTCTATCTTTGATCTCTCTCATTATTGTGTCGCAGTAAAAAGAGGTGGCATGGCAACGGAATCAATTATTAAAGGAGAAGTAAGACACTTCCTTCCGTCCACTACCCCATTGACAACCCCTGTATATTGTGGAGTTTTTGCTGATTATGTTTAATGTCAACGAGATCATTAGATATGTTTAATGCCAATGAGATAATTAGACAAATGATGTTAAATGTGTTTAATGCCAACGAGATAATTAGCAAATGGTGTTTAATATATTTAATGCCAATAAGATAATTAGACAAATGATGTTAAATATGTTTAATGCCAATGAGATAATTAGACAAATGATGTTAAATATGTTTAATGCCAATGAGATAATTAGACAAATGATGTTAAATATGTTTAATGCCAATGAGATAATTAGACAAATGATGTTAAATATGTTTAATGACAATCACAAAATTAGACATATTCTCTGACAGACATTCTGTTAAATTGTTTAATGCTACTGGGGAACTACGTTTAATTTGCATGGTTAAACAAGTCAGAAAAGGATAACGTGTGTTTAATATGAATGACACATTAGACAGAGAATGTTATACTTGTTTAATGTTAATGACACAAATAGACAGAGCATGTTAAAGTTGTTTTTGTTAATGACACAGTTAGACAGAGAATGTTAAAATTTATCAATGTTAGTGGCAAAATGAGACGGGGAATATTTAACGTATTTAATGTTAATGACATACTTAGTGTCACCAACTGGCTTGAGGTAGCTCCCGGTTGGGCAGCCACCCAGCCAACATCATTTTCTTCTGCTGGTGTTAAGTTCTGGATGCAGTTTAAGATCCCCTAACTCTGTCAGAAGGAACTAATTGCTACCCCAGATCCCAGAGAGAAAACGTGGAACAAATGTCTGTTATGCTGATTTAAGAGACTGTCCCTGATACTCAAGAAAACAGCCAAGAAGTGGCTCGTTGAAGATAGAATATATCTATATAGATTTGGCTGTACTTGGTATCACCAGAAGTGAGAAAGGAGGAGTTAAGACATGCAACGTAATCTGGTTACTTATGACTGCATAGGCAAGATACCTCCCGGACATAGATTCCCACTTCTGGACAATATGTGTGAACCCCCACTAAATGATACAATAATGTGTGTACTTGATACGCTACACAAACATTTATAAACATTTAGAATTATACGGACAAATTGAGTTTTAAAATACAACAACTGTGTTTATTATTGCTATTGATGATCATATGATGATGATGATGATTATACTATGGTATACGTAACTTAAGAGGTCACATAGGTCATGCTTTCCCCAGTGAGACGCAGTTCACTGTCAGATTGAAGGAGTCCAAATTGGTCCCTCACAAGGCTAAGTCACTTCCTGATATGGGTTGTTGACTGTCCATTGCTCCTAAGAGATCTGGGTTATAGCTAGGAAATCCTGTCATACGACGTTGTATCGAAGTAACAAAACGAGAGGGTAATCTCTCACCAGAAATTAAAATTCCAGCTTCCCTGGTACGCTATTGTGAATGTGTGTGAAGTCTTGCTGGCCATGCATGTAGTTTTATTCTCTTCATCCCTGGCTAGTTTCCACGTTGGCTAATTAATATATCCCCTATTAATTAACTCCACCTATTTTTCCATGTACAACGACGGGATGGATTACGTCCCAAACTCTTCTCACCCCTCCTCCTTTCCTGTGAAGGGTAGTTTCATCTGTCAATCAAATTGACCGATGTTCTGCCGCATGTCTGAAACAATGGAACATGCTTCGCTAGCGATGCAATAGACGTTGCGTCATAACTACATCCCCATCTGTGGTTAACACAAGCCTTCCTTGGTTGCTGTCAGAAATGTGTCGGCCATGTGTTCCTACTTTGCCGCTGTATTGCAGTGAGGTGTTAAGCATCTGGTCCTAATTGCCGTCTTTGGATCACACATTTCAGACGGGTCTGGCTGACCCTCTTATCTCCCATTCTGCCGTGGCTGGTTTACACGTTAGGTCATGTTAACTGTAAGGTGTTAGGTATCAGTCCCTATTCTGACCGCAGGATTCTAAACTAACACGTCAATCTCAACTGACTGGCTCCGCGATGTATCAACTGAAAACAGTGAGTTTTCAACCTTTGATAGCGCCCGCCGACTGCTGCCGTGGTGTCTGGGTGTTACGTTTGATCTGGACATCAAAGCTTTCTCAGACCTAGCATTACAGAAATGATGGGGCGTGCGTGGTCAAAATGTAATTTTCTCTTGTTTTCAATCTCTGTTAGTTTTTCCTTATTCCTTGGTTGGGGACTAAATTATTTTCTGGTGGACAATTATTCTTTTACTTAGAGAATGATAGAATAATTCTGGTGGGCTCTTTAATTCCTTTCAAACTTGTGTCATTCGGATGGTGCCGGGGCTGTCCCGTCACACTTAGACATAGATTGTTACAGTTGTTTAACGTTAATGGCACAATAATACAGGGAATGTTAAAAGTGTTTGACGATAATTACACAGTTAGACAGAGAGTGAAACAAATTGTTTTATGTGATTATCATTAAAAGTGTTTGATGCTAATTACACAGTTAGACAGAGAGTGAAACAAATTGTTTAATGTGATTATCACATGTAGTCGGAGAATGATACAAGTTATTTAATGTCAATGAAATAATTTGACGGATGACTATACACGTTGTTTAATAAGAATAACACAATTAAACAGACAATGATAACAGATGTATCATATGAATGTCACAATCAGGCATATAATGATAAAATTTGTTTAATACGAATGACAACATTAGACAGACACTCACAAAAGTTGTTTAAAGTTAATGACACATTTAGACATACGTAGCTAACGTGTAGTCGCTGTCTAATAAATGCACATTAAACAGAACAAATAATAACTGCCTACCTTGAGCGGGCGGTGAATGTACCTGTGAAAGGATAGATCGTAGGAGTCAGATGCATTGAAAATATACATTTGTAGTAGACACAAGATAATTTTTTTTTTTTTTTTTTTTTTTTTTTTTCCGCGTTACCATCCTGTTTCAGGATATTGCGGTCAACACCAGCATCTTTCAGCTGTATGTTGATTCCTAGGCTAGATTACGCTCATCAGCACGCCACGACTTTCTGAGCGACCGGCTCCATACTCTCATAAGTCACTTTTGCGATTCGAACCACTGCTAATTCTCGTCGCGTCACGTGACGAGAGTATTCGGGGTTACCGGAGAAAGCTGCTAACCCCTCGGCCGGCTGATCAGTTGTGATATAGCGATTGTGCTGGTCACTGATGGTGGTGCATTCTAACGAGATCGCCGAGCCGTTTGATCTTCTGCCTTTCAATATGAAATTGAGAGTGTTTAAACTGTAACTATATTTCTAATAAATATAAATTTGGAAACCCTTTTTTCTATCTCTATGAGTGGTAAGCAATACGTTTGTATGTATTTATTGACTATCTTTCTAACGACGACAAAAATGCAGATATTCTTACCTTTAACTCGGTACCAGACGATACCAGCGATGATAAACACGATGATGAAACATATTATTGGAAGTGCAATGAGAAGGATGTTGGATTCAAACTCATTTCTCCGAGGTTTCTGCTCACATGTTGAGTTAGATCTATCTGTAAATAAGAACAGGTGGGTTTTTGAATATCCTCTGTATGAGAATGAGAGAAAGAGAGAGAGAGAGAGAGAGAGAGAGAGAGAGAGAGAGAGAGAGAGGGAGAGAGAGAGAGAGAGAGAGGGGGAGGAGGGAGGGGGCAGGACCTAAGACAAATAAAGGAAGGTATAGACTTAATAAGACAAAGAATGTAACAGATAATAGGGAACATATTACAGTAAAACAAAGAATGCATGTTCTTAGCTGATAAAATGTCGATTATACATGTCACTTCCCTAAAAAAAACATGTACGGCCAGGTATAATTGCAGACAACATCACGACGACACCTAGCAATCTACACAGGGCACATCACCAGAGGACACATGTCAATTGACCGGATAACACACAAATTGACTTAACTGAAACTATCTGTGATGAATAGGAGGTAAACTGATTTAATGTACGTTAGCAATATAGAACATCTTATGTGCATGCCACAAATCGTCCAATACCTGCACATACAATTCAATGAGCACATACCGATGCTATCAGTATAATATAATTAATATAATATATATTATTTTGTATTATATTATATATATATATCTATATATATATATATATAGATTATATATATATATATATATATATATATATATACTATATATATATATATCAATAACTACTAAGAAAGCACTTTACAACACAATCTTCCTACCAACTCTGTACTACCAATGCCAACCTGGACAATGACAGAAAAAGAGAAAGAAAAATCACAACAACAGAAATGAGGTTCCTGAGAAGAATACTCAACGTATCAAGAAGAGATAAGATCAGAAATGAAGAAATCAGGACTAAAGTGGGGGTTAAAGCTGCTCTAGATTTTATTAGAAAGCAGCAAGTCAAATGGTTTGGCCATGCAAGTAGGCTACCAGTCAACAGCATGCCACAACAAGCAATGATGTACAGACCAGATGGAAACAGAGGAAGAGGCCGACCACGTAAACGTTGGACGGAGGGAATAACAGAATCCATGGAATGTCGATATACGAAGCCCATAACCGGGCACTCTCACGAAGTTTATACTTCACCTCGACACCGCAAGGTACAAGAGGAACATGATGAGTTGAGATATATGTATATATATATATATATATATATAATATTTATTCTTATTATCTATTTATATTATATATATATTATTAACAACTAATATGACTGTTATTTATGTGTTGTCAATAGTAAGGGAAATAATATATTTTTTTTTTGTTTAATGAAAATATCAAGATTTGGATTCTGCTAGACGACCTGTTCCACACGGATATACCATACCATTCCATCTTTCAGTAAGATTTTTCATTCACTGCTAGAAGATGAAACAGCAGTGCCATTTTTGACGACAAGCGACAATGATTTTGATTTCGATGATAATTTTCTAGCTGCTTAACGTTTCGACAAACGTGAGCTGAGTTGTCTAATCCAAGATCTATAATCTCTTTAAGAAATATTCAGATATTTTAACTTCAAGATTGAAAGAAACAAATTACTGACGGCTGAAACATAGGTTACATTTTCTCGCTGCAGAGAGCAAGGTCTTTCTTCGATTCTGTTGTAAAGAAAACAACCATGCGTTTTCAACAAATGTACGAGGTCTTGCGAATGAAGTATGTGTAAGTTATACTCCAGATGAGTAGCGACTTTTCATTGACGGCTCCGAAAGTAGTTTGAAAGGTGTTTCCTTACACACTGTTAACAAATAAGGCTCAATTCCAATTGCCCATTCTACTACAATGAAGGATGAGTTTGCTACAATAACCACAGTCCTGAAACAAAAATGTAATTAGAACACTAACTTGATGATTTGTGAAAATCATCTTAAAATGATGAACTTCTTGCTTAGACAGCAAAGGGGATTAACCAAATGTCCATGCTTATATGTTTGTGGGATAGCATGACGAAAGATACGCATTGGTCAAAGAAACAGTGGCCGTTGAGAGATTAATTTAATGTTTTATAAGAAATTATTGCTAACAAACCTCTTATAAATCGAAAAGATATATACTGCCACTATAACATATAAAGGTGTGCTTGATGAAGCACTTTATTAAGGCACTGACCAAAGATGGTATCTGTTTTAATTAGTTATGTAGAAAGTTTTCGGAACTGAGCATAGAAACACTTCAAATAAACAAGACCTCAAATTAGAAAGCCCTCAAATTAGAAAGTTAACATACGATCCCAATTTCATTGATTTCATGAACGTAACAGAGTCCATTGCATGGTCATCGTTTGTTTTAGTTGTGCAAACCTTTGTAGGTAACTTTAAAGCAGACACTTATTTCGAATTAGTGAAAACATGTTGTCGAGTTTGTGTAAGCTTGGATGCAACATGAGCATAAAATTGCACCACCTCCATAACCATTTAGATATCTTTCCTGAGAATCTTGACGACTTTAGTGAGAAGCAAGGAGAAAAATGTCACCAATATATAAACACAATGGAAGAGAGATACCAGGGACTTCGGGATGCTCACATGATGGCAGATTACTGCTGGACACTTAAGCATTGGTACTTCAGTTCAGTTTACCGAACTTTACCCGAATTCCTTTTGCGGTGATCTACGTTTATCTGTTTTTGTGTCTCCGATATGGGGACTGTAAGCGCACTCATGATGTTAAATTCCATGATAATTTCAAGATCGAGTTAAAATAGACACCGATTACTTTATATAGTTTTTCCCACTCTGTTTTGCGTTCTGCATTTCTGGCTAATCGGGAATCCTTGTTATACCGGAGAACCAGGCTGTCTATTCAAAGTGGTAAGTAAACCCGTAAATACCGTTTTTAAAGACGTATTACATTGTTATGCTATGTATTATTAAATGTAGCATCCATTTTTACGTTTTTGTTGTAATTTTCGACCATTGAAGTTGGCATTCAATCTCACACTAAAGTTATGAAGATCGCATGATGTAATGTGGTATTTCAATGGCGGGGAATGGCACTTTTCGTTGTCATACTCAATTTAATTATTGTTTGCAATTTTTCATCACTCTTCAAGGCCAAGATCATTGATAATTTTGCATCTTTCCAAGGGGACTTCTCTTGTCAAAATGCATCTATCTACGCTGGCTGACAAGACTCACGAGCAGTTCACGCGCGGTCTGACGTCACACTGATGACGTGAAGATGTATATATCTGAATTGCTTTTTAATTATATAACCTGCATAGTTGGATAACCCTTGAAAAAACGAATCCAACGGTACCGTATTCAAATCTGCAGGTAAATTTTATGCCGAGATATTGTATATTATATATATATATATGTATAACATATATATATTGTACGGTACCGTTGGATTCGTTTTTTCAAGGGTTATCCAACTATGCAGGTTATATAATTAAAAAGCAATTCAGATATATACATCTTCACGTCATCAGTGTGACGTCAGACCGCGCGTGAACTGCTCGTGAGTCTTGTCAGCCAGCGTAGATAGATGCATTTTGACAAGAGAAGTCCCCTTGGAAAGATGCAAAATTATCAATGATCTTGGCCTTGAAGAGTGATGAAAACCGGTATAAGCCGGCATAGTTATTTTTCCTTGAGTTAGACAGGCCTCATGTTAATCTCCCTTTGCGACAGTACAAACAGATAGTTGTGTGAGTGTGTAGGTAGGGTCACAAAAAGTGAAAGGTCAAAATAGTTTTCTTCTATATGATATGCCCCTTTTAAAGGATAAGCTTACACACAAACATTAATATCTCGGCATAAAATTTACCTGCAGACTTGAATACGGTACCGTTAGATTCGTTTTTTCAAGGGTTATCCAACTATGCAGGTTATATTATTAAAAAGCAATTTAGTAGAATGGTTACTTAAGCATTGCTGTCTGGGCATTTCAAATTCCAGGAAGTTCTCGAAAATGAAGCTTTGTGTTTGTTGACTACAGATAAAAAATGCTAGTGATACAGTTTTAATAAATTATTGATGTTTTATATGGAAGCAATAAATACATAGTAATTACATATAATATGAATGCAGGATTACAGTCAAAATGCCACTGATAACACCTGACTCTATGCTTATACATAGCAATTGCCCTACTAACAAGGCAATTCTTAGTTATTCCAAAAAGTAGAGCTGATAGAGAAACTCTGATTACATTTTTTGAATCAGCAACAGAAAATTACCCAATGACAGCTATACAATAAAGGCACCAAAATGTGTGTAGACGAGTGTAATAGTAGTTGGAAGTTGTATCAAGGAGGTTACATGCATTAAAGCCCAAGTAAAGTCAGAATCTCACAAGATGAAACATTTCCCCTGCAAATATATATTTTTTGCCAATTGAGGTAATAAATATAGTTTCAGAGAATTATATTAGGCATGTAATAATGCACGGAAGCAAATCATTGACAATTAGCTGACAGGTAAGGAATTATGTGGAAGCCGCGAAGATGTTGCTTCACAGAAGAACTTTGTGAACCGTTCGAGAGACCAATGACTGTATCCTGAAAGAAGTTAACTCACAAAGAGAACTAGCTACTCGTATCAGAAGAAGTCAGCGAACATTCTTTGCTGCTCATGTCATGAGAGTAAGAAAGCTGGAGTATGTGGTCACAACGGGAATGTTGGAGAACATGGCATGAAGGAAAGTCGGTATCAGAAATACTTGAAAGCACAGGAGACAGAAGTCTGTGGAGAGACATGATCACCAACGCCACACGGCATGGATTAAATCAAGATGAAGAATGTACACGATCTTATTGCTTTTGCATGACATGTTACACACTCATTACCCATGAGACATGCGAAGTTTCAGTTTATTTAACATGAGGACTAAATATAAACTATTAGACAATAGTGAATCCGTGCCTTATTCTGATTCACTAATCAGAAGTCGATTGTCTTTTGTTGGTTAATGACAGATGGCAGATGTAACATTCTTACCTTCACCCGCCAACGTAAAATGAACATCCAAACCGCCATAGCGGTTTTCTATCCTGACTGTGTGTGTTCCGTAGTCCTTGACCTGGATGTTGTACATTATTATGTTGACGGTCCAGTAGACACGGCTGATGGGGTTTCTAGTAAACTTAACCATGATCTTGGTTTCATTAGCCAGGGAATTCAACAGCGCACTGGACATTAGGCATAGAGAAAATGTGATGTTTTCCCCCAAAATAGGTGACATTTCTCGTGAAGCATCTTTACTCTCACACAGTGATACAGGACCTAATTGGAACGTCAGAAATATTATGACTTTAGAGAACTAGAGGCAAGAGGTATTTGTGTTTTAATATTGTCCTTTTTTGCGATGAAAGGTATCATCATAATCATCATAAAGTGTCCTACCAACTGGCTTCTGCACCCTTCTCGACCTGTATCAATTCGTCTGCTGACTTCCTTTCGTGCCATGGAACATTGTCAAACATGTTCTCTCGCCGTCTTCCTCTATCTATCGTTCCACAAATCGTTCAAGTTGTCACAACATCTTCCAGTTTTTGCCTCCCTATAATGCGGCAAATCATGAAGAATTTCTCCATCTGCTATTTGTGACAATTTGTCTTTGCCATATAGTCCAAAGAATGTGCAAAAATCTTATATACATATATGAGGTATGTACTTTTATATAACTTGGTACAAGAGCATTATTTCTTCTATGCACATATGACATATATACGTTTATATAACTTGGTGAAAGAGCATTATTTCTCCTAAACACATACGAGATATATACGTTTATATACCTTTTTACAAGAGTATTATTTCTTCTGTGCACATACGGTGTGTATACTATTATATAACTTGGTACAAGAGCATTATTTTGTCATACTTTCATGTATTTCCAGTAGCGGTATATGTTGTATACCAGTATGACTTAAGATACAAAGAAACATGTATATCTTACATTTTATTATGATTTAAAATATGAGGTAAAGTAGGCATGTTTATACAATATGGATTAACATAAGCGACAGCTTTAAACATTTATCGGAATCGTGATATTGGGCCAGGCGATTAACTGTAACTAGACAGATAAGAAGAAACTAGAATACAGAAAGCAAGCGACATTAACTATCAAAGAACACCTATCCACATTTCAACATGGCTGTCAGACTCTATATGTGTCCCAAGCTATGATATCAATGCGAGATATGGACACTCCTGGAAGCACACAGTCGTAAAATCACATCATGTGAGATAAAATCCATAAGACATGTGGCTAGAAAAACAAACATAGATAGAGAAACAAATGCGAAACTAAGAACAAGTGTAGGAATAACATATATTACTGACTTTATAAAATACCAGAGAATTAAATGGTTCGTATTTGCTTAGAATCGAACAAGACCAACCCGAGGCTAGAGCGTTATAACGAGAGCATCGGTATACAAGCCAAGAAGAAGACACAGGAAGAGTTAGTTAGATTGAGTAACAGAAATATTTTTTTTTTTTTTCGCGTTTCCATCCTGTTTTCAGGATATTGCGGTCAACACCAGCATCTTTCAGCTGTATGTTGATTCCTAGGCTAGATTACGCTCATCAGCACGCCACGACTTTCTGAGCGACCGACTCCATACTCTCATAAGTCACTTTTGCGATTTGAACCACTGCTAATTCTCGTCGCGTCACGTGACGAGAGTATTCGGGGTTAGCGGAGAAAGCTGCTAACCCCTCGGCCATGGAGCCGGCTAACAAAATATTGAACTAACGAAATATAACGTTAGTTCACGCAGCACTCCGGATCTGTGGTTGAGGTGTTACGAATGCAATTCGAAATCCATCATACCCAGTTCGAAACACTGCTACGGGCCATTTGGAAGAAGACCGCCTTGCGTTGGTTTCTAATAAATTATGTGTGTGCCGTCATTCATAAATCAATGGCAAACTACTGAACTTGCCCAGGAATCACAAACGATGTTCCAGTTGACTAATACATCCTGTTAAGGATATGCAACTAACTAATTTAACAAGCCATAAGGCAAGCGATACACAGAATATGCATTTGATCTGCTAAAACTTCGCGACAAAAGCAATAGGGCAAAAGAAGAAGATGTAGAAGGAAAAACAGAAGATTGGAGGTTTCCTTTCGGTCGCTCCGATTTGGAGACATGTCGAACATGCACGTGTACTCCATGTTATTTGAATTGAAAGAAAAAAATAATGTATGAGTAGAGACCCGGAGACCTCATCTCATGCAGCTGTACCCTGTGCTAGAATCATTCAGTCTGGAGCATCCGTGCCACGTCTACATCGTAGACGACGGCATATCTGTTTGTAATTATCACTGACATTGAGCAGACCTGTGACAATGTAAGCTCTGTTTTCTAAATGACGCTACGACGCACTCCCTTTTATTTATCGAAATAAGAACATTCAGATCCCTCAATGTTAACCGAAGAAAACCAGTTAAAAGAAAACGCTAAGCAAGAATCGTTGTTGGAAGGAGAACGGAAGAGAACAAAAGCATATTGATGGCATTACACGGGGAGCCGCAGTGGCTAAAACACTTGCCTGCCGGGTTGTGGGCAGGTGTTTCATCCTCCATCGAGGAGGGATGTTTACATTAAACTGGGCTCGCAGGTCGACTAAGTCTAAAATGAATACTAAGAAATGTCCTGGGAAATAAAGACAGCCGCTATATGATACTGACCCTATCACCCCTGTAGTGCCGACTGTTCTATAGAAACGGAGCTACCACCACACGGAAATACACACCACGATGTGTAAACTTGTTCTTTGCTGTTTACTTGTAGACACCATAATTACCATAAGAGATGCAGAATAAAGCGATGACTTTAAGGATGTCTAGGAATATGCTTCCTTGTCCAGGGTTACGGAGATGGGAGTTACTCGGAGGAGAAGCCTGCATGGACTTTTTCTCCAGGGCACACGAGGTTAATCAGCACACGATAGACGCTGGCTGAGATGTTCAAGCTGGGGGGGGGGGGGGGGGGTCGCAGGACATCTGGGGCTGTCCGGGGTGCATCCTCTCATGCTCTCACTCTTCTACCAAGCCTAAGGATGTGCTAGGATAAACTATGTGTCGTAACAACAGAGAATGCCTCCTTCTCTCAATTTACAACACTTCAATGTTATTCCATGCCTAAGGTTTGTGCTAGGATAAACTATGTGTCGTAACAACAGAGAATGCCTCCTTCTCTCAATTTACAACACTTCAATGTTATTCCATGCCTAAGGTTTGTGCTAGGATAAACTATGTGTCGTAACAATAGAGAATGGCTCCTTCTCTCTATTTACAACACTTCAATGTTATCCATTGCCTAAGTATGTTCTGTGTTAGCATTCTGGCGGCGGCATTATGCACAATGTACCTGTGCGGGCTGTTGGATTGCCAAGACTCCTGTCTGTTCCACTTTTCACATTGGGCAGTGGGGAGCATTTTGTGTGATATTCACCGGCACAGGAATGGAGCATAATGGGGACGACCCGTTGCCGTGAAGTTGGAACCTCGACAAAGAAACTAACTAACTAAGTATGTTCTAGGATAAACTATACATGGTGTAATAACAGAGAATGGCTTCTGCTCTGTACTTACAGCCTCTAACTGTTATACCATGCTAAAGGTATGTGCTAGGATAAACTATGTGTTGTAACAACAGAGAATGACCTCTGCTCTATACTTACAGCCTCTCACTTCCAGGCTTGCTGTTTTCTGGACATCTTGACCAGACCGAGCCTTGGCTACACAGGTGTAGGTCCCCATGTGTGAACACTTGGCGCGTTTTATCACATGGACAAGAGTGGTTGTATAAGTCATCACAGTTATGGGATGTGCATTCCTAGTTATTGTGACATTATCTGGACATCCTTCTACACCGCATCTCAGTTCTACATGATGACCAGATCCAATCGTCTGTCTAGGGTATTTGCTGTTTAGTGTGAACACCATATTCGTGATTCGGGCTGAAATGGTATGATAATAGACTATTAGACTATAGATAATAAGTCGAAGAATGCTTGCTTGCTTGCTTGTGTTTGTTGACT
This sequence comes from Cepaea nemoralis, assembly GCA_014155875.1. Lineage (NCBI taxonomy): Eukaryota > Metazoa > Mollusca > Gastropoda > Stylommatophora > Helicidae > Cepaea > Cepaea nemoralis. The sequence continues at coordinate 447,328 of JACEFZ010015257.1, forward strand.
TGAGCTCCAACACGAAGTCCTGTGTGTCGGATGAAGGCATCCTGTTGTCCAACATCAGTGTGATGTCTTACAGGACCTGAGGTTTGCGTGAGTATCCGTTGTCCCATGTCTGTCTTATTGGTGTGCAGACTGGTGGTTCCTCGCCGTACAGGCAGACACTCTCTGACTTCGGAGGAAGTCGGAGAATGAAAAGTCTCTTCAATTCACAAAGAAATTGCATTATTTGCAACCGGACGCCGATATAAGTGTGTGTATGTGTGTGTGTGTGTGTGTATATATATATATATATATATATATATATATATATATATATATATATATATATATATATATATATATATATATATATATATATATATATATATATATATATATATTGTCATCATCTTGCTCTTATCTAGGTAACTTGGGTTCATACAGGCAACAATAAATCTGCTCGCTATGAGAATCAAATATTTATTGTATATACATTTACATATATAGTTGTTAGTCAGGTCTTAGTCAGATATGACTGAGCTACCGTATGACAGTAGACGGCACTACCTGCTTTCTGTCAGCGCCGAATGTTGGGCGGCGCTTACCAAACCCGACACCCCACATTGTGCCAACGGCTTCGGGCGGAAGAGCGCAATTGGGAGGGTACTAGCCTTATCCTGGTGCGAGGAAATGCAACCCAAAGACAAAATAAGTCATGGCAGGGCAGACCAGGCCCTAAGCCTTGGTTGGCAGCTGGTCTAGGATCGAAGCTCCGACAGGCGGACAGTTAGAGCATTGCTTTGCTGATCCGGCAGCTTCTGCAGCTTGTCTTGTTCCAGATGTATAGGTGTTAACTTTCCTCTGGAGTGAACTAGGCAGGCCGAGAGAGGGATCATGCTGCATGGGCAACACATGGCTTCTTTATTTTAGCCCAGGCTTTGTGCTATGTAGAGGCAATAAATTGGAAATGACCATGTTTTCACATGCACCTACTGTGGGCAAACATTTGCAGCAAGAATTGGCCTTACCAGCCTAACTTGCCACCGCCATGGATCGTAGTTATTGCCATATGACAGTTATTAAGCCTTTTTGAAGCACAATGTACCAAACTATCGTCTGTCAGGACGGAAAGGTGCCAATAAAAAAAATAATAATACATTTACAGTATGCGTTGACGCATATTACATATCACAGATAGTTAATCTCAAACACAGAGTTGTCATACAACAATCTAGCACACTATCTAGCCTATGTATATATATATCTATGAATATCTATTGAGTCCCTCTCAGGCAGGCCTTGTTGCCTCTCTCAAGTCCGTCTGTCCTCTGCCGGTCTCCGCGTGTCCCAATCCGACACGGGCGGTAACTCTGTCCGAGTTCCTCGTGGACCCCGCTTTAGGCGGGCCACATCAGTGTCCACGGACCCATGGACTCGATGACCGGTGGTTCGAGAAGGCTCTAGATTACTCGGGCTCTGAGCGACTCGCTTCTCTCTCTTGGGCTGGAGTTGCAGCCCTCTAATAATATATCTAATGGTGAGACGGTGACAGGATTCCCCCCGCCCCCCTGATATGGCTTGTTATTGGGTAATTAGATCTGTTCTAATTCTGTCACCGAATCACATAAAGTTGGTGTTTGTAGTTTGGTGGATAATAACCTGGTAACCTACATACTGGCACTAAAACTCATGTATTCTCCCATACACCACTTCTCTGATTTGGTAAAGAGATCACTCTGTCTCCTGTGTCCTTAATAATGCTTATCAGACCGAAGTTACGTGACGTTTAAGTAGTTGTATTTACAACCCGCCCTTCTCAATAGTACCCAACTGGTACCCAGACAATTAACCTCTGTATTAAAGAGAGTTAACAAGACCGAAGTCCTGGCTAATTAAGTACACCTTCAAATCTTGATCTGTGTGTGCATTTCAATACACTTTTACTCTCGTATGTTATATAATGCTAAATATGTAGTTCCCTTGTTATTTTATCCCCCTCATACTACAAGTGTCCCTGTTGGCTTGTTAGTGTGCTTGACTAATAAGTTGATGTTTCTAATAAAGTGACTGTATTTTAAATTGATAGTGTTGAGTTTTAAGGTTTGTGTAATGTGTGTGCTGAATGTGTGGCGTATTTCCAAGCGTCACGAGTTGGGATAACCTCAATCATGAATCACTGCACTGTGTGCAATACATGATAAGGCATTCCAAGTAGTGGTGCTTAGATGTATCCTAACTGCTAAACTAAGTATATTAACTCACTATTAAACTAAGTACTACACATGTATTCACAAATTAGACAAGTCATGCAATTTTACATGAAAGACGCAGACAAATTACAATAAATACGGTTTGCGTACAATTTGTCCGCCAAGTGTATCGTTCTCTCATTTAATCCTTTCACGCAGTCAATCACTCACCTTTCATTCAAAATAGTATTTGGTTAAAATATATAATTAAAGTTGAGGTAAGTGTTATTGCCCTTAGAAAAAATGGGCTAGGCGATATTTGCCCTTTACGAAAATACGTACTTTTTGTACGATGCATGAAAAATAGGTCACAATTTAAATAGAGACAATTGTATAGGACGGTTCTTTAGCCTATGAATGGCACCGCCTGTAATATTAATGTAGAATATGTACAAATTACAGGTTAGTACAATTTATATACATCATTAATGGAAATATAATACATATTTAATCCTAAACTAATTAATTAATTAAATAACTAACTCCAACGATGATGTGCGCGTTGTCGTCCTGTTGTTAGCGTGTTATGCCATGAATGTTAAAGTTAGTATGGCTGTCTCTTGAGTGTTGTAGTCGTTGTCGTTCTGTTTCGGCTGTTTGCAAAGTTTCGTAGCAACAGCACATACGGATTGTTCTTAATGTCCCGTATGAAATATTACAGTGTTCAGAGTCAGTGCACTTGATATTATTGGTTGAAACAAACACAGTTACTGTTTCTTGCTGGAATCGTTTTAGCGTTTAGGCTCTTGATGGTATAGTTCTCAAAGTAACGTATCATGTTCTTGGGTGTCGTAATTAACCTAATCACTGAGAGTACTCTAGCAGGTGTAGAGTTACACTGTTATATGAAACCGACTAAAAGTATCACAGTTTATAGTATGGCTAATGGTCAATGTGATAAAGAGTCATTCTACTGGCGCATTTACTTGCCGTGATAAAAGGTCAGCCATAATATTATCGGTGCCCTTGATATGGCGTATTTCAAAGTCGAAATCCTGAAGTAGAAGACACCATCTTTGTAACCGGTGGTTTTTGGGCGACCCATGGTTAAGGACTAATAATGGCGAACTGTCTGTGAGGACCACAAAATGACTACCCAAGAGGAACTTAGATAATCTCAATATACAGAACACTAGGCTTAAACACTCCAATTCCACTGTGGCATAACGAGTCTCAGCCTTCTTTAGTTTGCGGCTCACGTAGAGAATAGGGTGTCGTACGCTATCCACTTCCTGCATTAAACATCCTCCTATTGCGATAGCGCTAGCATCTGTGGTCAAAATAAAGGGTAAATTTATGTTGGGTAATCGTAAGACTGGTGGATTAGAAAAAATATGTTTCAATCTACACATTGCATCATCTAAGCTGGTACTTTTACAAATTTTTGATGGATGATCTTTAGTTAACATATCAGAAAATACTGAGGTGAGTTCTGCCCAATGTGGAATGAATTTAGAATAATAGTTAATAAGACCTAGTAGACTTCTAATCTGTTTCTTTGTGGTAGGAACTTCTAGATTAAGGATCTTGGAAACAATTTTATCATCAGTCAACAATTTACCTTCAGAAATTCTATGACCAAGGAAGTCTATTTGTGTATAACCTATTTCAACCTTGGAAGGTTTGATAGTAAGTCCAAAAAGAGAGATTTGGTTGAAGACTTGTTTGAGAGTAAGTAAGTGAGAAGTCATATCAGAAGAATGGAACGCATATATCATCAATATAGGATACTACATCTTTAATTCCGTGTAATAACAATCTTGTTAGTCTCACAAATGTGGCCGGTGCGTTCTTCAGGCCAAAAGGAAGATATAGCCATTCGTACAAACCGAGAGGTGTTGCGAATGCTGTTATATGTCTACAAGAAGGGTGTAGTGGAACTTGCCAATATCCTTTCGCTAAATCTGTCTTAGAAAATAAGGATGATTGAGCCATATTTAAAATAAGATCTTCACAACTGTTCATAGGCTCTGCATCCGTTGTTGTTCTTGTATTTAATACTCTATAGTCGATGCACAAGCGGATTGTCTGGTCTTTCTTTTTCACCAGGACAATCGGTGAAGAATATTGAGACATCGATTTTTGAATAATGCCATTCTTCTCTAAGTCTAAAATTTCTTTATCTAAATTAGATCTGTAATGGAGAGGAATAAAATATGGTCTACATTTGACTGGTCTGAGATCTGTCAGCACAATTGAATGTGTTATTTTATCAGTGCGTCCAGGTTTGTTAGAAAAGATAGCTTTATACTCGTCAAGGATAGTCAAAATGTCTTGTCGCTGTTGTTGTGTCAAAGTGTCAGAGATATGTATGTCATTTATACTTCCGTCGTCAGTCATGATTGGTACAGGGATTTCAGTATTGTCCACGTCTGTCTGATTTATCACAGATGCTACTGTTTGTAAATTGTCTTCAATGTCATTGTCGTCGTCGTCGAGGATCAATTGTTGTCAATATGTCGTCAAATTTGTCGTCGTTGTCGATATCACAGATTGTCGGTAATGTCCATATGTCTTCGTCGTTTTCGTCGTCGTAAGAGTGTGTCGTTAACGATGCTTCGTTTGTCGAGGTGTCATTTCGTCGGGAAATTGTCGTTTCGTCTGCGTCACCAGTTCGTTGCGTCAGTTCATTTGTCTCATTGTCCTGTCTAGCATAGTATGGTTTCAACATATTTACATGTGATATTTCAAATTTCCATTTAAAGAGAATTACAGTAGGGTTATTCCCCTTATTAACCAGTGTATGACATATATCACAAGATGTACAAAATGATTTTAATGTCTTGGTCGAACTTTGGCCAATAAAACTGGGTTAGGACAATAGCCCTGGTCATTTCAGTATCCCATATGACCTCCAAAAGGGGAGTCATGGGCTATTTTTAGAACTTTGTTTCGATGCGCTTGTGGTAAGACTATTTGCTGTATCGTGGTCTGTTTTGTTGTGTAAAACCTAGTTAAGATGTTGTTCTGTAGCCTAAATGTCCACGATGCGTTCTTTGTTAATTTCGGTTTAAGACCTACTAACTTAAAGTATGGTGCTAAGTGTAGGGTCATTTTTCTGTTCGTTTCCAAAATTGATGTTAGTTGAGTTTGGCGCTACTATTTCTAATGATTCCTGCAGTTGGTCAGTGTTGGTTTTGTGGGTTGTCTGTCGTGTGATTGCGTTTGTGTGTTGTGTGTTTTGTTGCACATCTACAGGTTTGGTACTTGGTAGCTCGGTAGCATCCTCAATTCGAGGTTTTAATTCGGTCGTATCGTTCATAGATTCGACCGCCCCTGCATTGTACACCTCGGTGAATTCTTTCTGAATTACCTCAGTGGTTGTCTCCCTTGGTATTTTGGCAGAATGAGACAAGCAAGAATGGTGTTTCTCTTTAGCGTCGCTGTTTGTGTGGTGGATACCGTGTTTTTGCTCCCACTTTTTGATTTCCTTTTCAGAGCATGGATGTATGTTGGGTAAATTACCAAGAATAATATCAGCGACTGGGTTGTCAAGGACAGCGCACAACACTTGTCCAGATATGAACGGTGTTCGAATTTCGACCAGAGCAAGGGGGTATCTCTCTATCGTACCTGAGAATGTGCGACAAGTCACATGTTTGTTTGTGTAGTCTTTAGTGTCTATTAATGTTTTCCTAACCCCACAGAGCGTTGCGCCGGAATCGCGAATTAATGTGCACTTTTTGTTGTTTACAAACCCTGTAGAAAAACTTAGCTTGCCTGTAGATGACAAAGCAGCGTTTGCTGTTTCATTTGAAATAGGGATGGTGTGGCCACAATAGTACGTGTTGTGTCTAGTTGGAACTTCGTACAGGTGTTGCACTTACTGTCTGTAATGGTGTTAATGACGTGTACAGCATTACCAAGCTCGCTTTCATTGTCCTGTTGATTATTACATTCATTCAGTGACTCAATCTCTTCGTCAGACGACGTTTCTACCATAGCAGCATTGGCTTGTTTCAATAACTTACGTCCATCACAATTACGACTATAGTGGCCAAAACTTTGGCAAAAGTAGCATTTGACCACTCTATGGTAAGCGTTGCGCTTATTTTTCTGCTTCTCCACCATCATTTTGAGGTGGTTTGGATAGGTAGGCGATTTGTCGCACATAGAGTAAGTGTCGTGACTGAAACCGCAATATTGGCATTTTGCTACTTTACCGACATTGGGGCGCGGTTTAAATCTACTATCTGTTTGTTTAGCGTATCTGGTGTTCACCACTGCAGCTGCTGTATCGTTGTGACTAATGTTCAACTGAAAAATATCCCTATTTGCTGTGAAAAATGCATTCCCCTTTGCCTCTATTTCCTGAATACTCTTACAGTCCATCTGTTTTAAGAACTTGGCAAACGGTGTGGGGATGGTGCTAACTATTTTGTCTATAATAATAAGCTCTTTAAGTTTGTCATGGCTATTGTTGGTTTTAGCCGAGTTGATCCATTTTGTGCACACGTCCTGGACTGTACTGACATAATCTATAAAGGTTTGGTTTGGCTGTGGTGCTAATTTGGCAAATTGTTGTTGGTAACCTGCAGTATCTAAAGAAAAATGTTGGAGAATGCGTTGTTTTAGGTAGTCATAGTCTTTTCGCATTTCCTTTGGTACTGTCTCTATTACTTTTAGTGGTTCAAGAGCTAAATTCCTCATTAGAATAAATGCCCAATCTGATTTAATGATGTTATGGTAGGCCATGAGACACTCAAAATTTTCCAAATAGGCGCTGATGGAATCTCCTGAGCAGTACGCCTTCACGAGGCCTTTATACTTATTATATTTTTGTTCTTCCTCTTTGCTTCTTAGCTTATTTATCGAGATTTCTGCGTTGGATTCAATCTCCATTTGTTTCAGTTTCACTTGCGTATCCGCATTCAATTGGGCTTGCTTGGCTGCCGCTTCCAGCTCCATTTGTTTTTCTTGAGCCTGCAATTGCATCTTCTTCTCTTCCATTTGCATTTGCATTTTCTTTTCTTCGGCCTCCATTTGCAATTTCTTTTCTTCGGCCTCCTTGCAATTTCTTTCTTCGGCCTCCATTGCAATTTCTTTTCTTCTCGTTCGATCGCTCTTTCTTCACGGGCAATGTTTTCTGCGTGCGTTTTCTGTGCCCATTCTGACAATTTCTCTTCTTTATAACCTAGTTTTATTCCTTGCTCAATGCATTTCTCTAAGGTAGACATTTTGTGTTTTACTTGTTTGTAATGTTTATAGAGTTAAATCCCTTAGAAAAATTGTTGTGTAGTCGAAAATTTGGTTAACTCCCTTAATTATTAATGTGTAAATCAAAATGCAAGGTTATGTTGGTGACAAGGTCATGAATATGCAAAGAAATCAATATGAAACACAATAATACATTGATGAAAGATGAGAAGTACAGCTTAGAGTTACAATGGGTATGACATGAAACTTAGCTCTCAATCCCAGAACTGGATGTTGTCTTGTACTCTCGTCACTGTTGGAAAAGTTACATGGGTTGCACGCGGCACTATTTGCGGAACAATCTGCTCGTAGAGTGAGAAAACATTAGTAACGGTCAAAAAATGTCACAGTCATGTCAAAAATAGTGTACAGAATAACAATAATGAGGCACAATTCGAAGGCACTGCTGTGACGCTTGCTGAGGGACTCAGATTAATTCTATTTTATCGCTAGATAGCTACTACTTTATTTTGTAAACTTGTAAAGTTAACAATTTTTTTGATTTAAACAAATCAATGTGATATGATCAATTAAGTAATTTTACATGGCAATTAGTAGAACTTTCACAAAACCTTTTATGCCAAAACCGGAAAACTAGCCCCCAAAAAGCCTGTCATCATCTTGCTCTTATCTAGGTAACTGAACTTGGGTTCATACAGGCAACAATAAATCTGCTCGCTATGAGAATCAAATATTTATTGTATATACATTTACAGTATGCGTTGACGCATATTACATATCACAGATAGTTAATCTCAAACACAGAGTTGTCATACAACAATCTAGCACACTATCTAGCCTATGTATATATATATCTATGAATATCTATTGAGTCCCTCTCAGGCAGGCCTTGTTGCCTCTCTCAAGTCCGTCTGTCCTCTGCCGGTCTCCGCGTGTCCCAATCCGACACGGGCGGTAACTCTGTCCGAGTTCCTCGTGGACCCCGCTTTAGGCGGGCCACATCAGTGTCCACGGACCCATGGACTCGATGACCGGTGGTTCGAGAAGGCTCTAGATTACTCGGGCTCTGAGCGACTCGCTTCTCTCTCTTGGGCTGGAGTTGCAGCCCTCTAATAATATATCTAATGGTGAGACGGTGACATATATATATATATATATATATATATATATATATATATATATATATATATATATATATATATATATATATATATATATATTTGTGTGTGTGTGAGTGTGTGTGTGTGTGTAAGTGTGTGTTGGGGGAGGAGGGTCTGAGCACCTGAGGACATGTCCGAGTGCAAGGATTATACTTCAACAGATAATTAATTAGGTAACTAACTGACTGCGATAAGTAACTTGACGTGTACGTCCAAAGAACCCACATGACAAACTTAATTTACAATTCTTGCAGACAGCCCATGTTGACAGGGGAAGGAAGACCGCAACTCATATGGAGAAAATCCCCACCCCGACCAGTAGTGCGGTTACGACCTACTGAAGGACTTGACCCGCTTCCTATTGATCTTACCGTAGAAGGAAACTATCGCTATTTCCTAAACTCTAGGGTCGCAATCGATATCACCTTATATATGACACGTTTTATCGTTTGTACACAGTAACACTGCAATATATGCGAATCTGCCTGAAGCTAATCACCTACACTCTAAAAGTTAAGTAAATGTGTATAGTCTAAAACGTTACAGCAGAATGAGCCACGAGTCTACCACCTTACAAACTGGAAGTAAGTTTCTCCTGCTCACCGAACTCTGTGGCTAAGGGCTTGCGAACGCGGTTTGTGAGCCTGTATACCCGGGTTCGAAACACGGCGGTGCTGGTATTTTCGAAAAAGGTATAGAGGCCGGTCGTTCAGAAAGCAATGGCAAACTACTGAACGTAACACTTGCCTAGTACATCAACAGCAGCTGAAAATGCTGGTGTTGACTGCAACGTCCCGTAAGGGATACGCAACAAAATAAATTTTTCTCCTGCTTGCGTGAAGGCGTGAAATGTAACACAGTAACAGATAAGTTCACGAAGTATCTTAAACTATTAACTCTGCTTGTTCACTAAAGGATCTGACCGACACACAGTCCTCTATGGAAAGCAGACACATATTCATATTGCAGCTCGCACCATTATTATTGGGACTCTTTGCTGGTTGTTGAAGATGATGACGAAGCGTGTATGGAAATGTCATGAACGATGTGATGTCGGTTCTTCAGGCAGCAGTATTTTTACCGTTTATAAGAGTATTGAATTGCTACATATAACTTAAATTTTTGTATGGCGGTGAAGCGTGGACATAAAGCAGACAAGCTGAAAAACATATAATGGCAATGGAAATGTGGATTCTGTGGAAGATACAAATAATGTCATGGACAGACAGAACAACCAATGGGCAAGTCCTGCAATAGGCAAATGATGGGGGCAATTAGATTCAGTCAACATTTTTGGGCACGTTATTAGAAGATATAAACTAGAGAACCTGGTGACAACTGACAAGATTGAGGGGAAAAGAACAAGGGGAAAGTAGAAAAGTAAATATTGTGATGGCTTGGTCGAGACAAGAGCACATGACTGATCCACAACTTTCTGATCGTGAAAGATAGTGAAACATGACCGACCAAGATTATCGACATGACACATGATGATGTTACCATTATGTTACAAATATTTGTATTATGGACTAATTACTGTCGGAAACCATCTATTGGTTTATTTTCTATATCTAGATAAGTGTCAGTTTGCAATATAAAGATGCAATAACACCTGTCTTTGAGCAGGCTTAGAAGGTGCGAATACACAACACGTGAAAGACACTTCAGTGTCATGACCCTAGTGGACCCAACCACCGATAATATAAAGAAAAAGAAAACGAAACATTCTTAGAGGGTATGACATGTCTGATGATTTGAATTCCCCAGGGTGTGTTTCCTTCGGTATGGAGTTTGAATAGCTGTATTTCCAGCTTGTCGCTGTCTTTTTTTCTTTTTAGAACAACCACACAGACACTCGCACACACACGCACGCGCGTACATACACACACACACTCACACACACGCACATTCACACACACATACATTCTTGATGTGCTGGTCCAAGACCATTGAAACGCCTTAGGGGGACCGAACTAACAGCACACACGTTTATTGGTGAGTGAGCTACGGTTCCACCCCAGACAATCTGTCTGTAACAGTTTCAGTTAGTTGCATATCCTTTTACAGGACATCGGAGCCAACTTCAGCATTGTTATGCTGTACATGATCTCTTGGAAATTTTACCTTCAGTAGTTTGCCATTGCTTTCTAATCGAGCGGAACTCATATCATTTCGTTAAAAAAAAAAACACAAGGCGGTCTGCTGCCAAATCGCCCGCAGCTGTGTTTCTAACTTGGTATGCAGGATTACGAACTGAGTCCGTAAAATCTTCGCCACGGAGCCGGCAAATACGATTGCATTAAACTACATGAATGATGTCTTCAGTGGGAAAAGGAGCATAGCAGACCAAGAGAAATGATGCAGGATCGACTGAGACGGTGGCAACAGAGATGATACAGTGCACCAATGACGGAGATGTATGGGAAGACAGATGGTAAGGCCCATATTTAAGATGACAATAGCATTATTCACAGCTAAACGTACTCAAAAGCTGGATACTTCTGTGAGCTTGGGACGAGCCGAGAGAATTGTTTGCTGTGCATGTAAACACTTCCGTCCCTCTGCAGGGAGCAACTGTAAAACCTCCACCCGACTTAATCTGCATATGCCATGCGTCTGTTATTGTGACTCGCGGTTGAGGGCATCCCTCAGCTTCGCATATCAGCCGAAGAAAAGCGAATGTAGTATTTACTGTCACGTGGTCTGTGTTGTTGTCCACCAAGCTCCATTCTCTTGTCTTATTGTAAATTTGTAGCGAGAACGTGGAAACCTTCGGAAAATCTGTAAAAATAATGACGTGATTTAAATAATTAAATAGGTATTACTTGTTATTCTCACTATTATGTTTGTGTGTAATGGCAGCTGGCGTGAGCGTTCATATCTTTCCAGTGTTCTCGGTTTTTATCAAGGTCTATATATATATATGATTAAACAGATTGGTTATTAGTCTTCTTCTTCTTCTTCTTCTTCTTCTTCTTCTTCTTCTTCTTCTTCTTCTTCTTCTTCTTCTTCTTCTTCTTCTTCTTCAGCGTTCCGAGCTATTGAGGTCCTTTGCTGCAGATACAATCCGTCTCCATTCGTCTCTCTGGTTGACCTTCTCTTGCCAGTCGTTGATTCCAAGTCCTTGTAGGTTATTAGTCTGGTTGAAATAAATCGCCGGTCAAAGACGCTCACTAATTCTTTTGTTTATTGCCATGACGCTTCATCTAACTCCAAGTACATCCACACATTCCCTAACACTAGGCATAAAATAAAAAAAACTTAGTAAGTTTAGATGAAGTGTGTGTGTGTATATATATATATATATATATATATATATATATATATATATATATATATAATATATATATATATATAATATATATATATAGAGAGAGAGAGAGAGAGAGAGAGAGAGAGAGAGAGACGATAAGGCATCTTGGGTATATGTGTTCCCGTTCACGTTTATACCTGTTGGTAACTGGTATGGTAATTGATCAATATCACAACACCCGTCACCGTTTTCTGATAGACATTTTAAGCAGGACCGACCTGAGAGGTCAGTGGAAGAAACACGTTATCCATCTTGAAGCGGTTTCGACCACATGACCATCGAGAGGGCTGAAAGTGGCTAGACACAGTGATACTGTTGCTCCCAAACTCATTAAACATACATTTTAATGTGTGAAAGAGCTGTGTAATCCAGCTGCTTGATTTGGTATAACATAGATAATTCGACGAATTCCAAGAAACCACAGACATATATTAATAACGTTGATTTTGCTCATATTCGAGTGTACAGTTTCTCTGTCTCTTTCAGTTTTCATATGTACTAGAAGTTGAGGTTTGTAGTTTGTTAAACCATCCAGTTGTTTTAGGTGTTTATTGTGTACTGTCAGTAAATGTTTTATCCGATCCAATCTTGGCATTCAGGATCCGATAACATCGGTTGTGAAAAGATCATTGGGAAACACAGACATGGAGTAATGAACGAATGAGAGTTTTTCCGTTAATTTATGCATAGAGAATCAGCATAGTTTAGACAAACACGATTACAGATGTAAATGAATATACAGTAACATAATATTCACCTGATTCCAACACAGAAAGTCATATTGACCATGTCTATTAGAACAAGAAATTTAAATCAGTTCTGCATGACGTGAGAGTTTTTAGAGAAACAGACGTATATCCATATCAGGATCTTCTGATAAGCAACATTGAACTGATTCTTAACTGATTCAACGCTGGAGTGCCTTACGCCGTTTTAGTAGCAAGGTCTTGATAGTTCGTTATTTGTTTATTTCGCGTATCTTCCTTAGTTCTAAAGCTCTGTACATGACATTTAACGCCTGAGGGAGGTCTGTCATTTGAAATCAGCCGACGAGAGAAAGAAAATATCTAAACCATTGGTGCTCAACCTTTTCTGACCCATGCACCCCTTCACCATATGATCAGGATGTCATCCCCCCCCCCCCACCCATCCCTTTCTTATTTCCTCTCTATAAATTCCCATCCCCAACCCCACTCCTACATAGTATACGTAAAACTGGATGCTAGAATTAATAACACGTACTGGAACAAGTCTAGTCGTCTACATAAAACGTGATTTGCGGCTCTACCTACGTTATAAAACGAATTTCAAAAGGGCGAGAGGTACAGAACTGTAAAGTATGGAGGGAAAACAATATCAAGTAATCGGTTCTTGTATTAACGTTATCTTGAAATAATCTTAATTCCCCCCCCCCCCCCTACCCCTGGAAACCCTATCAATTCCCCTGGGGAGAGGGGGGGGGGAATTCCCCACCTGTTGACAACCACTAATCTAAACTTTGTTCAGGATATCTTAGTTAAGTTATGGTTACTTTTCTGATATTAGGAATGGCAACGTCCTTGATTTTCGGCCTCGCGTATTTACATTAGATAATAGTTGTAAACGATGGCACTGAATCTGTTAAGAGATGCATACCACGACATAAATACAGAAATTAATACATTGTAGGAGGCCTATGAAATCATAAAACTAAGGAGCAACTTATGGTCACCGTCTCAAATACAAATCAGACCCTACTACAGTTGGTCGAAGAAGTGAGTAAATACGTCTGCTGGCGGCAGGCTAAAATATTTGGAGCGAATTGCGTTTTGAAATACTTGAAAAAGGGGAAAGAAACTAAACGCCGGAAACGTTTCAAATGGGGAAAAAAGTAGAGATATTCCAATATAAGACACGATATAGATGACCGTGCAAGAGAAATGGAATAAGCTGCATGAACAGGAAACATCTAAGACCTTTACAGGGCCACACGAAAGATTGTATTAACATATAATCAACCAAGTGGACATGAAAAAGAAAATAAAGCAAATAAAATGAGAACGTTGTCACTAACATTAAGGATAAGCTAAACAGATAGGCAGAATGGTGTCAGGAGCACCTAAATAGCTAGACCCAGATGACCACCAAATATCCAACCAGCAGAAGTGGAGCTGAATATCATTTGCTTATAACCATCCATTGAACAGTTTCACAAAGACATAACACTTCTAAAAGATGAAAAAGCTGCTGATCCAGATGGCAATCCGGTAGAGAACGTTAAAACTAACGTAAATACCTCAGCTGAATTACTGTGCGTATTATTTAGCAGAATCGTGACAACTGAAGAACTACTGCACATTATGATATCTGTTGATTCTGCCGAAGATAGGGAGTGTGGAAATTATAGAGTCATTCATCAAGAAAATCTATCACGGGCATTCGAAATAAGAAGACGAGTGAGACGGGATTATTTGTGACACAATTAATATCCACGACTCTGGTGATCGAGTGACATGGTAAAACATGACCGCCCACGCTTACTGGCATGGCACATGATGGATGGAATTACTTTTCTTACCGTCCATGCACTGAATTATAAAGACACCAGGCATATATATTATGTGACAGATACTATTTTTACCACTATAGACTGGATTATGAAGACAAAAGACACACACACACACACACACTCTCTCTCTCTCTCTCTCTCTCTCTCTCTCACACACACACACACACTCACACACACACACACACACACACACACAGATATATATATATATATATATATATATATATATATATATATATATATATATATATATATATAATGGTAATAAATAATTTTAAAAAAATTATATTTATTTAAACATATTTTATATATAATTTTTTTAATGTTGCATATCCTTTACGGGACGTTGCAGTCAACATCATCATTTTTCTCATCTGCTATTGATGTACTCGACAAGGTTTACGGTCAGTAGTTTGCCATTGCTTTCTGAACGATTGGTTCACATACCCCCGTAAGTTACCAGTAGAGCGCGAACCGCTGACGATTCTCGCAGCTGCTGTTTTCCCCACGTGGATATAGGGGATTACGAACAATGTCGTCTTGGCCAGAGAGACCACCATATATATATATATATATATATATATATATATATATATATATATATATATATATATATATATATATATGTGTGTGTGTGTGTGTGTGTGTGTGTGTGTGTGTGTGTGTGTGAAAATGGCGTAGTCCCACGGCGATAGATGGATATAATGGTTGGAGTAAGAGGTGTGTTTTCTATATGTGCACGAGATACATTATCAATGCCGTCTATAGTAGTTTCATGTTACCCAGATCAAATATTAAGTGGTTGAGTGGAGGAAGAGAGGCTACGGTACTTCTATGGAGTGCAAGTTACGTATAAAATATTATAATAATTGCTCACTGAGTGTTCCATTGGTACTGACCACTCTATAGTTTCTTGTTCCTGTCGTCTCTCTTCCGCTCTGCTTTTTGACATAATTCGTTGCGTTAACACACACCACATAATGATTGAACGCTAGTGTCCAGTCTCGAAGTATTTCTGAAAAACATTTTATTTCAATGAGCTGCATATATATATATATATATATATATATATATATATATATATATATATATATATATATATATATATATATATATATATATATATATATATATATATATATATAATGGTTGGCGTATATTAAGTTGAACAAAAGCAATCTCACATGAAATGAAGCAATAGTTGCGTCACGTGATAACAGTTCCTCTGTGTATCACCATAGTATGACGACCAGTTTGTTTGTCTGCCGCCTGTTTCAACTATTAATAATCAGATTTCATCTGCACAGTGGAAGTTGCTTAAAACAGGTTTCTGACATTATCTTTCTCTAATCTTGGATGTACAATCTGGCAGGCTGCTGTTTCTTCACCTCTGAATATTATCTTTTCACTTATTTTCCACTATAATTTTTTTTTGTTCATCAACTGTTTTCTCCACTAAGGGTTTTACACGTGTGCTATGTCTTTTAACGTGGTAGAACTATTTTAACCTGCATTCTTGTCAGGCACCTGATCATCCCATTTCATTATAACTTATTATATCGACATTCAGCTGGCGTGTCAGCGAGGCTGATAGGGCACTGCGGTGATCATGTTTTGAGCACTGTCGGACAGAGTTTGGAAGATTGGCCTCCAAAGCGAGGACAAGTTGATCACTTATTCCTCCTTGCTCTCAGGCCTACAAACCGGGATACCCCTATCGCATCTCAGACCAACAGCAGGAAAGTACATCGGGACACATTGTTTTGTCGATATTCATTCTCTCCTCCTTGATGTGACACAATATGTTCCCATATTGTATAATTGTTCTGACATACCAAGGCTGCACTTGAATTATCTGCCTTTGCCCATGACGAGTCCTTATGAGGACTGGACATGACCGGGACCAGCCCCGGTGAGGTCAACACAACAAATAACAGCACGTAGAAGTGCTAATAGAGAAAGAAACCAACAAACGAAAGAATGCTGATCCTAGTAGGCCCGACCAAGGACCGGTCTTTATCGGGACCAGCATAAGACAGAAAGGAAATCACCGGGCAGCACAAAAATAACCTTATCCGACAAACAGAGCGGAACCAATAAAACTAGTTTGGATTAGGACTAACAGTCCACACAACCACGGATCTCAACAATAACCAAAGCTGTGGAGGCAGGTTAGACGAGACCGAATTTTTTTTTTTTTTTAAATTGGCATTGGCATACCATGTTAATATGAGCAGGTTTATAATTAACATTTAAACATTACACCTCTGCTAGATGACGATCGATGGTTACGTGTAGGACCATTTATGGAGAATCATGATTAACTACGGAGGTCAAATGACAACGTGGTATCCCACGGATTTCCCACTATTTGTGTATGGTTTGACTCTAATAGGGAACCTCCGTGGCGACATTGCTCAGGTTTACCTTTCGCTCAGAAGGTTGTGGGATTCCCTTCCGGGCGACCATACCATAAGTATTATTGTTTTTTAAAAGTGCAGTGTAGTATATCCACTTGTCATTTTAAACCCATGTTTACTCAAATTACCGCTATCTAAAAAAAAACGATTATAAAAACACACACAACTAATATAAGGCAGCGGAGTGGGAATAGGAGAGTTCACGTATGGTGCCTATTATCCGCTGATAGCCATGAGACAGTTTGTAGGTATGTTATAGAGATAACTGCCCCACCAGATAACTGCCGTATTTTATAGAGATAGCTGTCCCACCAGCTAACTGCCGTATTTTATAGAGATAACTGTCCCACCAGCTAACTCGCCGTATTTTATAGACATAACTGTCCCACCAGCTAACTGCCGAATTTTATAGACATAACTGTCCCCACCAGCTAACTCGCCGTATTTTATAGACATAACTGTTCCCTCCAGCTAACTAGCCGTATTTTATAGACATAACTGTCCCCTCCAGCTAACTAGCCGTATTTTATAGACATAACTGTCCCCACCAGCTAACTCGCCGTATTTTATAGACATAACTGTCCCCTCCAGCTAACTAGCCGTATTTTATAGAGATAACTGTCCCCACCAGCTAACTAGCCGTATTTTATAGACATAACTGTCCCCTCCAGCTAACTAGCCGTATTTTATAGACATAACTGTCCCCTCCAGCAAACTAGCCGTATTTTATAGAGATAACTGTCCCACCAGATAACTAGCCGTATTTTATAGACATAACTGTCCCCACCTGCTAACTCGCCGTATTTTAGACAGATAACTGCCCCACCAGTGAACTCGCCACATCTGAATGAATTCCGCCTGTGTTGGTCCAGGGATGCTAATTCAACATAACCGAGGCTATCTTTAGTGTCTAAATTTTATACCCCCAACCGCCACTGTCGGTGTGTGGGTGTGTGTATGTGTGCGTGATTAGTGTGTGTGCGCTCATTATATATAAGGGGCGTTAATTTGAAATCCGTTCATGCCGCACCGCGCGTAATAGCGTACGTTGAACATGATCATGTTATAGTCATGTGATAAGTACTGATCAATGAATAAAAGAGCACCTGCTTATCGTCCGATTATGCACAGGTTCTGTTTCTGACCGTTGAGAAAATGGCCGGGTTGATCAAAAATCCGTCCAAAGATGCTCAAAGAGCGGTAGTTCAGGTTTCTTTCATTTGAAGGATGTCGACCAGTGGACATTCATCGAAGAATGCAGTCAGCGTATAGTAACACATGTTTGTTGAAGACAGCAGTGACAGACTGGGCACGAATGTTTCGAAAAGGACATCAGTTCATGACAAATCTTCGACGGCCGGGTCAAGCGCATATTGTTGCAACAGAAAAAAACCATCGCCAAAATTGATGCAGCAGTACAGATGAACCGTTGTCGAAGCATACGTCCGCTAGCGAAAGAATTTGATGTTTCAATTAGGACAATTCAAAATTCATTTGTAAGAGACTGCAATATTGGAAGGTGTGTTCACAGTGGGTACCACGGATGTTGCCGACCATCGAAAAGAGGAACGCATAGGATGGTGGTTGAACCGCTTGCTGCGTTACAGGGTGGAGGGTGATGTATTTCTATTCCGCATAGTGGCAGGCCGAGAGGCTAGAACGCCGGACTCCCATTCGGGAGGCCCGGGTTCGATCCCTCGGTAAGATGTCGGATATTTTTTCTGTCGGGGGCAAAAAGAAAATCCTAACCTGCACAGTTCGCGGCGACTGCACTAGCCAGGCGGCCTTTATTCATCAGGCTCAAAGACCCCTCTGCCATACACCGCAAGGTACTATATTGGCAGTAAATGACAGTTTTTGACAGTGATAGTGGCAGGCGATGAATCATGGTGTCACCACTTTGAGCCGAGCAGCAAAAGAGAGAACATGCAATGGAAGCATGCTGGATCATCAAAAGCCAAAAAATTCAAGTTACAGGTTTCCGCTGTAAAATTCAAAATATATTCAAAATATATATTCAAGATATTCAAAATACAGGTTTCCGCTGGTAAGGTTTTGCTGAACGCATTTTTTTTTACCATGATGGGCTATTGTTGGCAGACTTTAAAGAACCTGGTTTTAAAATCAACTTCATCAGCTACTTGCAAACACTATTCAAGCTGCAAAAAGCTTTCAAGAATAAACGATCCGGCATGCTTTGTCGCTAATGCTCGTCCGCATGTCGCTAAGATTGTGTAGGAAGCATTAGCAAGGAAGAAGTGGGGAATTCTGAAACATCCAGCCTATAGTCCTGATTTGTCACCATGTCATTTTAATTTGTTGGGAGCTCTAACAAAAGCTCTCAAGAGGCAACGATTTCACACAGATGCAGACGTTATGAACGTGGTAAACACTTCGTTCGATGAGCAACCACAATCCTTTTTTTGCGGACGACATTCGCCACCATACTAAGCAATGGGTTCCTTGCCTGACTGCCTACGGCGACTTCTTCTGACCAACCCATGGTGCATAATCCATTCAAAATGAATGCTTTGTTTAATTCTACCACACCAATTAATACATCTTTCAATTATTTGTAATAAAGCCATTTGACGGGTTTCAAATGAACGTCCCTAATATATATATATATATATATATATATATATATATATATATATATATATATATATATATATATATATATATATATATATATTGCGCTCGCACACACAACAACACACACATATATTTATATATCATTTTATATAGTTAGTCAGTTAGTCGACAGATCATCCTCATTGCACATTGAACTATTCAATCCATACGTGCTCGGAACCTCTGCTCAGTATATCCCGCAGCGTGTAGTGTCAAACAATACCAGTTCTGTGTTAGTTCATTATTAATCTTCTTTGGCTTTCTGCGAAGTCTTCTTATTTGGCCATACATCTTTTAACATGCTGTTCTCGAAGTGTGAACATGATTGTAGTTTCACAGTCATCACTTGGTTCTTGCGAACGACTTACTTCACGTAGAGCAATCAGAATGTCAGCCTGCTCCATGGCTCGTTTGTCTTCCATAGTAGCCTTACCTGCAAGATTGTCAGCCTGCTCAATTCCTTGCACTCCCGCTTGCCCTGGCACGAAAATGAAACTAATCTTTGGCAGCCGAGACCACTCCCGTGACAGCAATCACTCTCTCAGAATCCACCTCATCGCTGTCTACTTGAGCATGCTCATTGAGTCACTAAGGAAACATGCCCTTGTCAATGTCTGTGTCTCGAGCCATGTTATTGCTTTACTTACTGCTATGACTTCCATAGACTAATTGTGGTCAAAGCAAAAGAACCAGTATCTTCCTTCACAATTCTCCATGCGGCTTGAGCTGTACATGCGCATGAACTTCTCTCTCCTCGAACGACAGACCCATCCGTGTAAATGACAGCATCTAAGATTCTAAAGAATTGTGGAAGATCAACGCCTGTACTTCCGCCTCCACAGCAGCCGAATGCTCTTGATTGTATTTTCTGTCTAGTTGGATGCAAACTGAAAAGGACATACATAAATCTGTTGGCACTTGTACCCACTCCTCACCAGGTTCTAAGTCCTCAAGTGAACACACCTGTTGAAGAATGTCTTCGGCTTGACCCATCCACGACCGTCCTCTTTTTAACCTGCTGCCCTTCACCTTCACAATGTCACTATGCAGTGGATGATATTTGTTTGCATCGACTCTGATGTAGGCATGTGCTCTACAAATTTGTATTCTGTCCCCAATGGTTGGAAAATCAAGAAGATATCTCATCGCCCTGCATGCTGTTTCTCTTGTGCATCCAAGGATAATATGCATAACTTCTGCATCTGCTAATGGCTAAGAGTCAGTGTCGTCATCGCATAATCAAAAACATAAAAGACCAGCCCCTCGTATAGAAGACATAGGTGGCAATACTCCCAGTTTGCTGCCGCCATCGCTCGCATCGCAGCCAAACCCAGCTTGGGCTTTGTTATCGCCAAGTCTATGTATTCATTATGCCAGTGTCCCTGGTCTAGGGGTTACCCGACTTTCTCTGTAATCCCGTATACTCTCGTAAGTAGCTTGACGTGCACGAGAATTGGCAGCTGTTATCTCAGCGTCGGTAACTTACGGGGCATGTGAGCCGGTCGCTCAGAAAGCAATGGCAAACTACTGAGCATAATCTTGCCAAGAAATCAACAATCAGCTGAAAGATGCTGATGTTGACAGCGATGTCCTGTAAAGGATATGCGAAAAAAATGTGGAGAACTCTACCTTTTTCGGAATGATCCGTATGCATGTTTCTTGTGTGATTTGTCTCTATTTGCGTGTGTTTTTGAAGTCAATGTGTTTACGTGTAAAACTTACTAGTCAAGCAGCTTCGGATATCCATGAGATTGCCTTTGGCCTGAGAATTATATTTTTGACATTCAAGTTCGGGTGTAGAACTATTTGAATTCCCAATGACCAGAAGACACGTCTCATTGTCAATTTGATACCAGTTTTCAGGACACTGTGACGTTTTTTGTGGCCAACATTGTTTAAACTCCTGTGTGGGACTACTTGTGGATGTGAATGCAGTGCTCGCCTGTGACGACACTGTTAACAACTCTGTAGATGATGAATCCGGCGATGTCCTGATAGATGTGACTGCCGGCATCTTTGCTTGGGTGGACAGGATTAGAAAGGCATCACTTTTGCTTGTGTCTGTCAATAGATACACAGGGAAACAATGAGTCAATAAGGTTGAACTACATGAAAATACAATGTGTATCCATTACACCTAAAGACAAAAATAGTATACAGTGGTACCTCGGGTTACAAACTCCCCCGGTCACGAACTGTTCGGATTACGAACAACAACTTCGAAATTATTTCGTCTCTAGTAACGAACATCGCCTAGGGTTATGAACGAAGGCCAGAGAGAGAGGGAGAGAGAGAGAGAGAGAGAGAGAGAGAGAGAGAGAGAGAGAGAGAGAGAGAGAGAGAGAGAGAGAGAGAGAGAGAGAGAACAAGGTTTAACGTTGGAGACAAATGATCGCGTGCAGCACAAACGAAGGCCACGCGGTACTAACATTTCTAAGCGCTAGTGTAATAGCCTAGTTTTGCTCCCGTGCGCAGCTTCGCTTTCATTGACTTAATTATACAGCAGTAACAGATTTCTTTGCAGTTGCACTGTGTTCAGTTTATGTCTTTCATTATTTCCTTGTTAACCCCATAAATTATGAGTTAGAAGAACAGCAGTGGTGCTGCTAGGAAGCAGAAACGTATAACAGTGGAGGTAAAGAAGGAATTAATTATGAAACATGAAAATGGCGTTCGTGTGTGTGACATCGCTAATGAGTACAGCATGGCAAAATTAACTATCTCCACCATCATTAACAACAAAGAGTTACTCAAATCAATCGATGTGGCTAAAGGCGTAACTAAGCTGCAGAAGCAAAAACCACAAATTTTAAAGAAAGTTGACAATCTTCTCTTGATCTGGATCGGTGAAAAGCAATTTGTAGGAGTCAGTGTTAGTGAAGCAATAATTTATGAAAAGGCGAAGCTGTTGTACAGTGATTTATTGTCGAAATCTCTTGGTACAAGTGCTGAGACTAACGATTTTAAAGCCAGCAGAGGCTTTTGTGAAATGTAAAAAAAAAAAAAAAAAAAAAAGAAGAAGTTGCATTCGTAGTGTAATTAGGCACAGCGAGGCTGCAAGTTCTAACGATAAAGAAGCAGAATCGTTCTAGGTGGAATTTGTTAAGATCATCAAAGAGGAAGACTACGTTCCACAACAAGCCTTTAATTGCGAATAAAAGGGCCTCTTCTGGAAGAAAATGCCAAAGAGGAAGTTTATCACCCAGGAGGAGAAAGCTCTGCCGGGGCACAGACCAATGAACGACATGCTAACTCTATGTTCTGTGCCAATGCAGTGGAAGCGATTTGTCTGTGGGGAAAAATATGGGCCTGGAAGTCCATGGCAACGACTTGGAGGAGGTGAATGAGGACCACAGTATAGAGCTCACTATAGATGAGCTTGTGGATCTTCAGAATGAACAGCTAAAGACACTAAAGGAGGAGCAGTAGTCCGATAATGAGGAGTCAGTGACCGTTTCAATTGCCAGGGTTAAAGAAATTTGCAGCAAGTGGGCAGATGTGGAAGACTTCATTGTGAACCATCATCCGAAACAAACTTTTGCTAACAGTTCAGGAAATCTGATGAATGATAACACGATAGCCCACTTCAGAAAGATTCTTCAGCAATGGAAGCGACCCATTTCCCTTGATAGTTTCTTCGTGCAGAAAGGCTCCCAGTCGGCTGCCAAGAAACAGAGACAAGAAACTCCTGAAACTAATGATTCAAAATAGCAAAGAAAGTGACTCATTTCTCATTATCGTTTTCTTGGTAAGAAAGATAGACTAAATCTTTCTTTTTTTTAAATTCTACATTTAATTTATTTGGTTGTTTTATTTCTCTTTATTTAATACGTGACGTACACGTATTCTTTGTGTTTTGTCAGGTAAACGACCGGATGTTAGTAAAAAGGAACGATTCTTTCATCTTGAAATGGACTGTTTCTATTTCATTGATTTCAATGTTTCAGGTTACGAACGTTTCGGGTTACGAACCGAGTTCTGGTACGAAATAAGTTCGTAACTCGAGGAACCACTGTAATAAAAATTTAAAAAAAGATGAAAACGATCATGTAGTGTGTGAAATACTACATATTCATGGCATCATTTTTCATTAATAATTATCTCACATTTAAATTGTCCACAATGATATATCTGTTCGATGTCAATTGCATGATTGTAGACTGAATGTCGTTACATGAACAGTTTCAGTAAGATTGTATATTTTGTTACTGCACTAATGTATATTGCACTGACTGAGGAGCTGACTGAGGATTTATTCCATATGTGTAAACTTATCTATCACAGTCACTTTCATCATACACACATACATAGACATACATGTATATGCACACACCCACATATACACCGATATATATATATATATCTTCTTCTTCTTCAGCGTTCCGAGCCATTGAGGTTCTTTGCTGCAAATACAATCCGTCTCCATTCGTCTCTCTGGTGGACCTTCTCTTGCCAGTCGTTCATTCCAAGTGCTTGTAGGTCTGTACATGTATTATCTCTCCACCGCCTTCTTGGTCTACCTCGGGGTCTACGGTCATTTATTTCATGTTATATTTATATATATATATAGGATACCTCTAGATTTACCTCCAGATATAGAGGTCAGTTGCAAATACCAAATTATCTGCATTCTGCGAACTCAAGTCGTTTAAGACATTGTCAGAAGTACAGGAAAGATCATTATAGCGATCGATCTAAGGAAGGATATGTTCCATAAAATAATGAAGGACCGTCAATTTGGAAAGTTCTGAAATCTTTTAACCATATGAGAGATGACAAAGCCCATTGTGGTATTCTATTTTGATTATTTGGCGTGTCCAGCGTGTGCCGCATGGTTACACACCCGCTTCACACGCCAGTGATCCGGGGCTTGTTTCCGGATCCGGTCAGGGATATGCACTACTGACGAGCTCAAACGAGAGCGAAACTCGAGTATAGTGCTTCCATATTGACGTGGATAGGCCTTAGGTTCATACCAGAATGCGATCGGCGTTGTCAGTGGTGGGTTGTGCTCAATATTTAAACATGACAACAACAAAAATGATCATTGGCTTAACAAAATCGTCAGACTGCTAAAAACAGTGAATAATTACTAAGATATATCCTCTAGTGTGTGGACATCTCTGATTATGCACATAAGAAGAAGATAGGAGCTTACGAATGTGGTAAACATTGAACTGTTTGTATAACGAGCTACAGCACAGAGAGAAAGTGAGGGAAAACAACCCGAAATAGGGAAAGGACAATGTGCTTGTATAGAAGGCAGAGGTTCAGCAAACGCTCTGTATTTTTTTGAGAAACATAACGGAGTTTTCTAATGAAATAACAAAGATCAACAGATATGCTTCATTGATTACCAACAGGTGTTCTATATAATAAGACATGTTTACAAGATAAAGATGCTTGCTAAGCTTCAAAATGATGGGAAAGCATCTCAGCCATGTAAACACATGCAATGGAAACACCAAACTATCATAAAGATGATAACGACGTAATTCAATAACAATCTATCAAGAGAGGTGTGCGACAGGAATGCGTAATTTCTCAAGACCATTATTTCTCTATACAGTTAAACGATTCCGAAAATTTTAGAGGATTTCATAAGAATCGCCATCTGAGTATATGCAGCACAGAATATAATGTATGCAGATGATACAGTTATGATCGCATAATATGAACAGGATCTCCAGTATTCAGTAGATGTGGTTAATGTACACATTCAGCAGCTAGGTTTATCGCCGTCCCCAAGAAGAGTTGAGTATGGTGGATTACACTCGAGGCATTCCCATAAGCCCTCTGTCCTCACCAACAACAACCAACGAAGTAACCCAATACTACTGATACCAGTTGTAATCCCATTATATGTCCGGCTGGCCTCTCCTCCGTGAACTGAGTGTCGGCCAGATTTTCTAATCATACCCTGTATTACCATTCTCTTTAGGCAATGATATTGTATTTGTTCTTCCACACTACACCCGCTACCCCAAAGGGATCTGTCCACCTCTGCCTTATCGTGCGCCAATACGTCACACAGTGGTGAAGATCTAGCCACCTGCCACATGCTCACTTTCAAACACACCAGTATGCCCTGGAGAAATGATCCAACTGATGCTATCTATTTTTCAATTTTCCCCAAGAAGAAATAAATGTAATCTAGCTAATTGGCAAATATATCTTCAAATTTTCCCCAAGAAGAAAAAAATATATTCTAGTAAATTGGCAAATCTATCTTTAAATTTTCCCCAAGAAGAAAGAAATATATTCTAGTTAATTGGCAAATCTATCTTTAAATTTTCCCCAAGAAGAAAGAAACATATTCTAGTAAATTGGCAAATCTATTTTTAAATTTTCCCCAAGAAGAAAGAAATATATTCTAGTAAATTGGCAAATTCGTATGGAGAAGAATCGGTACACCTATCTTGGAACAGTCACTATCTGATGGAACGTGCTCTATAGAGATTAGAACAAGAAATGATATGGCAAAGGTAGTCTTTAGCATGATGGAACACACACAGTCCAATACAACAAGAATAAATGACGTTCACTTGAGGAGAGAAATGTATGTTGACGTGCTATATCGATCAATAATTTTATAAGCATGGACAATACATAAACAATTCGAGAAATATCTAGCGGAAGTGGACAGTGATTTTCGAGATAAATGTGCAGTTTGCCATGAACGGATAGAAAAAGAAATCGTCAGTACTATAAGAAACGCATGAAAACAGTAGATTAGTGAAATTAGATGTAGACAGTCAAGATTTGTTGGATACGTTATGGGGAGAATTCTTAAGGAAAGAGCAGAAGGAAGACCAAGAGATAAATGCCCGGAAGAATTAAGATTATTTCAAGATAGCATTAATACAAGAATCAATTACTTGATATTGTTTTTCCCTCTATATTTTACGGTTCTGTACTTCTCGCCCTAATGAAGATCGTTTTATAACGTAAGTAGACTCGCAAATCACGTTTTATGTAGATGTCTAGACTTGTTCTAGTATGTGGTATTAAATTTAGAATTTAGCTTCTATTTTTATGTATACTGTTTAAGGGTGGGGGTGGGGGTCCGGGGGATTTATAGGGAGGAAATTCGAAGGCGTTGGGGGGTGGGGAGGGAATGACGTTCTGAACATATGGTAAAGGGGAGCATAGGCCAAACAAGGTTGAATCCACTGCTCTAACACATCACCACCTGGTCTGTTGGTAAGATACATAGCCATTCTACTATGACGGTTCCTAAATTGATGCATACCATACACACACTTGACAGCCTCATTGATATAGAGCATTTAAAAACCGAACTATTTCAGACGTTCTCTCGCACCAAATGAACAATATGTAATAGTCAAATATGTATGGCACGAATTGAGATATTACAGATATTCGCTGATATGTGCAGGAAGTATTTACATGTATCGGCCACCCATTTTCCCTCCCTCAACTCAACAGCGCCCGTACGAAGGGTTAAACTGTGCTGCTAGTTTATGTCACAAAAACATCTCAGCCGTTGAGATTTCGTATTGAGTCATTCGCTCGCCCCTTGCATACATGATAGGCACGTATAGAACAAATAGTGACAACACCATGTTTTAAATACATGCAATCTTTTACGAAACAATGAAAATGTAAATGAAAACACAGGAAACACAATGTTGCACCAACCTGATGTGGCAGCGTCGTTCAAATTAAAGAAGAAAACCGAGTTATCAGTAATGCCTCTATTTGTGTGAATTATGACAGAGAACTGATTGGTGAAATCTTCTGTCTGCACTGTCTTAATAGTTATGTTAATTGTGGCTTTATTTGCACTGAAAGTTATGTTGACGACGATTGGTCTCCAATCATGTAGATTGTTTGCATAGTAGTAATCGGGGCTGCTGGGGTAGTTTGGGTGTTTTATATGAATATACGGGCTGATGTATAGACATGGTTCACACTGAACACATAACACCACAGAGACTGGCTTTCCCAACATGGCCGGTACGGCTGTTCCATTTACAAAATTGGTCGGGCTTTCCGTGCACAGCTTAATACTGCCTAGGGAAATAACATCAACAAACAGTATTGTACAGAGTAAGGAAACAATTGAAACAAAACTCACATTCTCTTCTGGCGAACCACTAAAGC
The DNA here is from genome assembly GCA_014155875.1 of Cepaea nemoralis. NCBI lineage: Eukaryota > Metazoa > Mollusca > Gastropoda > Stylommatophora > Helicidae > Cepaea > Cepaea nemoralis. Next base: position 474,912 of record JACEFZ010015257.1, read on the forward strand.
TCGTTGAACACATGCTGCAGGTTTTTAAAATATGTGTGCCTGTTTTCGCATAACTATTCTGGAAAAAAAAAATCGATTGTGACCACCGTTTATACCTAGTCTGGTACAACATACGTAGGCCAAGGAAAGACATTTTGATGGGGACCTGTGAAGATAATCTCAACTTTAATTGTGTCACGTGCATCATCAAACAGTCAATACAACAGGTACTTTGCAACGTGATGATGACTTTAAATGACTTGTAACTTAAATGAATGATTTTGTATGCAATTTTGCTTTAGTTTGCCATTACATCCTGAACGACTGGCGCGCATGCCATTGTGAAAGTCAACGCAAGGCTTTCTGCTTCCAAATGGCCAGGGGCAGATTCATGTGCTGTAAGTGGGGTTGTGAAACTGCGGTCTCTGCCCATAAACCCCAGAACAAATATGGTAGATATGTAAATATAGGTTTTAATCTCACATAGCTGTAATATCTTTATTTAAAACCATGTGAGGATTTTGAGTTCTATAACATCTTTATTTACAATTATGTGAGAGTGTTGTTATTATAAACATCTCTATTTACAAACATGCGAGGGTTTTGTTTTGACCAGGGGAAATCAATAAGTAGGTCACAAATTGCGGCAGAAAAATAACTAAATATAATCACAACTTGAAACTAGTTTATTTTTATACATGCGTTGTCCCTTTATTTCTCAACATAATTTCCACCAACATTGATGCAATTATGCCATTGTTTTGTCAGTCCTCCCAAACCGGCTGCATAGAATTGCGTGCTCTGTTTTCGCGCGTCATTCGCGAAATGTCTCCCGCCAAGGTGGGTTTTCAGTGGACCAAAAAGGTGGAAATCGCTTGGGGCTAAGTCGGGGATGTAAGGTGGCTGTTCCAGAACTTCCCACCTTAGTTTGTTAATTTTCTCCTGAGTTAATCGAGCCGTATGTGGTCTGGCATTGTCATGAAGACGCAACACTCCTCTATTCAGCAGACCTGGAAGTTTTCTTCGAAATGCATCATGAAGCATCGAATCAGAATTCACAGTCACCTTTTTTCTTGAAATTGATTAAACGCACGCATTGACAATTCCAGAACACTGATAGAATAATCTTCCATGCTAATGGAGTAACCTTGGAATTTTGGATACAAGGATCCGAAGGATGTTTCAGGTGCATTGAAGCACACTTTGATTCGGGCTGGTAGTGATGCCTCATGATTCGTCCCCAGTAGCAATCCTGTCCAGCATGCCTTCACCTTCATCTTCATATTGACAGAGATGATGCATGGACAGGCGCAATAGGTACATTTGTGTTCCTCCTTCAATTGTCTGGGTACCCACCTTGAGCATACTTTCTTAAATTGCAATTGATCATGCATTATGCTTTATGCTGAACCACGTGAGCACCCTATTGCAGATGCTACCGAGTCCATCGTTACTCGCCTGTCACCTCTAATCATCTCCTCCACCCGCTGCACGGATGCTTCTGTTGCAATCTCAACAGGACGACCTGATCGGATTTCATCAACAATTTTAGAGCGTCCTTGAGAACATCTTTCTACCCAACTACGCACCGCTTTACGGGACAAACATTTGTCACCATAAACAGGAAGCATTTCATTATGAATGTCCTTTGCAAGCAGTCCTTTTGCCAAGAAAAAACAAACAAACAAACAAACAAACAAACCAAAATAAACAGCACGTTGCTCTTTGGTTGTACACTCCATTAGTATAGTCGCCATTTTGTTTAAGCGCATGCGCATGAGAAACCTAGTGGCACCTGACGAACGGGAATATAAAGTTTGATGTTGCTGTCGCCTAATGACACCTGTAGAAAACATCAGCTACATTTATCTGCCATCCCACAGAACAGTCCTGACCACCGTCGCTTGGCCGACATACAGGTCGCGGCCATCAAATCATGCTCATCCCACGAAAGGGATCGGAAGGCATTGGAACACCTTCTCATCTTCCAGTTGATCACACTCTACCCTCACGGCCTTAATGTCCAACACAGTTTCATTTAACTTCCTAACGCCACCTCCTAGTTTACAGTCCACCAACTAGGTACGTGCAGCTCCTTTACAGGACGTCGCAGTCAACTTTCTTGGCAGGTTTGCGTTCGGTGTTTTGCTATCATTTTCTGAACAACCGCGACTCATGCCCCTCTGTGAGGACCAACACAATGTAATCTTCCGCAGCTGTGTTTCGAGCGCTTAACGAGAATTGTCAATTGTGAATTGCGTCCGCGACATCTTTGCCGGTCCTAATTTTCACTTTTGCGCCCACATGGGCGTTTCTCCATCCCCACTCCCCTCCCGCTTGATCTTTGACCCGTGTACCATATATCCGGTCTATTAATCCACTGACAGCCCTACGCGTATCTGTCTTTCTTAGCAACGAAACAGATTCAGATAAGTACCTTTAATTAGTTTAATATTGTCATGCAGTGTGTTTCATGTAGGTTTGTGTCGGTTTGTGTTTGTTTGTCCTGTGCTGACGAAGGCTTTGGCCGCAACGTCCAATTTGTCTCTTGTAGTCGTGTTTTAGTAAAGCTCACAACATATTTCTCGTGTTTTGGGCGATTCATTCATCCCACAGAACTGTGTGACTTACTTATTGACGCGCCCTCGTATACCATCTCTATTTACAAACATGTGAGGGTTTTATGTTTTGTAACATCTCTATTTACAACCTTGTGAGGGCTCTGTGTTCTGTAACACCTCTATTTACAATCATGTGAGGTCTTTTTTTTTTTTTTTAACATCTATATTTACAACCATGTTAAGGGTTTTGTGTCTTGTAACATCTCAGTGTACAACCCTCTGAGGGTTTAGTGATTTGTAAAATTTCCTTAATTGTCCGCATTATGTGTGCAACGGGGATCTCAACACATTCACAGCTTACATTATTTGATTTTGTTTGTCCTGCTGGAGTCAGTGATTTGATAACTATCACATAGTGTAGGCCTGAGAGTCAGGAGAAACAGGTGAACCCGCGTCCGACTGTGCTCATGACATCACCAGCGGAGTCCGCTATCAGCTACGCTAGCATGATTCACTGTTTACTCGATAACTAATCCATAATTATGTTACAGTAGCGCACATCATGTTGGTTTCATAGAATGTAGATGGCCAACATAAACACTTGCATGGCTAAGATTAGTGTAGCATGTAGTTTACAGTAAACACCGCGGTATGACATTTTTAAATTAGCAGTCAGGTAGTACATTTAAACAATCGGCACCTCGTATAACACGCTAGCGAAGTTGATAACGAACTGCACTATAATATCATGAGCACGATGAAGCTCGGCTTCGACGCCCGGGCTCGTCGCCAGCGAAAGTGAGAGAAAGATTGGCGACCAATTCCTCCCTGCATTCACACCTACAACATGTGATGGCGCTAATTATTTTACCTACCCATGGCAGGAAACTGCTTAAATACATTGTATGTGAACCTCATATAAGGATTGGAACTATGATCAACTAATGGTAATAGCTTACTTGCATAGGACGTCCTCCACCAGCACACGAATAACAGAAAGATAGGAAAGATCCTGGCTGCTTCCATTCTGACAAGTCATCACATTGTGCCCCTGTAAACGCTTACGTTAGTGATCTAGTTCCTGGTGTCGTAACTTTGATGCAGCACTAACTGTAAAATCGACAACTTCCGTATAGGCGAGTGCGCTGGTGAAGTTGACAGCCAACTGCACGTGTAATGTCATGAGAACTGTTGGACACGTGTTCGATGCCAGGGCTCTTCGCTTGCTGGATTGAGGTCAAGACTGGTCAGCTACCCGTCCTTGGTCTCAGGCTCACACAATGTGATGACTCTTCAGCAGAAGAAATACATAGCAGGACAATGCTTAGGGACAATTTATGTACGAGGGTAGGTCAGAAAGTCGCGCGCCACAATTGTTATCGCTTTAACCGCTAATAGTATACACATGAAATTTAGATACATTGTTCATGCGCATGTGCAGCAAACAATATCTACTCCTCAACACAATACTCATCAACTTTAACGGCTTTACCCCATCTTGAAACAAGAGCACGTATTCCAGATCTGTACCACATTATGTCCTGTTCTCATAGACATTTCTTCACTGCATTTATCTTTCCATAGTTTCTTCAAACTTTGTCCCACGGATTGCATTCTTGAGAGGACCGAAAATATGGAAATCATATGGTGCAAAGTCTGGACTGTAAGGTGGATGGGGTATTACATTTCGATTGCCTCCCTTGTTTGCAAACGTGTGTGAGGACTCGCGTTGTCGTGAAGGAGAAGCAGTTGCTATCGATTATTGTGAGACCTAACTCAGCAGTAACGGCGAATGAGTGTTGTGAGCGTTTTGATTTAAATTTCCGAATTGATGGTTTCACCTTTTGGCAGCACATCCACGAGAATAACCCCATCAATGCCCCCCCCCCCCCCCCCCCCAAAAAAAAAAAAATAAATAAAAATAAATAAATAAATAAAGAAAGAAAAGAAAAGAAGTTAATCAATAAGCAAGATTTTATCAACTGATGGAGTTGTTTTGAAATTTTTCCTTTGCTGTGATCCAGGATGATGCCACCCAAGAGACTGCTTTTCGTTTAAGGCTCAAAATGATGAACCCAAATTTCGTCTCTTGTCTCAATATTTCCCAAAAACATTCCTATCTCTAATGAACCCCCGCAGCAATACCAAACAAATTGTTTTCCTTTGGGCCTTATGAAGAACCCATCTTGCACAAATCTTTAATATCCCAGGTTTTTGTATGTTTCAATCTCACTACCTTTGCTTATTGAAAGCTGCAGGGACAATTGTTGACTTGTGATTCGCCTATCTTTGCGAATCATGCGACAGCACATTCCAACAGTATCCGGCAGGTGGCTGTGGCAGGACGTCCATATCGCGGCTTATCAGCCAGCTCTAAGTCTACACTTGAAGAAACCAAAACTCTCTGCGCCCAGCGACTATCCGTGCTTCTGTCGAATGCAAAATTTCCATAAAGAGCACACAAACTTTTGTGAATTTTAAATTTATTCACTCGCACTTGCGGAGCGCTATCAAGAATAAGTCGCCCGAACTGTTCAAGAAACCTATTACAGGGGAGAAAATGTCACGTTCCACGAAAAATACCAGAAGACACCCGACCTACAAGTTGAGCAATTTGGAAGCCGTCAAAGAGACAGAGCCATATGGGATGAAAACCCGGTGCAATGAAGTCGACACTGTCGACTTTTAAGCGAATTCTTTTTTAAGACCGTAAAGATGACGAGAGGAGACAATCTGCATGCGAGTTGCATCAAAGAACCAGAACCTACAATAATCTCAGATGAAGCTACCACGAGGAAGACTGACGACAACCCACCACAGACAAGAGCCAAAGCAGATGAGAAGAGGAGTGAGAAGAAGACATCAGAATCGGAAGCACTGACTCACAGACGATCAGATGGGTTGTCAAACGTGTCCAGGTGGAGCTGACAGATGAACATATCCTGAAGCAGCTACAGCAGGAGAATTTCCATATCCGAATCTTGAAGGCGGAGCGGATTCTGACGCACTCCAAGATCCCTACTACGTTAGCGGTGGTGACTACTGATGGCAGCGAGATACCACGTCAGGTATCGATAAACAAGAAAGTACAACAGCCTGAAAGATTCATTCCGATAATCACACAGTGCTCAAGATGCCAGAGAGCCGGCCACAGCAGAATAACATGCCGCAGCAAGACAGAGATCTGCCGATACTGCGCCGAGCATTACACACTCAAGGAATGTCTGTTGGCCAAACACGACAAGGACTTCCGAATGTCCAACGACAACAGAAAGTGTGTCAACTGCCTTGACAAGCATTTAGCAAGATACCTGGGCTGTCAGTACCTCCAAAGACAAAGAGACGTCTTAAGGATCGACATTACCATAAATACACCATACAAGGAAGCAATGCGGAGGTGCGAGACAGCCACGTGTATTTCACAAGATGAAAAATTCCAACTGCAGATTGACGAGCTTAAAAAACAAGCTAAGCCACTTCAATCGCCGACACCAACCAGCGACAAGGAAACCTGCGGCTGACTTGAAGAAAATCCAGCAAAACGTCCAGCAAGAGGTGGAACGCATGGCACTGATAAAGAAGGACAACGAAGAAATCCTACAAACCATTAAATCAGAGAGAGAGAGAGAGAGAGAGAGAGAGAGAGAGAGAGAGAGAGAGAGAGAGAGAGAGAGAGAGAGAGAGAGAGAGAAAGTGAGAGAGAGTGTGAGACTTAGACCGCACCATTAAAAAAGTGTTTTGCATATCCTTTACAGGACATCGCTGTCAACATCAGCATCTTTCAGCTGTATGTTGATTTCTTGGCAAGATTTCGCTCAGTAGTTTGCCATTGCTTTCTGAGCGGCCGGCTCAGTTATCCCGCAAGTCATCAGGGGGGGGGGGGGAGGGGGTCGAACCGCTCCCAGCTCTCGCCCCGCTATGAGACTCTGCGTGATAAACGGGATTACGGAGAAAGTGTTGTAATCCCTCGACCAGAGAGACCGGCCCGCACCATAAACCACCACAAATATAACTAATGCTACAGAGGCTAGTTGACAATGGTGGACAGATTTATTTGTCTACAACTGGACCTGAACCTGTGAACTTTAACGAGAGTTTCTTTCTCTGCGATCAAACATTCTATAACATACCTCTGATTGTAACGTACGTCATTAATATCTGCCATTTCAACGATTTTGTATCGCGGTTAGAATTATAAACTTCTATTGGTGAAATTTAATATATTATATCTTTATTATTAGCTGAGATAATAATTGTCATGAATAATGTTCTTATCTACCCTTTTGAATTTTAATTGTGATAATACCGAGTGTGCTGGGCTCCCTCGTCGAGGGTTTAGCAGCTTTCTCCTTAAACCCGAATACCCTCGTAGTTGACGTGAGCGCACGAGAATTGGAAGCGGTTCTAGTCGCGCCAGTGACTTATGAGAGTATGGAGCTTGTCGCTCAGAAAACAATGGCAAACTACCGAGCGTAATCTTGCCAAGAAATCACCAATGAGCTGAGAGATGCTGATGTTGACAGCGATGTTCTGTAAAGGATAAGCAAAACATTTTTTTTAAATACCGAGTGTAGATACTTCTTCCACTTTGATAACAAGCAACAAACTGAATCCCAGCAGGTTTTGTGCTCGAAACCATTTGTCATCCGTACACACTGGAGTCCGTCAGGGCCGTGTGTTGTCACCCTATTTGTTTAACCTGTACGCCGAAAATAAAATGAGAAATTTCAGCGATGATATAACCAGGGAGCAGCATTTTTTTTCCGCGTTTCCATCCTGTTTCAGGATATTGCGGTCAACACCAGCATCTTTCAGCTGTATGTTGATTCCTAGGCTAGATTACGCTCATCAGAACGCCACGACTTTCTGAGCGACCGGCTCCATACTCTCATCAATCACTGGCGCGACTCGAACCACTTCTAATTCTCGTGCGCTCACGTCAACCACAAGAATATTCGGGGTTAACAGAGAAAGCTGCTAACCCCTCGGCCAGGGAGCAGTATGATGCCTTAAATATAGGTGGTCATGAAATACCAGAGATTCGATATGCTGATGATACAGTATTGCTACCCTTCAGACATGTGCCGAACATGATCTCCTGATTACGAACACAATTTTCCGTCTCCCCATGAGAAATAGGACATCGTGGATGCACCCTCGCTCGAAACACTGGCACCTCATTGACTATGTAATCGTCAGGAGGAGTGACAGACAAGACGTTCGAGTGACAGAATCCATGTGTGGTGCCGAATGTTGGACAGACCATCGTCTCATTGTCTCGAAAATGAACATCCACATCAGGCCACCACGGCGTCCTCAAGGGGCAAAAATGCAAACAAAGCTAAATGTCACCCGCCTAAACAGCAAGAAAATGCAGCAGTCGTTTGAAAATATGCTGGAAGACCGCCTCAAGCCCAATGCTGAAGCAAAACAGGATACAGAAACAGAATGGAGAGCCCTAAAGGACACGATTTACAACACTGCTATGGAAATCCTGGGTCCAGCCCCCCCGAAAACATAAAGACTGGTTTGATGAAAATTCCGAAGAGATCAATCAATTGCTGGCCGAGAAACATCTTCTCCTCAAGGCACATTTGAATGACCCAAAGTCAACATCAAAAAAAGATGCTTTCAAGAACATTCAGAGAGTAGTGCAGCAGAAACTTCGGCACATGCGGGACTCCTGGCTGAGCAGCAAAGCTGATGAAATTCAGGGCTTTGCTGACAGACACGATATGAAAAACTTCTACGACTCACTGAAAGCGGTCTATGGTCCTTCATCACCAGGCATAGTTCCCCCTCCTCAGTGCAGACGGGGGAACATTGGTCACCGATAAGAAAGAAATCCTCCAACGCTGGGCAGAGCATTTCAGCAAAATCTTAAATGCAACTTCCTTCTTCGATGATGAAACCATCAATTGCCTTCCTCAAGTTCCCACCAATGAGACTCTTGATGACCTGCCAACCATAGTGGAAATAAACAAAGCCATCCAGCAACTCTCCAGCGGCAAGGCACCTGGTCCTGACTCCATCCCAGCAGAGATATACAAGGCAGGTGGGCCGGTCCTAACAGAGCAGCTTCACCGAGTATTCACAAACATATGGATGAACGAGACCATGCCACAAGATTTTAAGGACGCGTCAATAGTCCACCTTTACAAACGTAAAGGAAACCGCCAATCCTGTGACAACCACCGAGGCATCTCCTTGCTTTCAATTGCAGGGAAGATACTCGCCAGAATTCTTCTCAATCGCCTCACGGCCCATCTCGATCAAGGTCTTCTTCCTGAGAGTCAATGTGGCTTCAGAAAAGAACGTGGAACTGTTGACATGATTTTCGCTGCAAGGCAGCTGCAAGAGAAATGTCAGGAACAGAACTGCGAAATGTTCTCCACTTTCATTGACCTTACCAAGGCTTTTGATACAGTCAGCAGAGAAGGACTGTGGAAGATTATGGCAAAGTATGGCTGTCCACGAAAGTTTGTCCAAATAGTGCGGCTATTTCATGACGGCATGCAGGCAAGAGTACAGGAAAATGGTGAGCTGTCTGAACCCTTTCCTGTCACCAATGGAGTGAAGCAAGGATGTGTCCTGGCACCAACACTGTTCAGCCTCATGTTTTCAGCCATGTTGATGAATGCCTTCGAGAACGACGACATTGGAATAGACATCAACTACCGTATGGATGGAAAGTTATTCAATCTCAGAAGGCTGAAAGCTAAAACCAAAATTGACAGTGGCACCGTCAGAGAGCTCCTGTTTGCTGATGATTGCGCTCTATACGCCAACTCAGAGGCGGACATGCAACATAATGTTTCAGCTTTCTCACATGCCTGTGCCAACTTTGGGCTCAATATCAACTTGGAGAAGACTGTAGTTATGTACCAGCCAGCTCCAGGGAATAATCACGCTGTGCCGAATATCAAAGTGAATGATCATAGACTAAGTGTTGTGGACAAATTTACCTATCTTGGCAGCACCGTGTCACAAGCTGCCACAATCGATGACGAAGTGAATGCAAGAATCTCCAAGGCCAGTGCAGCCTTTGGCAGACTGTACAAGAATGTATGGGACAGAACTGGAATAAGCCTGCAAACAAAGCTAAAAGTCTACAAAGCAGTTGTATTATCCACACTGCTATATGCTTGTGAAACCTGGACTGTTTATCAGCGACACGCTAGGAAATTAAACCACTTCCACACAGTCTGCCTAAGGAAGCTACTGAAGATTAAATGGCAAGACAAGATTCCAGACACTGAAGTCCTAGAAAGAGCATCCATACCCAGTATCCACACTCTACTGATGAAGAATCAGATTCGCTGGGCTGGTCACTTGACTCGCATGCCAGATCACAGGCTCCCTAAACGAATTTTTTACAGCGAACTGCGTTGTGGTAAACGCTCCCAAGGTGGCCAGAGGAAACGTTTTAAAGACACTCTGAAAATTTCACTGAATGCTTTTGGAATTCATCATGACACCTGGGAGGCTGCAGCCAGAGACCGATATTCGTGGCGTGCATCATTGCGCAAAGGTGCAGTTATATGTGAGGCAACCAGGACTGCAAGAGCTGTGAAGAAAAGGCAGGACAGAAAAACCACTGCAGGAAATCCTCCTCCAGAGACGTCAAGCATTCTTTGTCCACATTGTCAAAGAACATTTCGAGCCAAAATAGGCCTTATCAGCCATCTTAGAACCCACGGCTCCACACCTTCAACCCCACTGGATGAAATGAATGGTCATCATCATTCTTGATGGACAAACAACAACAACAACAACAACATTGCTACCCACTCACAGAGTGGTATAGACAACCTAATAATCTCAACCCTAAAGAAACAGTGAACATCAAAACTTATATCTTAACATAGCAAAAACAAAGATAATGCATACAGACACAACTACTATGGAGAAAGAAATATATGTTAATGAGGAAAGATTGGAGGTGGTGGAAAATTTCGAATATCTTGGGTCATTGATTTTCAACAATGGTGACACAATGAAAGAAATTACACGACGACTATTAGTTGCTCTTCACAGACTAAAACAACTGAATAAATTATGGCGTGGAACAGGCAGAACTACAACTCTCTCTCTCTCTCTCTCTCTCTCTCTCTAGAGAGAGAGAGAGAGAGAGAGAGAGAGAGAGAGAGAGGAGGGAGAGAGAGAGGAGGGAGAGAGAAAGGGCAGAAATACGAGATAGAGGCTATAATATAAACTACAATATATATCAACTCTGTACATATGACACAACATTGATAGTGGAAAATGCGAAAGATCCATATTAACTTTTGTACAATGAAGTAAGAGATTGCAAACTATGACTTTTCTTAGATATATTTACAAACTGTGAGAGCTGGTCTGTACAAATATGGGTTTAGCACCATTTTCCCAATGACGTGTACATGGATCCGTTTCGTATAAGAACATTATAACATAGCTTGCTTCTTTTCAGTGTTATCTAAACGGCAATACGGTGATTTGATTTATGTACTGTTCTTGAGAACGTTGTAGCTTTGAAACATCTGATGGTAGTGAAATGTTATTCGCATGGAAAATACTAAGAATGCTATATATGCACAGACAGAAAACCCAATGAACGAGTCCTACAAGAAACACATGAAAACCGTAAACTGATTAGAGAAATTAGACATAGACAATCAATCATTTTTGGACACGTTATGACAAGAAATAGACTATAAAACGTAGTGACAACTGGCAAGATTGAGAGTAAACAATCACATGGAAGACAGAGAGATACATATGTTGATGGCTTGTCCACGTGACAAAATCGAGACACGATCGACAACTCTGATGATTATATGATGTGGTGAAGTATGATTGCCCGCTCTTATCGGCATGGCACATGATGATGATTAGCGTAATGTGCATCTATTTATCTTTATAGGACCATGATGACGCAATGTGCACCTCCTTTCATGTCATGTAAGAACATAGAGAAGATTTCTGAGCAGATATTTCAGTAAAGAAATAGCTTTAGTCCATCATATATTTCATATACTTCAACGATTATTTCTGAGTCAGAAAGCAATGTCAAACTACTGACAGTTAAATTGCCTGGACAATTAACATAGGGTCAGGTTTATCGCAACGTCCTGCAAATTCCAAGCACCTTTTTTGTTTTTTATTTCTTCACAACACAAGAGTGGGTAACCTTGTCCGACTCTCGCAGCTTTTCCCCTTTACAAGACTGGGTGACCGTTAAAGGCACACGAGCAAGATATAGACAACAATACAATTGCGATGATAATACTAAGCGATGGATTGACAACAATCTTACAGAAAGACATACAGTGGTGGAGACTCATTACAGCCAACCTTCATTGTGGAGACGGCACCTGCCTGATTGACTGTTGCGTGTATTGCATGTCTATTCTAGTCTTGACAACTACTTCTATTGTTAGGTACATTGTTATATCTACGTTGTTGCCTATTGTTCTGTCGTTTGTTATTCTTTTGATGTTATATCTACGTTGTTGCCTATTGTTCTGTCGTTTGTTATTCTTTTGATGTTATATCTACGTTGTTGCCTATTGTTCTGTCGTTTGTTATTCTTTTGATGTTATATCTACGTTGTTGCCTATTGTTCTGTCGTTTGTTATTCTTTTGATGTTATATCTACGCTGTTGCCTATTGTTCTGTCGTTTGTTATTCTTTTGATGTTATATCTACGTTGTTGCCTATTGTTCTGTCGTTTGTTATTCTTTTGATGTTATATCTACGGTGTTGCCTATTGTTCTGTCGTTTGTTATTCTTTTGATGTTATATCTACGTTGTTGCCTATTGTTCTGTCGTTTGTTATTCTTTTGATGTTATATCTACGCTGTTGCCTATTGTTCTGTCGTTTGTTATTCTTTTGATGTTATATCTACGTTGTTGCCTATTGTTCTGTCGTTTGTTATTCTTTTGATGTTATATCTACGCTGTTGCCTATTGTTCTGTCGTTTGTTATTCTTTTGATGTACATGTACATATTTATTACATAGCTGTGTTTGTTGTTGCATATTTGACATACTATTATATTTTGCATTAATGTTTTAACTAGTGCTGAAATAGAATGTGAAATTGCACGTACACACCCATTTTGGAAATTAACATAGTGTTATCATTTATGTCATAAAATCAAACGTCGACGAGGAGGAGGTCAGGTGGCCACTTAACTCCACACTCTTATGTGGCTATTCATACATAATAATATCAGTGTTACAAAACACGCCAGCAAAATGTGTTTATAATATTACTTTATTAGTTTATCATGCGTCACTTTTGAGTGTTAACATGCAATGTGAATGTATGTCTGATTGTCTTCCTTATTGCACTAATTAGCAGGCTACTTTGTGTATTTCCTGTTGGCAGTGGTTTCTCCCTGTTTGTTGCACCCCACACTACCGTTGTTGTATCAAAACCGCTTATACTTCTTGTGAGTGTCAACACACGAGGGTAAATCCGAAAGTTATATAATTGTGGTGCATAACTTTCTGACCTACACTCGTACATTATACGACTATACGAGATAGCTTCAAATGCATATCTGAATATTGTGATAGAAATTACAGTAACCAGACCACTGTCTTGCATCCTGTCAATATTGCTGTTCAGGATGTCAGTAGTGTTTAGTACATGACATCACGTTTGAGATGAACACTGTGACGTCTTAAGTACAGTTTAAAGACGTCCGCCTCACTTTGGACATGCACTAAAGAAGAGCAGCGTTTTTTATTATCCAATTATTGGTCAGTGAAGGGGTCAAACATATAGACATTGGTCGGGGAATGGAAGTCCTGTATGCCGATGCATGCTTGTCAGTCCAGTAAGTGTATGAGTGGAGTAGGAAGTTTCAAGCGGCGTGATATTTGTTTACAGCCTGCTCACGACTGGGTCAGGCACACCGAATAATGACCCAAGAGTGGTTGCACACAATCCATCCATCATGTGCCATGCCGACAAGCATGCGAGATCATGTTTTGCCATCTAACTCCATCACCAGAGTCGAGGATGAGCTCCATGTTTCTGTCTCGACCATGCCACGTGGCCAAGCCATACAAGCCTTGGTCTCTTCCCTTCGATCTTGCCTGTTGGCACCAGGTTCACCAATTCATTTCTTCTCATAACATACCAAAACCGTTTTGACTGTCTACGCCTGAAGTGTCTAATCCGTTTACGATCTTCATTTGTTTCTTGAAGGACTTTTTCATTGGTTTTTCTGTCTGTTTATGGTTTTCTTTGCATTTTCCCTCAAAACCACATTTCCACAGCCATCATATATTATTTAGCTTGTCTGCTCATTGTCCACACTTAACATCCATACAGAAGTATAGGTTCTATGTAGCACTTCAACACTCGATGTCTCATTTCAACTGATATCTTTGTATTGGTTACACACGACCAATGATATTTCTTTTCTTCATATATGTATAGGGCAGCAAGAATTGGCCTTAGCAGCCACACTCGCCAGCGCCATGGATCGTAGTTATTAAGCCTTTTTGAAGCACAATGTACCAAACTATCGTCTGTCAAGACGGAAAGGTGCCAATGCAATGCAATATGTATAGGAAGCAAATAATTTCATCGGTGCTGGATGACTTGCATTGAACGCAGTGGTGACACATCTAATAATGATACGTTTGTTCTTTACTATTTCTAATATATTCACCAAAACACACACACACACACACACACACACACACACACATACACACATACACACACATACACACACATGTACGATTTTCATTTGAAGCCCCCTCGTAAAATCAAGAATCAATAGTATTGCTCTACGGGCATTCGGACAAAATTTTAAGTTAAAAATATACCAAAAGTATTCAGGATACTCGCCGGTGCTACGGAGTTAGTGCACTGAGCTGAGTTTCTCAAGACTCAGGTTTGAGTTAGGAGGAGAACGGAGCACTTATGGGTTACACCCGTGGGCGGTGATGTTGATCCATCGACTAAACTAAACTAAACTAAACTATTTAATTTCTCCAGGAAGTTAAGATTTAATTTGCTTCTAGTAGGACTTGCTCATTTAGCTCTAGCGTCTTTTCTTCACCCAGTTGTTCATTGATATTTGTCTAGTTCTTTACATGATCTCGATATTGGTGATCTTTGCCATGCCGTTTTAATTGTTTGCGCTGACACCAGTTAATGGATGTTTGTAGTTTTGCAATCGTTTTCGCTTTTCTCCATTTTTATGATCCATAGAATTGTACCGATTTAACGTTAGAATTGAATAGTTTACATTTTGTTGTAAGTTTAATTTATTGTGACGTCCACACCTTGCCCAGTGCTATACATATATGGATGCATATGTTCTTTTCTATATCCAAGATATTCTTAGAACTCGTCTTTAACATTTATATTCAAAGGCATTCATGCGCTGTTCAGCTTGTTTAGTTAGTGTCTAGGTCTTACAGTCGTATGTTGCAATGGAAAAGATGCATCCTCTATACAATGTAATTTTGAAGTGCTATCTGTCCCCCTCCAAAATTTATTCAGTGTTTTTAGTTTTTGAAGAGCAATAATTAATGACCTAAGATATTCGAAATTTCCACCACCTCCAATTTTTCCTCATTAAATATGTGTATTTCTCCATAATAGTTTTATCTGTACGGCATTATCTTTATTTTTGCTAAGTTAAGATATAGGTTGTAATTTTCGCTATTCTTTTGGCTTGAGATTATTAGTTGTTCTACACCATTCTGTGACATGGATAGTAATACTGTATCATCAACATATCCAATCTCTGGTATTTCATGGCCACCTATAATTAGGGCATCAGTATTGCTCCTTGTTTGTATCATCTATGGCATTCTTCATTATATTTTCGCGTACAGGTTAAACAAACAGGGGGACAGCATAGAGCTTGTTTGATGTCAAATCAATCTTTTGTCTCGCCATCTATGTCAAACCACTGCTTGTTGATCTCGATAGAGCATTTTTATGAGTTGTACTACATGTGATGGAAAGCCCATTTTGCTCATGATTTCCCTAATTTTTTTATGCTGTACAGTCAAATGCCTTTGAATAATTCACAAAACATGAGAATAAATTTATATTACAATCTATACACGTTACTATTATTAAACGCATGATGAGTATGTGACCTCTTGTTCCTTTTCCTTGCCTAAATTGAGCTAGAATCACGTTAATCTCTTCTTCCAAATTTTTACGAAGTCATCCCATTGTGATTTTAGCAGAATTTTACTTGCATGACTGATCAGGGCAACAGTTCTATAGCTAGTGCATAATTTCAGGTTGCTATTTTTCGGTATTGGAATGAAGATAGTTCTCTTCCAAACTTTTGGCCATTTTCCATTTGTCCATATCTTTTTACATAATGCTTGATATGTGTGTATTTTTTTCTTTTCCTTTCGGTATCTCATCATCTTTAGCAAGATGAAAAACATACTGACCAATAAAAAGATGTCAAATGAAACGAGAAAAAGAGTGTTGAGGGGCTATATAGAGCCTGTTCTTGTATATGGATGTGAAACTTGGACAATGAGCATTCAAGCTGGAAAAACATCTGATGACTGCAGAAATGTGGTTTCTGAGGAAAATGCAAAGAATACCATGGACAGACAGAAAAACCAAAGGCCAGGTACTACAAGAGACAAATGAAAATCGTAAATTAATTAGAGAAATTAGACGTAGACAGTCAACACTTTTTGGACATGTTATCACAAGAAATGTATTGGGGAACTTAGTGACAACTGGAAAGATCGAAAGGAACTGACCAAGAGGAAGACCGAGAAGAAAATACCTGGATGGCTTGGCCACATGGCATGGTCGAGCCAGGAACACTGAGCTGATCCACGACTCTGGTGATCGAGTGAAATGGCGAGTCATGACCGTCCACGCATTCCGACATGGCACATGATTGAATGATTGATCTCATCACATCCTGGTGATTTACCATTCTTCAGATTGTTTATTACCCATGCAATTCCATCCAATGTAGTTTCCAGTTCTCTCTCTGCTGTCATTAGTACATCTGTCTCATTCATATCTTTAGTCATTCATGTCATCCATTAAATGTATTCGTGCCATCTTTCAAAAAAATTTCTAGATTCTTTTGTGGTATATTGAGCATTTCTTGCCAATAACTTCATTCCTTTGAACATTTCGTAATCTCTTCCATTCTTATGATAGTGCTCTAATCTGGTACATCTATCTTATATATATAGATAGATAGATAGATAAATAGATCCCCAGCCAGGGGCTGGGCGAAGCCGGGCCGGGTCAGACAGACAGACAGACAAGCAGACAAGCATACAGACAGACAGACAGATAGATAGATAGATAGATAGATAGATAGATAGATAGATAGATAGATAGTTAGATAGATAGATAGATAGATAGATAAATAGATAGATAGATAGATACACACACACACACAAACACACACACACACACACACATACACACATACACACATACATACATACATACATACATACATACATACATACATACATACATACATACATACATGCATACATACATACATACATACATACATACATACATACATACATACATACATAGATCCCCGCCAGAGCCTGGGCGAAGCCGGGCCGGGCAGCTAGTATATATAATCTATCTATCTATCTATCTATCTATCTATCTATCTATCTATCTATCTATCTATCTATCTATCTATCTATCTATCTATCTATCTATCTATCTATCTATCTATCTATCTGTCTGTCTGTCTGACCCGGCCCGGCTTCGCTCAGCTCCTGGTGGGGATCTATCTATCTGTCTGTCTGTCTGCTTGTCTGTCTGTCTGTCTGACCCGGCCCGGCTTCGCCCACTCCTGGCGGTCTAAGATAAATCCATTATTTGTAATCAACACTGGTTTTAAAAACATAAAAAGATGTGTTAGAAAATTTTCACTATTTAAATAGATGCATTACTTTTATGATAATTATGAAAATGCCTTAAAGATTGTATCATTATTTATTATAACTCATATGCCTGTAAATAACTATAGACAAAGAGTTTATAAATCTTTGGGGGAAAAAAACCCCGCATTTTAACAGTATTTTAACAGGCGTGCTGCGTGTAAGGTATGCATAAAGTATGAACAACACACACAAAATTAACTTAAGAATGTCCTTCCAGACACCATGTGCTCTCTTTCACTAAAATAGAAAATTAGATTTTTAACTAACTATTGCATTTCATCTGAATCTGATAAAGGGCACACACACACAAACAAATATTGTCTACATATATAGTAGAGGATATTGAAATATGGTACATGGCCAAAAGAAAAAGGGCTTCCTGAAACTACTAAACGTAAATGCTGGGTACTTCAAAGGATAGGCTTCTTCTTTTTTTAGACAAAAATAAAACAAAAAACCTGCATTTTAACAGGCGTGCTGCGTGTAAGGTATGCATAAGGTATGCACACCTACAACATTGAATGAAAAATGTGATGTTGACACACACGCGGTCAACTTTTTTTTTTAAACAAAAACAAAATCGAGAATATACCCATTTAATTGTGTACTGACCTTCTCTCTGCCAAGAAAATGCTTGTTCAAAAACAAATGCTTCGATTACTTCAAAAGTTCCACTCCGAAAAAAAGTAAAATTCTGACGTGTCTAAAATAAATCCATTAATTTTAATGAACACTGGTTTTAAAAACATAAAAAGATGTGTCAGAAAATTTTCACTATTTAAATAGATGCATTACTTTTATGATAATTATTATGAAAATGCCTTAAAGATTATATCACTATATATTATAACTCATATGCCTGTAAATAACTATAGAAAAGTGTTTATAAATCTGTGAAAACAATGCAACAATCTATACATAAAATAATAGTGATGTTATTAAAAGTTATGACCCTTGAAATAACTTTTCTTATGTTAAGTCCCCTTGATAAATATTAGCTGCCAGGCCCGGCTTCGCCCAGGCTCTGGCGGGGATCTATCTATGTATCTATGTATCTATGTATCTATCTATCTATCTATCTATCTATCTATCTATCTATATATCTATCTATCTATCTATATATCTATCTATCTATCTATCTATCAATGTGGAGCATCTCATTTAATTCATCATCAATCAACTCATTTAATCTATAGCCAGGGGACGTAACTTAAGATATAACAATAGTACTAAAAGTTATATCCCTTTTTGTCATATATTTTTATATTTTCTTATGTTCAGTCATGTAATTACAAAATTAAATTTTAGGAAGGTAATAGCTGATAGCTGATAGATAAAACTATCACAGTTGGTTGCACAGGAATGAAAGGAAAACGTGTAGAAAATTTCATCTCAATCGGTTGGACTGTTCGCGAACGCATAAAGGACGGACTTACATACATACATACACACAAAGATCTATATATATATAGTTGTACAAGAATAGAGCACTATCATATATATCGGTTTTTGTATATATCACTGAACCGTTACACCCACCATTCGGTCATCATCCTGCATCCCATTTCCTCGGTTGGGTATAAAAAGAAGACATCGGGGATATGTGGGGTTATACACAGCTCGGAATTCTGAGGTAAGTATGAAAATTTTTTCAAGTTGTCATTTTCTCTTCATTGCTTTCATGTTTTCTTCCTTTTGTTCTTCTCATCCTGTCGTCATGTTTTAATGTAGTCATAGGAGATCTCCTTGACTATATGTTGTGTTTTGTGAATGTGTTTGTTTGCTGATGAAGGCTAATCGCCGCAACGTCCTGTATGTGTCGTAATTCTGTTATGTAAAGCTGCACTACTTTGTGTCATTTTATATTGTTTATCAGTACAACAGACAACGACAAATGGTAAAGATGTCAGTAAAATCAACAAAATCACATGTTAAAGGTGTCAACACAAGATAACAACCACACATGTTAAAGATGTCAGTAAAATATACACCAATACATGTTAAAAGTGTCAGTACAATAAACACCAACAAATGTTAAAGGCCTCAGTAAAATAAACAATAATACATGTTAAAGATGTCATTACAATACATAACAACAAATGTTAAAGATGCGAGTACAACTGACAACGACAAATTGTAAAGGTGTCTGTACAATAGACAACGGCACATGTTAAAGGTGTCTGTAGAATCCATCCATCAATCATGTGCCATGCCAGTAAGCGTGGGGGGTCATGTTTTGCCATCTCACTCGATCACCAGTCGTGGCTCAGTTCCGTGTTTCTGTCTCGACTACGACACGTGGCAAAGCCACCCGGGTATTTACTTCTCTGTCTTCCCCTTGGTCTCTTCCCTTCGATCTTGCCACTTGTCAGCAAGTTCTCCAATTCATGTCTTCACATTACATGTCCAAAAGATATTGACCGTCTACGCCTAATGTCTCTAATCAGTTTACGATCTTCATTTGTATCTTGAAGGACTTGTTCATTGGTTTTTCTGTCTGTCCATGGTATTCTTTGCATTTTCCTCAGAAACCACATTTCTACAGCTATCAGATGTTTTTCAGCTTGTCTGCTCATTGTCCACGCTTCACATCTAGACAAAAGTATAGGTTCTATGTAGCACTTCAACACGCTTTTTCTCGTTTCAATTGATATCTTTTTATTGGTTAGTTTTTTTTTCATCTTACAAAAGGCTACCTTCGCAATGACAATTTTTGTTCTAATTTCTTCAAGGCATCTCCCATCTGATGTTATGACTGTTCCGAGATAACTGTACCGATTCACTTGCTTAAGAATACGCCCATTTACTTGTATATTACATTGTGGTATTTCCTTCTCCCCAATGATGACCATAATCTGTGTCTTCTTACAATTCAATGCCAACCCTAGTTGTTTACTATGTACAACAACCACATCTACTAAATGTTGCTGGTCCTGTTCATTGTCTGCCATCAAGACTGTATCATCTGCATATCTAATGTTATTGATGCGTAGTCCTCCAATGTTCATTCCTTCCATATCCTCTTATATTTCTGAAGATATTTTCACTGTATAGGAAAACAATGATCTGGAGACATTACACATCCATGTCTCAAACCTCTCTTAATAGGCTGATATTGGCCTATTTCATTATCAATTTGTATGGCGGCTTGTCGATTCCAATATATGTTTTGTATAAGTCTAAGGTCTTTTCCATCAATATGCAGATTTTCAAGTAGCCTTATAGTGCCGACATGTCAGTAGATTAGGCAACAACAAATGTTAAAGGAGTCAATCAATATTTAAATAAATTAGACAATAAACGAAATAATACCAGTAAATAAAGAACTCTTAAGTGATTCAATGAGCATGATTAGGAAGGTCGAAGCTGGATCTGTACGTAGACAGTGGACTGAGTCGCTGCGGAAGTCTGTTATCCGTAAAGCCACCTTCATCTTCGTCCCGGGACATGCGGGAGTCGAGGGAAATGAACGAGCTGATAAACTGGCTGGCTCGGCACCCCCTGCAGATGGCCAGCCCATGGATCGCGCAGATGTTATTAACGTCCTTAAAGACATGTCGAGAACAGAGGACTTTGACGTCAGTGAATTCACATCGCTGTCCAGGATGAAAGACTTGGGAGTAGGAATTGACACGGCCAGACGCGAGAGGTACATTGGGAAAACGAGGTGCCTCGTCAACCAACACAAAACTGGTACTATTAGCCACCGCATGCTGATGCATATGCTGGGGGGAGGATCTGAGCACCTATGGACCTGTCCGGAGTGAAATGAAGATACCCCAACTGATAACCTGAACTGATAACTGATAACTGAACTCTTATACTTCCCATAGCCCGTGACATGTGGCTATGATATCTATTTTAATCCCCTTGCTTCAGTCTCGTGTACTGCCAATTATTTATGATAGCGATGTACCTCATGTCAAGCTGTCAGAATGTCCAGTATCTTCTCTCTCGGCCTACCCCTGCCTCTCCTGCCCTTCAATTTTCCTGACGTACCTTCACATGATGTTCCGAAATAAAGTGATTCTCAGTGGGGTGGAAGGTACAGAAAGAGCATCATTATTCCAGAAGACAGCCTACAGAAAGCATCACTTTGTGTGCTTCGATTGCGGGGTTCAGTATGGTCACCAGTTTTATTAGCTGCCATATATCGTTTCCCAGTCTGATTTCTGCCACAAAATTAACGTTTCAGACATTTCAAGAATGAATTTGACACTATCTTCAGTCTTGATTTGACTTCCAAGCAACAGTCTATGCAATGATATACTGTGCAGCGTTAATATAAATTACTGATAAATCAGATACAAATAAATCAATGCCTAGTTTCCAAATGTAAGTAACACACTTTCGTTTGTCACTTTAATCGTTCAGAGTGATATGCTTCAATTTACACATCAAAGAATGGAAGCACCACTTAATTAATTTCCCCAGATTTTGTTGGTGTGTTGGGAAATACATAACTAGATCTGCACAGCTGGGTGGGGTATTAATGCACGATAAAGTTGATGTAGTAAGGGCCCTTTGAGAAAATGTGCATTGTGTCGGAAATGCATACACCATTTTGGAGAAAATGGGGGTGACCAGGTGATCTGACAGACACTCAGTGATCTGAGGAAAGGCCAGATCAGCTACATAATAGAACTGCAGTTGGTAGCATTAAAATTGGGGCTTTTCGCTGGTTGTTGAATACGAGAACGGAATGCTATGGTAATGTTACGAGTGTTGATATATTAGTTCTGACTCAACTCAGTTCTTTAATCAGCATCCATTTCCTCTATATATATAATCCTGTTTCTGGGAAGATAAGCTCAATCTACAATCTATTGTAAGCAGTTTGTCCTGATTTTGGATACCTTACTCTGTTCATTTTTGTGTATGTTATTACAAAAGCTATATAAGGAACTTGGCTTCAATTGTGTCTGAGAGAATTCTGAACACTTGTCTCCGTCAATCAACACATATTAGAATATTAGGTTGTTGCAATGTTGGTGTGGGGACTAACTATTCAGTCCGTCTGCATAAATTAGTGTATTACCAATAAAATATAAAGTAATTACGGTTTAATGAGTGAAACTTTAATGCTTCGTGAAATACAAAAGGACGATGAGCAAGCATCAATAATACTAACACGTATAGTATAAAACATATGCAAATGATAGTTTGACTGTGAAACTGTCCAGTCAACTGTGACATAGCCTTAAATTCATTAATTGGTTGCCTTTTGTCACCACACAAGGGGTTAAGATTCACGAATTAAAGCGAGCGAAAGGGGAAAAAAAACAATCTGAGTGTTCAGCCTCTGTGTCAAGATGGGCTGGTTGGTTGGATATTTCTACAGCTTTTTTGATGCAATGAAGACAGATAATGCACCTTTATTGATGTATGAGAACACTTTGACTGCTATGTTGATGATAGCACTGTGGCAAGGATGTTTCGACCTAAGTTATGTTGCCTACCAACGAACGGTTTATTGTTGATTGTTTGTTCCAGTGAGTGAGGTAAATGCGGGTTTGCAGCGGTGTAGATATAAATGGAACAGGAGAACATCGTGACGACTTGACAGATTAACGGGAAGAGAGGAAAAGGCCGACCAAGAGAAATGATACTGGGTGGATTGAGACGGTGGCATACTGAGATATCATCATCAGTTTTGATCCAGAACCACCAAAGACCGAGATCTGTTTCTCGGGTCCATGAGTGGGTGGGGCCTATGAATACAGCAGGAATACTAGAGATGGTTTGAATATTTAAAGAAAGAATCTGTACGCGATGTATTGGATGTGAAAATCAGGAACCTTGGAATGTGATCAACACAGAACAATTAGTATAATGAGTCACATCACAAAGATTTTGCTAAGAATTATCATGCAAAGAATGAGGAAGAAGATACAACCTGAAATAGGGGAAGAACAATGCGGGTTTGTAGAAGGAAAGGGAACAGTAAATGCTGTGTATATGCTGCGAACAGTTATTGAACGTGCTATAGAAGTAAACAAGGATATACATCTTTGCTTTATCGACTATACAAAGGCTTTTGATAGCGTTAGACATGTCAGCATGGTGGATATGCTAGCAGATCTACAAATTGATGGGAAAGACATTAGACTTATAAAAAACATATATTGGAAACAACAAGCTGCAATAAGGATTGATAATGAAGTGGGACAGTATCAGCCAATTAAGAAGAGGTGTTAGGCAGGGATGTGTAATGTCTCCAGATCTTTTTTCCCTGTACAGTGAAAATATTTTCAGAAATGTAGAGGTATAAATGGAATCAGCATTGGAGGACGAAACATCAATAACATTAGATATGCAGATGATACAGTATTAATTGCAGACAATCCGCAGGACCTGCAACAATTAGTAGATGCGGTTGTTGTACACAGTGAGCAGCTGGGGTTAGAATTAAATTGTAAAAAGACTCAGGTTATGGTCGTCAGTAGGAAGGAAGAAGTGCCTCAAAGTAATATACAAGTAAATGGAAATATTCTTCAACAAGTGAATCGGTACAATTATCTTGGAACAGTTATAACATCTGATGGGAGATGCCTTGAAGAGATTAGAACAAGAATCGCCATGGCGAAAGTAGCCTTTAGCAAGATGAAAAACATTCTGACCAATAAAAAGATGTCAATTGAAACGAGAAAAAGAATGTTGAGGGGATACATAGAGCCTGTTCTTTTGTATGGATGTGAAACTTGGACAATGAACAGTCAAGCTGAAAAGCATCTGATGGCTGCAGAAATGTGGTTTCTGAGGAGAATGCAAAGAATACCATGGACAGACAGAAAAACCAATGACCAAGTACTACAGGAGACAAATGAACAACGTAAACTGATTAGAGAAATTAGACGTAGACAGTCAACATTTTTTGGACATGTTATGAGAAGAAATGGATTGGAGAACTTAGTGACAACTGGCAAGATCGAAGGGAACAGACGAAGAGGAAGACCGAGAGGAGAATACCTGGATGGCTTGGCCACATGGCATGGACGAGACAGGAACACTGAGCTGATCCACGACACTGGTGATCGAGTGAAATGGCGAGTCATGACCGCCCACGCTTTCCGGCATGGCACATGATTGATTGATTGATAGTTTAACGTTTCTCAACATAACGCATTGACATTTACTGTCAACATCTCTTTCACACATTAAGTGTTGCGTATATGTCCAGCATTTGTTTTAAAGCCATTCGACACTAGTTGGTTGATGTGGTCAGTATCACATCGGTCGAAATCTTTTCGCAAGTACTTTCCAGGTGCCCAAATTAGAATGACCAGTTCAGTTGTTACAAACCCGTATCGACATTCAAACATTGAAAAAAAAATAAAACAACACAGTATGTGCTATATTACAGTGTTAATACAATGTTACAAAGTGTTCCTAATCTTCATACCGACTATTTGACAACTTGGACTTATTGTTCTTAAGGTAATATAATCAAAAACACACACACACACACACACACACACACACACACACACACACACACCACACACACACACACACACACGCATATCATGCATACATAAACTGAATTTAAAAATATAAAAATAAAAACAAGATTAGCTTGAGTGTTTTCAGTGATGCCCAGATTACATAACGTATTTTGCTCTTATTTAAACGCAATATTAAAAGTCCCTTCTGGTAATCTGTGTGTTTATGGATGGTGAAATCTGTCTCTATTTCTCTGTTAAACAAAGCAAAGGGCTCCAATTTGCGAATATTAAATACTCTCCTGAAATATGAGCATCAGTCAAAACGTATTTGCACCGTAGGTCAGCATGGCCGAATGGATTCGAACTATTGCTCTTTAACTTCCGGTGTGCTGATGCCGAGGTAGCGGGTTCAACCCCTTCACCGGTCAGTTGGGCTAAAATGTTGACTTCTCATCCTTGACTTGGGGACGTAAATTACAAGTACCTAAGAAGTTAAAATGAGTTCGCTTGATGGCGAGGGACACTGGTAATGGAGAAAGTTAATCCACACGCAAAAATGAGTCCAGTGCACTAGACGTAGTGACATGGGTATGGACTACGCTTGGGTTCAAAGCGAGCTACACAACACGAAAACTAAAAAGACAAAAAAAAATATTATAAAAAAACACATCCGCACTTTATTTTATTTAAAGTTTAGCAAAGATAAATACATTACTTTTGGACATAATCTCATTGCTTTCTTCTATCCTTAATCAAAATTTTCATTTATTCGGCCTTAGTGAAAGTAGGCTTAATGATAACATTTCAGATGAGGACATCTCTATTAAAGGGTACACAGTTGTTAGAAGGGATCCCTGTAGGAAACAAGAGACAGGCATAATAACCTATGTTTCTAATTTACTAAATGCTCACCGTAGGCTAGACTTTGAAACTTGCGAAATAGAATGTATCTGGCTAGAGCTAAAACTTCAAAACCGCACACCCCTGATAATTGGCTACCTTTATAGAAATCCCAGTGCTGGACACGTACTGGTACGAAAACTTCACTACCATGATGGATGTGGTTTTCGCTTCTGGGAGGGAAATTATACTACTCGGAGACTTTAACATTGACACCAACAAATCCAACATAATATGGGGAAATATAATTGCATCATACAATTTCCAACAAATAGTACAACAAGCTACTAGAGTAACAAAGTCATCTTCAACAGTCATAGATCACATTTATGTAACTTGCTCAGACAACATCATAGAATGCGCCGTACCAAATTGTGCAATAAGCGATCACTACCCAATATGCTGCACGTGGTCTAAAAAAGGAATTAAAACTCCTAAACATAAACACATAAGTGTAAAATATAGAAGTTACAAAAATTTCAACCAAAACGCATTTTTGCAGGACTTGCTCAGTTCACCTCTAGACAATGTTTATCAGCTTCCTGACCCGGATGATGCTCTGGAATTCTGGATGAAAACCTTTATTGATGTTTTTGATAGACATGTGCCAGTCAAGGAAGTTCGAGTAAAACACCACGTCAAGCCACCTTGGATCACCCAGGAAATACTTGAAATTATGAGAGACAGAGATAAAGCACATAAAAAGCGGGATCTCAGTGCATACCGTACTCTTAGAAACAAAGTTCAATATAGCATACGACGGAAAAAGAAAAATTACTTTAAGAACTTAGTAATGGATAAAACAAATAGTAAGGATATATGGAAGGCAATTAACACCTTGACAAATAAGTATAACTTCCGAAATTCTTTACCATCAAATCATATTACATGCGACCAATTCAGTAATTTTTTTCATACTGACATAGACCAGTTGAAGGCTTCAATACCTAATTCTCCTTGCAACTTATCTTTATTGTCATCGTTTTGCGAGAATAGATGCTCCCGCGATATTCTTTCCGACATACCGCTAATGACAATCACTGAAGTATTCACTTACCTCAGTAACCTAAAAAACGCAACCTCATCTGGGTTAGATGGAATCAGCAACCGGATTCTCCGTTGTGCTGCGCCAGTGATTTGTACATCACTAACCTATGTATATAATCAGTGTCTAACCAAAGGCCACTTTCCATCAGCTCTCAAAATCGCTAAAGTGTACCCTCTTCTTAAATCTGGTTCATTGGACAATGGTCTCCCGAACAATTACAGACCCATTTCCTTACTATCATCACTATCGAAGCCACTAGAAAAACACATCCATAAAGTAACATTACAGTATCTAGTTCGCAACAAGCTTATTGTTGACAGCCAATCAGGATTTCGAACCAAAATATTCTTGCCGTACGGCCCTAACAAACATGATAGAAAATTGGCACCATAATATAAACAACAACAGTCTATGTGGAACTGTGTTTATTGATTTCAAGAAAGCATTTGATATGATAGACCATGTTATTTTAATTAAAAAACTCGAGACAATGAAAATTAGCCTTAATGAAGTCACTCTAATATCATCTTTTCTATAAAACAGAAAGCAAGTAGTATCACACAATAAATCTCTGTCTCAAACCACTACCTTCAATATTGGAGTACCGCAAGGCTCTAGTCTTGGCCCTCTATTATTTGCCATATATATTAACGATCTACCTTTGCATCTTTCGTCGTCCTGCGATCTATTTGCAGATGACTGTACGGTGTACTCAAACGCTGAAAACTATTTTACTGGAGTCGTCT
The DNA here is from genome assembly GCA_014155875.1 of Cepaea nemoralis. Taxonomy (NCBI): domain Eukaryota; kingdom Metazoa; phylum Mollusca; class Gastropoda; order Stylommatophora; family Helicidae; genus Cepaea; species Cepaea nemoralis. Next base: position 502,518 of record JACEFZ010015257.1, read on the forward strand.
TTACAACAAGAATTAAATAATGTAGTTAAGTGGAGCTATTCAAACCGTATGCAAATTAACATCACTAAAACAAAAGCAATGTTATTAACAACCAGACAAAGACTTCAAACTCTAAGCCCACACACATCACTTCAACTTCACATCGATAACATGCCAGTAGAAAGTGTAATTGAGCACAAAACATTAGGCCTAATCATTGATAGAAACCTAACCTTTAATTCCCATGTTCAAGCGCTCATTAAACAAACAGCGAAAAAAGTCTATCAACTCGCCAAGATTAAAAACTTCCTTGATGAGGACACAAGGAAACTATTCTATACTTCTCATATACAGACACACTTTGACTACTGCTCTACAATCTGGGACGGTTGTTCTAATTCAAACACCAAGCGACTTTACTCACTCCAGAAACGGGCCATGAGTCTAATTTATAGCAAACATTTATCTGACAATCCTAGCCTGTATAAACGCCTTCAGTTACTACCATTCCACAAACGCCTGCTTTTCAATAAAGCAAATTCACAAAATCCTGCATCGGAATGCCCCAAATTACCTTTGGCCTTTGTTTAAATATAATGCTAGACACAGTAAACGTTTAAATATACTACACATTCCGAAGCCTAGGATTGACTTATACAAAACAAGCTTAAAGTACTCTGCATCTCAGCTGTGGAACAATCTTCCACAAGAAATCAAAGACATCACCAATCCCTATTCATATAATCGCAAATTATTCGAACACTATCTCAATACGGATTACCTTCCCCCTTAATAATTGAGATAATAATAATAATAACAAAACCCTAATATAACAGCCAATCACCTTTTTGTAGGCCAGTATATTCCACATGGCTAATAACAAGTGTCAGACCATTATCTAACATTACTGTGTCGTGTAGTTTTGATGTTTGCATTTTGCCCATGCCTTTATAATGCATATCTTTTATATTGTTACTGTTCTTTGTTAGCCTTGAATGATGTGTGAATGAAATAATGTATGAAAGAGAGTGATAGAAGGGCAGAATGTTAGACGGGCCTGCGTGCCCAATTCTTAACCCTTTGAAAATAAAGTTTGTTCGTTCGTTCGTTCGTTCGTTCGTTCAATACAATATGTCCATCTGGCTACACAATTTAGTTAGTAATCCCTTACTAAACATATTTTAGGCTGAGCACCTATCGCCATCGATCTCCAGATGGTCTGTAACAATACGGGGCTCGGTCTATCTACGCTCGAATGTCTTCACTTCATCAATGGTGTGTTCGTCCTCGAAAGTCTGCTTGTATAGAACCAGGCAGGTGAACATCCGATGGGGCGAGAGCAAGGACTATAGGGGGAATGCTTAAACACCTCAAAACGTTTTTGTTTACAATGTTAACAGTGTGGGGAGACGTGTGTGGGCAGAGCTGCGTTTGCAGATATATGTGGGTAGAGATGTTTAGTTAGTTTAGTTTAGTTTATGGATCAACATCACGTCACACGGGTGCAACCCATAAGTGCTCCGTTCTCCTCCTAACTCAAACCTGAGTCTGGAGAAACTCAGCTCAGGGCACGAACACCGTAGCACCGCCGAGGATCCTGAAATACTTGGGAGATTTTTAACTCAAAATTTTGCCCTGGCAGCGCCGATAGGCGACTCTTTTTCGATTTCCTACTGCCAAGGGATTTTTAACGTGCGTAACAATACACACGGGCGTCCGATCTCACTACCCAGAGACCAGGGGAAATTACTGGAAGTCCCGGTGGATTTTTTAAATAAATCCTGGTCCTCACCGGGGCCTGAACCCGGGACCTCCAGCACTCGAGGTGGACACCATACCTCGAGACCACCCAGCCCCCTGGGTAGAGATGTGTGGTTAGAGATGTGTGGGCAGAAATGAGTGGGCAGAGATGTGTAGTCAGAGATGTATGTGAGGGTATTGTATGCAGTGTCACAACGTCCTTGGACATCAGTCACAATAAATAAACCGGAGTGCGGATAATTTGTAATTTAATCTGATATATTCTCTAAACTAGGCATGGTAAAGGCAACTTTTGATCGCGCACTACAGATAATTAAATATGACTTCGGACATTTTCATATACTACATCTGAATTGTCACCCTGCGAAATGAGACTGTTTGCATAAACGGAGTTGTTTGAGGTTTCGTATTGGACATCAGTGATCTCTATATACTCAGTACGGTAGTCGTCTTCCATATCAGGTGTTTTATATATGGTTGTTTCATAGTGCTGATCGACTGCTTCCACATACCCTGTATCTGATGACGTGGTTGATGACATGATCTCATAACGGCAAGCTAATAAGGAAACAAAAAGTCATCATTGTGACAACTGCAGATACATGTAAATTTTAATTATCGTACGTGGCTTTACAATAATCACCATAAGTTACATTTCAAGAAAGATATTCTTATAATAATTGTCAGTTGCATATCCTGTGCAGATCGTCGCAATCAACCGCAGCATTAGTTGGCTGTTTATGATTTCTTGAAAAGTTTACGTTCAGTAGTTTGTCATTATATTATGAAAGTATAAGATGACGAAATATGACCTCCAGGTACCGAAATTCCACATGGTAAATGAATGAATGCCGGTCTCTCTGGCTGAGGGGTTACAACACTTTCTCCGTAATCCCGTTTATCACGCAGAGTCTCGTAGCGGGAGAGAACTGGGAGCGGTTCGACCCCCGCTGGTGACTTTACGGGATACTGAGCCGGCCGCTCAGAAAGCAATGGCAAACTACTGAGCGTAATCTTGCAAAGAAATCAACAGACAGCTGAAAGATGCTGCTGTTGACAGCGATGTCCTGTAAACGATATGCAAAAACAAAAACAAAACAAAAAACAAAAAAAATTAATGAATGAACTTTGACACAAATGAACACGTTACGACTAACCAACAATGACACAAGTGAGTATTTTATGACTAACTAACCATTGCCCAACTGAACACTTTACGACTGACCAACAATGACACAACTGAACACTTTAAGACTGACCAACAATGACACAACTGAACACTTTACGACTGACCAACAATGACACAACTGAACACTTTACGACTAACAAACAATGACACAAATGAACATTGAAAAACATAAAACAATTTAATTTAAAGCAATGGAAGTATTATTCTTTGAAACGCTATGTGATTGCCAAATAGCTCATATTATCACGACATTAATTTTGTATCGGCCACGGTGAACTTCTTTAACATACATGGACTATGCACGACACAGATTAGGAGCATAATAGGTCAAGTAAAACCTAAATTTCAGAAAATGAAATGTGTCGTAAGCAATGAGTCATTATCATTGAATACAAGAAAGAGAATGCTGAAGTTTAGATTTTACATAATATGTTGTGCTGTACGACAGGGAATCATGGAATATCAATTAACAAATTAGGAAGAACTTAAAAGTAACAGAGATATGGTTCGTCCGATACACGTTGCGAATACCTTGGACTGCCAGTGTAACTAACCGTGTTGTTTGTCCATCAAGAATGATGATGACCATTCATTTCATCCAGTGGGGTTGAAAGTATGGAGCCTGTGAGTTCTAAGATGGCTGATAAGGCCTATTTTGGCTCGAAATGTTCTTTGACAATGTGGGCAAAGAATGCTTGACGTTTCTGGAGGAGGATTTCCTGCAGTGGTTTTTCTGTCCTGCCTTTTCTTTACAGCTCTTGCAGTCTTGGTTGCCTCACACATGACTGCACCCTTTGTAATGATGCACGCCACGAATTTCGGTCTCTGGCTGCAGTCTCCCAGGTGTCATGATGAATTCCAAAAGCATTCAGAGAGATTTTCAGAATGTCTTTAAAGCGTTTCCTCTGGCCACCTTGGGAGCGTTTACCACAACGCAGTTCGCTGTAAAAAAATTCGTTTAGGGAGCCTGTGATCTGGCATGCGAGTCAAGTGACCAGCCCAACGAATCTGATTCTTCATCAGTAGAGTGTGGATACTGGGCATGGACGCTCTTTCTAGGACTTCAGTGTCTGGGATCTGGTCTTGCCATTTAATCTTCAGTAACTTCCTTAGGCAGACTGTGTGGAAGTGGTTTAAGTAACTAACGACGACTTTACACACATGACACACAATATAACAACGTATAACTCATATTTTTTTGTAACACAAAACATATGTACATTTCTGGTGGGGTGCCTTGTCTGGAGAAAGCGTTGGCTTTAACCTTGTCCTTCTGCCTCCCATGTAGCATATGTCCTCCACCAACCCTCGCTAAGCCATGTATAAGCGTGTTCATGATTGTTTGGATTCAGTAGCTAGTCTTCTACCCGATGATGTAGCCAGACTCACGCCATCTTCCCCTAGTCGACTCTTACGACATGCACGGTTGGTTACTTTTTATTACTTGCCATACGGGTCCTGTTATCACACTGTTTATACTGATTCTTCAATACTCAGTCTTCTGATATTGTGATGACGTATTTTTTGCTTATATACTATTGTGGTGTTAAGTTGTTTACACTTTCCATTTACAACCTCCTCGATGTAGACCTTCTTCTCTCTCCAAGCAATTTCGTCTATAAAGCTAATGTTTCGATTCGACCGCTCTTGTTGATATGCGATATAAACGGAGGGTATCATTGTCTCCTGGTAGATTTTGCTTGTGATCGAGCAAGACATACACTGGTTAAAACAGACAATTACGTGGACTGTGCCTACCTGTATTACTTCCGCATGGTGACCTTGGCCTGAAAAATTTAAATTAATTAATAGTTATGTAAACTCATTTTTCAAAGTAACGGTTACAAACGAATACACAAACAACCGGCCATGAATAGTCAAATGAATTCTTATCTAAACAGACCACGCCTATTATATTTCTTGTGCATTAATGTTAGCAAATGTTCGACATTAATTAATCAAGGTTAAGTATAAACATATGATTCAGTTAAGGACAATTAATAAAATAAAGCACCAGCAGCAGGTTAAGGTGGCATGACGTAACCACTCTTAACTACCATCCGGTGATGGTGTGTACGAATCCCCCAAAAGTGTTTTTTTCCCCTAACTGACTTAGGCTAGCATGTCGATCTATCCCAGTGTTTCCCAACCTTTTTTGTGCTATGCCCCACCTAAGCCTTTCTAAAATTCTTATTCACCCCCCCCCCCCCCCCCCCCAACATATGCATCATGTATAATATTCAAAAATTGAAATGTTCACTAAAGACACTTGAATTATCTTCTAGAAGGGCTCACGGTTCCCAGAGGGGCCAGACCCCCCCCCCCCCCCCCAGCTCCCGCGTCCCTGTGTGTCGGGTGAATTTTTTGTTTTGTTTTTTGTTTGGCGGTTACCCCAGACAAGCTGGTTCCCCCGCCTCCCCCTTTTTGTGTGTGGACCCTTAGTCTCACTGTGAGCTATTGCCCACAGTGGTCCACCAGGCCCACATCTAAGATGAAGATATGTGATGGGTTTTTATTTGATCATCCCGGCCCCCGACCAGACCAGAACACTACTGGGGGAGCAGCAGCAAATGCACCAGATCCTAGCCAAAGGACCGATAGGTTTTAGGAAGAAATCACTAGGAAATTACTGAGCAAACACAGTAAGTAAATTTTCAAAACATATAATGGAGAACTGAAATTCAAGTACAAAATAATTTTAATGAAAGATTTTTCTACATTATTTTAATTATTACTAATAGTAATTATTTAAATTTAGTGAGATGCTTGCGCTTGATGCTTGCTGCAAAGAAATTTTATGTCAGGTTCCAATTTAGTTAACTTCAGTCTCAAGTCTCCCCGTTTTGTTATATCCAGCCGATTTCTTCCATTTTCGAATTGCCCCCCTTAACAATCGAATTGCTCCCCCCCCCCCCCCCCCCAGTGGGCCCCACGTTAAGAAACATTGATCTATCCTAAACTGGAATCCACCAAATATGTTACTGAATAAAGGCGGCTATCGTGATATGTAACACACCCCACGTAGAGTGCTGACTGATTTATACAAATAGGCGGTTAGCACAATATACAGCAAATACCTAGATGGCTTGGCCTGGTGGCATGGTCGAGACAAGAACACAGAGCTGATCCACGACTCTGGTGATCGAGTGAGATGGCAGAACATGACCGCCCACACTTAACCGGCAAGGCACATGATGGATGGATGATATTCTCAGTATGCTTTACGGCGTTTAGAGAAATCATTTACTGACTGACTTACTGACTGACTGACTGGCTGACTGACTGACCGAGTGACTGACCGACTGACTGACTGACTGTCTATTCATGAGAAAATGTTCATGCATGTGTAGCTGGTAGGATCATTAATCACCTCTGTTGTAGTTTACATCGCTAACCAAATCAACAACGAATGGATACATGGTTTTGGGGTATATCAAGAGGACAGTTGTAATAGAACTATTCTCTTATGCGCAACAATACTAAGGAACTGAGACAGAGGTGGGGAGTGGAGGCGGACAACAAGTACATACAATGAGTATCGACAACGCCATTAACATGTGTGCTGATTTAGTATATTAGGCTAGCATGTTAGCGTAACGGTTAGAACGTTGCGTTGACGGAAATGTCACGAACGCAGTCGGATGAGGGTTCGATCTCAGTTCTCGTGGTTCTCTTCTGGTAGGGGAGATTGGCGTTCTATTTCGCGGAGCATTCATACTAACATAAAGCGGTGACCTAACGCTTCACACAAACACAACATGGTTCTGCTAAAGAACGGTTTGTGTAGGTTTTTTTTTTTAGAGTAACGGAGTGTAATGATCAACATTCTCTGTCACATACCAAGCACTAGTGAAGCAGTAGTAATAGGAGGAAGCTGTAGAGCAAACGGAAATCGATACAATGATGGCCTAGGCAGCAGATGGAGAACGAGAATGAACACGACTCTTGATCCATAACCTGACTGGTATTGGATAAATATCAGGAAGTGAGGGTGTGTGAAACCCTACAATCTTACAACCCTACAATCCTACAACCCTAGAACCCTACTGCCTGCTCTCTGAAGGTCGTGGATTACTTTTCGGACACGCCATTCGGTTCACGGGTGATATGTTCTCGGAGAATCCAGGAGCTTGTCGTTGGGGATTCGGAGCTCGAGCCCTGTGCTACATTCAGCAGGCCGTCCTTCGGAAAGAAACTGTGTCATGTGGAGGAAAATCCAGTGCAATTGAGGTATCCTCTTGACGTTAACTTCACCCCTGCCCCATTTCCAAACATACCTTCCGTTATTCTTGTTCCTGTTATTGTAAACCTTCTTGGTTAACGCGTCTCTTAATGACACATGCCTGACATTCATATCAAAACGTGGCACCCACTAGATGCCTGCATACGATCACAGCCCAACCACAGCTAAAAGTCTCCAGATGATCGGACTGGACTAGTGTGTTAAGTGGTTAGAAATCCCAGTCACCTGTTCTTATTGCATATCGTATCATTTAATAGTGTATGTTCATATATCAGTGCCCGCCAGCCGTTATTAATTTCGGATGTTGTGTCATTAATATTTAATTGCCTTTACTTCAACTCCATTATAAAATGGACAATAAATGATTGATTGATTGATTGATTGACTGACTGATTGATTGATTGATTGAATGATTGATTGATTGATTGATTGAATTACGAACCAGCATCACAGCAATAGGGGCATTCCAATAAGCGCTCCGTCCCTATCCTCAGCAGCCAGCGAAGAGTTTCAACACTAATAGTTCCAGTAGCAATCTGATTATATGTCCGTCTCGCCTTTCCTCTGCGTGTCGAGCGTAGGCCAGATCCCGTCGTCACACATCGCTGCCTCATTCGTATCAGACTATGGTGAACAATTTGCTCCTCCGAGGTGTACACGTGCTCCCAAAGGCCGCAACCACGTCTGCCTTGTCATGCATCAATACTCCACCAAGTTTTGCAGAGCCAGCCAATCTGTCCGCCTGTTCATTCCCCAGCACACAGGCATGCCCAGGAGAAAAGATCCAGGTGATGCTTGCTACCCGTGACCTCCGAAGCGAAGCAAGCCACTCTGCACGAAGCCTGCCTGTCCTCACCCTCCTCAGCATGCTTTCTGACTCAGTTACAATCACGATGAGTATATTTATCGTATTCTCCATCCAGCGGAAAACTGCACTGACCTCCCCAACCTCCATTCTTAAGTTAGATGTTGTGGTATCATACGCCAGGCTTTCCTGCACCAAACGTCGACCATTAGCTTTTGCTAAGAATCCCCAGGCACTTCTCCTACCTCTCAACACCGAACCATCCGTGTAGATAATCACATTACCCGGGCGAGCATTATGCTGAATTAGTTGCTGGATTTCCACTTCCGTGGCCCCTGCTGGCCACTCCCTGCACTCCCGGCCCAATGTTATTACAACTCTGCACAAGTCTGACTGCTCCACTGGCACTCTGACCCACTGCTCTCCTCACCTAATGTTCCCCAAGATGCACACCTGTCTGATCGTATCCTCCGCCTGAGCCATCCATGATTTCCCTCTTGTCAGTTTCTGACCCTTAACTTCATCGAGCGCCTCATGCAACGGGTGATCTGTGTCTGCAGCTTCTCTGAGGTATGCCTTCGCCTGCAATACCTTGTGCCTACCAGCAACAGTTGGTAGACCCAGGATGTAACGCATACACACTACTGGGGTGTCTCTGGTGCATCCCAGAATGACCAGCATGGCTTCGTTCTGTATGTGCTCTAATTTCACCAGCTGACTCTTTGAGACAGTGAGCAGTCCTAGTCCATAATCAATCACTGAGAGGATCAAGTGCTGGTATAGTGTGAAGAGCATTCTCTGCTCTGTGTCCATTGCAGTCATAGTTTTAAGTGCATTGAGTCCCTTTTGAGATCTTATCACAACCATCTCCACATGGTCCTTGAAGGATAGGCTCCTGTCAAATGTGATTCCCAGATACTTCAAATGGACAATACAAGTAAAGCAAAGACACCATTTACACCTTAATGCGAATGGTCAAGTGGGAAAGCGTAGAAAAGTAAAAAGTGAATGTACAATCCTTAAAGCGAAATCGGCGTATGGTGCTAGATGAATATTTTTATAGACTAATGAGCACTCCCTGGATGATGTGATATCTCACCGATTGTCTTTACTTCCCACTAGGCAGGCAAGATTATTTTTGTTTCTTTTTTATTTCCATTCTTCTCACAATAAATGATTTACCAATACTTCTAATCACTAATTATTGTCAATGTCTAGGCGTATGTATCAATAAGAAATAACAAGAAAGCAAGAAAATGAACAAATAGAAACTGTAGAAAGACATTCTCAGTAGGGAATTACACACAACACATATTATCTTACACTGATTTGTTATCATCTGTCCGTTTCTGTTCTGTACGTGCTGTAGCTGGAAATAGATTTGCAATAATCGTATTGTTATACAAAACAAGAAAATTGTAATTCTGTAATGTCTGCGTTCGTGTGTGTGTGTGTGTGTGTGTGTGTGTGTGTGTGTGTGTGTTTGTGTGTGTGTATTAATAACATAGCCATTTTTTCAGTAACATACTTTAACCAACATTCAACAAGAAGCTTTGTACGACAATACATCTGCCTGTAGTGTCCATTATCAGTCGTTACTCAATGGCTCTGTGGGAATACAAAGAGTAACCTCCTTTGGACTTCATGTGTGTATGGAAGGAGTGTATGTGTGTGCCTTGCTGTATGCATGAATGAGGATACATGTGCGTGAGAGAAAGAGAGAGATGGAAGAAGACACACATACACACACACACAGAGAGAGAGAGAGAGAGAGAGAGAGAGAGAGAGAGAGAGAGAGAGAGAGAGAGAGAGAGAGTATGTATCTTTGTATACATAAACTGTTGTTAGTGAATTTGTGAGTGTGAGTGAGTGTATGCATATGCGAGGGGGGGGGTGTATCTGTTTATTACTGAGTGGGTGAACAAGTGTGTATGTGTAAATGATTTAAGTATGTATCCAGGTATGTATGTATGTGTTTATGCGTGTGTATGTGTGTCTGCCTGCCTGCTGTCTCATAGCATGACAATATGTATTGTTTATGTTCATAACTTTTAGTTGACAATGTTTGTTTTTTTCCTATGTGAATGTAACACACACAATAGATAATTGAAGTACGAAAGATGAGTGTTTGGAAGGGCAGAATGTAAGACGTGCCTGTATGCCCAATGTGTCATCCTTTGGGGGAGAAAAGTTCGTTTGATTATTCGTTCATTCAATGCAATCAATCAGTTGTCGAATTCGTAATTAATACTCAAACACAGTTGTGTATGTTTGATGATATACATAGAAGTGTGTGTCTTAGCTCTTTTTCAAGCTCTCTGACAGGCCCCACTATAGAATGGCATATTTAAACTCACATCTGTACGCACGAAAACCAGCCTTGTAGTTAGAAATGTTAGATGTATCTTTAGACCAATCGGCACCCCGTTGTTGATATGGTCAATATTATACCGCCGCCTTTATGTCCAAAGAAATTGCTTGGTTACCAATTTACGTCAATTACGAAACACAAAATAGCATTTCACCCAAGGGTTTTCGAACACATGTCCAGCGAGCCAACAGACAAGTATCCTAGCCACTGCACTCCCGGGGCTCCATTGTTTAATAGCAGAGACTACAAAACACCCCCATCAATAAGTGTTATACCCGGCTGTCGCGAGATTGCCATGAGTTAAACAGATAAATATACCGACGTTTGCTGGGCGTGTGTTTTCTAGGCCCACAACAGCCGTACTGGAAACACAGCACAGGTTACATCGTGTCAGCCCATATACACATTTGGTGTTGAGTGAGAAGGAATGAATACAACCAGTTGGCAGTCATTAACAGTTAAAAACACATTTGGTGGTGAGGGAGAAGGATATGGAATGGTTCCGTTTGTCATCTATACTGCAGGACATCAGACGGAAATGGCTGCTGGGATTGTCACCACGGAACAGAAGAGTGACAAGTTTGTCAACATTTGAATGCAGATGGAAGCCGTGAGATCACAGGGGCAGATGTAAAACGGAAGTACCTAGTACGGAAAACAGTGCATCTGTCAATTCTTGGTTTCCGGAACATCAAGATGATTGGCAGCTGGGTATCGAAACTCTTTGTTGGGAGTTTACAGAAACTAGCTGGCTTGTTTTGAGAATCTAGGCAATTACTGACAACTTTGACAGGATTTAAGCCAGGAAAATAGTTCTTGACAGGGGATGATCTGCACCTGTGTGGCGGCATAAAGGATAACGTCACGTGGCCAACTTTGGTAGTTTGCCATATAAACTCAGAGTTGAGATCAACTAGGGGGGACTTGAAATTATGCTTTAGTCAGAGTGCCAGGGCACGGCAGCGCCTAGTGGAAATAATATCTACCGTGTGTTAATTAGGGACTTAATTTTACACGTGCCTATATGGCAGATGTGGATATGATTTATAGGACTGCAGTAGTGCCATTTAAGGTATAACCTATTATAATATATTCGTTATAATTACTTTAGGCAGTAGCCTTGTTAAACTATAGTGTGATGATTAGCACTGTTAGTGTTAGCTAGAATAGATTAGTGAAGTGTTGATAAGCTTTACTAATTGAGTACTGAGGGGTCATTGGGATCTTTCCGTAGGTGTCCCTGGTGGGCGGGGTTCCGCATTCTGTTTGCTGATATTTTTTCTTTGTCATAGCCTGATTCGACTCTAGGTGGGTAGCTAATCTGCTCTATGACTAAGTCTAGTTAGCTAAAGATCATTAAGCAAGGTGATAGGCTTACACTCAGCCAAAAGAATCATGAACTAGTACTATCACCAGGTGTGTTGTTTCTATCCTAGGTTCCCTACCAGATCCAAGGAAACTCAACAAGTTTTTGGGAAAGAATCCAATCCCATTCGGAAGAACACCAGTTCAACAATCAATAAAGTTGCCTACAGAACGTACTGAAGCTAGGCAGGAAGTTGATTCACCAAGAGATAGTGATGATTACTGATGCACCACACAGCATCAGACAGTAGTAACTAAATGAGAACAGTCTAATAGTTACCTTAGTGTTATATAATCTCGTGTAATAGAACACAAGACATTATACTTGAGGCTAGATAGACACGAGTGAGGATCCAGTACAGTAACAATTAACATTAATGACTGCGTACACAATACAAAAGACTTGTGCCGTTTGTTAAGGAACGTTAGGAACGGACATTGGGTAGAGTGCAACCGGTCCATGATTCTCTTAATACCACCGGTGTCTATTTCGGATGTTCATGAAATTGGATTACCAGAGGTCTACAGAGGCAAAGCAGTATCCGGCAAGATGGTTTCGGCAACGGGTGAGACGTACTTGTTCTGACGTAACGTGCTGTGGTCTATCTTTGCTGTGATCAGCTGACTGAGTTGATGTCTGAGAGACAGAGTCTACACACTTTATAGAACACGTCACACATTTTCTTCGCATACACGTCTCATACACGGTACACTTTTATTTTAATAAATTAATCTTTATTAATTTCTAGAAGCAAGAGTTGTTGAGTATGTTGCGTTGGGGAAGTATGAGAAGGGGCATAGTACGACAGTGTGAGAGTGATAGGAAAAGGTGTCCATAGGCTGATGGAGTGTGTTGGACGGAAGCTGGTGGATTCTCCAGAATATTGAGGGGGAAAAAAAAATATAATATTATAATGTGGGTGTCGGATCTCCTCACTCCAGGGACGACACTTTAAAGGAGGACACGACATTATTGGGGGCTCGTCCGGGATATTTGGACAGTGGGATCTCTCGTAAACGTGATCCTTGGACAGCGGGATCTCCCGTAAACGGAATCCTTGGACAGCGAGATCTCCTGCAAGCAGGAACGTTTGACAGTGGGATCTTCTGACAACGGGGTCTTTTGACACGGGATCCTTAGTTATAGGAGGGAGATATCATTTTGGAGAATCCAGCTAGAGTGAATGTGGATAGGGGTTAGGACTAATATCTTACCTGTTCACACTTCACACGTCTGCATAGGTCTGTGGTCCTGATTCTACTCTTGTCACTGCGTGAATGTGCTGTGCATGGTAATATCTAGATTTATAGTACTTGTTCATATACCTGTATAGTAATTTGCAGTTATATTGTACTAGACCTGCTAGCTTACCTCTCTGTATAATGGCCACCCCTAAACTAACCACGTTAGAATTAAAGGCAAAGGGGGAGGACATGGGATTGGCGGGGTCTGCTCTAACGGATTACATACAAGAAGTGGAGAGAGAGTATCGTCAAGCGGAAAGGGAAGATCGAAAGGCCGAGCTGGAATTGAGAAGGATGGAATTGGAAGCTGAGCAAGCAGCTAAGAAATTGGAAGCTGAGCAAGCAGCTAAGAAATTGGAAGCTGAGCAAGCAGCTAGGAAATTTGAAGCTGAACAAGCAGCTAGGAAATTAGAAGCTGAACAAGAAGCACAGAAAAGGGAGCACGAGTACCGGATGAGGGAACTCGAGCTCAAGAGTCAATCTAATGGAGAAACTGAGGGAGCAGTTGGAGGTTCCTCCACCCCAGGATCAACATCAGTAGGTGGACATGGGTACCATGCTATGAAGTTTCCTTTAGCGGTCTACGAGGAGGACAAAGAGAAGATTGATCAATACCTTCAACGCTTCGAGGCTATGTCAGTTGCTATGGGTCTGGAGCGTAACAAATGGAATCTTAAGCTATCCCAGGGATTACGCGGGACGGGATACGAGGTTTATACTCGCCTGCCACCAGGACATGAGAACAATTATGATGAGTTAAAGACGGCTCTGCTGAAACGATTCGAGGTTACGTCACATACCTACCGAAAAAAATTTCGAGCAGCAAAACGAGAACCGGGAGAGTTGTTTGCCGCCTACAGTTTGCGTCTTAAATCTTATCTCCATAAGTGGATGGATTTGGCTGGGTTCGCACATGACTATGAGAGTCTGGAAGAGCTCATGGTGGTCGACCAGCTGAAGAAGCAAATGTCTAAACCTCTCAGGACGTTCCTGGGAGAACAAGGAGCGGAACGTATTGACCTCGTGAATAAATTAGCAGAACGGTTCGTCGAGGTACATGGGGAGGCCGGGGAAAACCTTCCAACCAACACCAAAAGTCAAGAGAAACATGACAAGAAGAAAGCCAAAAACTCAGGAACAAAAAAATGGGAACCTTATGTGCAAAAATCAGAGGATAGTTCAGAGAAGAAGAAGGAGGGAAGCAAGAGCACTTCAAGCTCTACACCTAAACGACCGTGGTCGGAGAAGTGGTGTTCAATTTGTAAGTCACCCTCTCACAATACGAGGGACTGCAAATCGAAGGCTAAGAACCCTCACTTTGCAGCATGTCAAGTGACTTCCAAGGAGGTTGTCACGGAAAATGCCAAGGTCAACAAGGAAGCTCGCCACCAGGAGAGCTCATTCAAGTCCGACAATAGAAAATCTAGGACAGGGAAATGGTGCAACCAATGTCAGTCGAATACGCACAATGCTATTGACTGCAGGGAAAAGTCAGGAGACACTCAATTCGTCGTGTGCTCAGGGAAACCTAAGGTGGAGCCCACCGAACAGGTCGAGACCGAGGAAGAGACTCCAGACCAGGAAAAACCACCTGTAGTGGAATTGGTAGAGGTTAACGGTCGTCAAGTGGAGTGTTTATACGACACAGGACTGGACGGGGAGGCCGTGATTTCTGCGGATCTGGTACATCCAGAACAATTCACAGGTGAAACATTGGATATACAGCCTGCACAGAAGAGTGCTGTAACCATGAAGTTGCCCATTGCTAATGTGGAGATTCGGTCAAGGTACGTCACCGGCACCATCAAGGCCGCTGTATTGACCGATCCCATTTTTCCAGTCATCCTAGGTTGCCGGTATGTCTTTCTGGGAATGCCCAGGGAGCCAATTCATATGGGAGCAATGCAGACTCGCTCTCAGGCGAAAACGGAAGAGGCAGACGCAATTGTGACTAACCCAATGCCGGGGGAGCTACGAACTGCCCAGAGTGAGGATGATACTTTACGTCCTTGCTACAAAAAGCTGCAGAAAAGTGCTGATCCACCAGGACGGGGGCAGTACTACATGAAGAATAGGATACTCTACAGGAGAGCAGGAAGGGGAGACAACCTATACGGTCAGTTGGTCGTCCCAAAAGCTCACAGGTCCCAGATTCTTCATATGGGGCATACCATCTCCTTTAGTGGACACATGGGTATTGCCGCCACCATGCAGCGGATTTCCTGCCACTACTATTGGCCGGGAATGACAGATGATGTGCGTCGGTATGTGAAGTCATGCCCTGAGTGCCAGAGGGTGGCACCGAAACACTGGACAGCACCGGTGATGTTGGGTGAGATGCCCATCATGAACTCTCCTTTCGAGAGGGTAGCCATCGATATCGTGGGTCCACTTCCCAGGACTAGGAAGAGGAACATGTATATACTCACAATGGTGGATTGCTGTACAATGTGGGGTGAAGCTATACCGTTGACCACGATTGACTCGAAAAGAGTGGCGGACGCACTGATGGAGGCCTTTACCAGATTAGGCTTTCCGGATCAAATTCTGACGGATAATGGATCTCAGTTTTGTGGAAAACTCATGGAGGAGGTATTTAGGGTGTTTCACTCTAACCACATACATACCAGCCCTTACCACCCTCAAGCCAATGGACAAGTAGAGCGTTTCAACGGCACGTTGATGACAATGCTCAGGAAACTAGCGCAGGAAAAACCTGATAGGTGGGATGAATATATCCCAGCAGCACTCTTTGCCTATCGGGAAGTTCCTCATGGCTCAACAGGACTACCACCCGCTACGTTGCTGTTTGGTCGTCCAATCAAAGGACCGTTGGAAGCCATGTTGAGGAGTTGGACTGAAGAGGGGACGTCAGAAGAAGTGATCTCATCCTATCAATACGTGGAGGAACTGAAAGAAAAACTCCACAAGGGATGGACTCTGGCAAATCAAAACTTGAAAAAGGCCAGAAAAAGACATGCGGCTTACTACAACCGTAGGTCTAAAGAAAGATCTCTAGAGGTGGGAGATAAAGTCTTGTTGCTACTCCCAACGGGAAACAACAAACTGGAGATAGGTTGGCAAGGACCATTTCCCGTGGAAAGGGTGATATCCAGAACCAACTATCAAATCCGGATCCGGGGAAAGTCGAAGATTTTCCATATCAATCTCTTGCGGAAATACGAAGAGAGACCCGGAGACAAGGCAGCTCACCTCATGGCAATGGCAGTTGCAGTGGAGACAGAAGTGGGAACCAGCGAGGGCAGGGAATATCCCTTGGAACACCAGGAAACCTATAGGGATGTGCAAGTGAACCCTGATCTGACCTCCCAGGAGAGGGAAAGGATAACCCAGGTTCTCAAGTCTCATAAGGAGATACTGACTTGATAAACCAGGACGAACGAGGTTGGTGGAGTTCGAAGATGACTTTGACCACACAGGAGCCTGTTCGCCAAAAGGTTTACCCTAGTGCCATTCTCTAAAGAAAAGGCCCTGGAGGAGGAAATACAAAAACTGCTTGGAGGATGACGTGATTGCACCATCCACATCCCCATACAATGCGGGGGTAGTTTTGTTACGCAAACCAAGTGGAGAACACCGGTTGTGTATAGATTACCGACTTCTGAACAGTCATACACAGTTTCAGGTGGAACCTTTGCCGAATCCAACTCAGTTATTCGCTAGGCTCCATAAGGCTCGGTACTTTTCAAAGGTGGATCTGAGTCGGGGGTACTATCAGATACCAGTCAAACCGGAGATTCGACCACTGTTAGCTTTCAGTACACCCAGTGGACACTACGAATTCAAGGTCATGCCCTTTGGACTCAGCAATGCACCTAGTGTGTTTACACGCATGATGAGGACTTTACTAGATCCGTTACAGGATCCGTCCATCATCTCATTCATGGATGATATTCTGATTTCCAGTGACAGCTTGGATGACCACTTACAATCCTTGGAGAGAGTGTTTAATAGACTCAAGGAAGCAGGGCTTACTGCTCGTCCAACCAAGTGCATGATTGGTTACCAGACTCTGGAATTTCTAGGTCACACCATCACTCCAGGACACATTGTTCCAGAAGAGAAGAACCTGGAGAAAATCAGAAATGCACCAAGGCCAAAAACGAAGAAGGATGTGCGATCTTTTCTCTCGTTGTGTGGGTTCTACCACAAATTTATCCCACATTTCACTGAACTGGGAGCTCCGTTGACGGAAACCTTGAAAAAGGGATTACCGGATCAAATCATTTGGACACCAGAATGTGAGAATGCCTATAGTCAGTTAAAGGAGGCCTTGGTCAGCAAACCTGTATTACAGCTCCCTGACCTTTCCAAACCATTTGTGTTGAGAACGGATGCGAAGTGCGATTGGAATTGGAGCCGCTTTGTTACAGGAAGGAAAAGACGATGCTTCGGTTTTGAAACCTGTGGCATACGCAAGTAAGAAACTTCTACAGGCGGAGAGGAATTATTCAACCGTCGAGAGAGAATGCTTGTCCCTCGTATGGGCAGTGCAAAAATTTCAGCCATATTTGTATGGAGTTAAGTTTCGGGTTCAGTCGGATCATCAGCCCCTGATGTTCCTGGCGACTTCTCAGAAGCTCAACGCACGTTTGATGCGGTGGTCGTTGTTACTTCAACCGTATAATTTCACAGTAGAGTACATTCCTGGGAAGGAGAATGTTGGAGCGGATTTCTTGTCAAGACACCCAGCTCCTGAAGAAGAGGAATGAATTATCTGGATTTAACTCATGGTGGAGGAGAGTGAGATGGACTACTCTCTTAAGAGGGGGCCTATGTCGCGAGATTGCCATGAGTTAAACAGATAAATATACCGACGTTTGCTGGGCGTGTATTTTCTAGGCCCACAACAGCCGTACTGGAAACACAGCACAGGTTACATCGTGTCAGCCCATAAACACATTTGGTGGTGAGGGAGAAGGATATGGAATGGTTCCGTTTGTCATCTATACTGCAGGACATCAGACGGAAATGGCTGCTGGGATTGTCACCACGGAACAGAAGAGTGACAAGTTTGTCAACATTTGAATGCAGATGGAAGCCGTGAGATCACAGGGGCAGATGTAAAACGGAAGTACCTAGTACGGAAAACAGTGCATCTGTCAATTCTTGGTTTCCGGAACATCAAGATGATTGGCAGCTGGGTATCGAAACTCTTTGTTGGGAGTTTACAGAAACTAGCTGGCTTGTTTTGAGAATCTAGGCAATTACTGACAACTTTGACAGGATTTAAGCCAGGAAAATAGTTCTTGACAGGGGATGATCTGCACCTGTGTGGCGGCATAAAGGATAACGTCACGTGACCAACTTTGGTAGTTTGCCATATAAACTCAGAGTTGAGATCAACTAGGGGGGACTTGAAATTATGCTTTAGTCAGAGTGCCAGGGCACGGCAGCGCCTAGTGGAAATAATATCTACCGTGTGTTAATTAGTGACTTAATTTTACACGTGCCTATATGGCAGATGTGGATATGATTTATAGGACTGCAGTAGTGCCATTTAAGGTATAACCTATTATAATATATTCGTTATAATTACTTTAGGCAGTAGCCTTGTTAAACTATAGTGTGATGATTAGCACTGTTAGTGTTAGCTAGAATAGATTAGTGAAGTGTTGATAAGCTTTACTAATTGAGTACTGAGGGGTCATTGGGATCTTTCCGTAGGTGTCCCTGGTGGGCGGGGTTCCACATTCTGTTTGCTGATTTTTTCTTTGTCATAACCTGATTCGATTCTAGGTGGGTAGCTAATCTGCTCTATGACTAAGTCTAGTTAGCTAACGATCATTAGGCAAGGTGATAGGCTTACACTCAGCCGAAAGAATCATGAACTAGTACTATCACCAGGTGTGTTGTTTCTATCCTAGGTTCCCTACCAGATCCAAGGAAACTCAACAAGTTTTTGGGAAAGAATCCAATCCCATTCGGAAGAACACCAGTTCAACAATCAATAAAGTTGCCTACAGAACGTAACTGAAGCTAGGCGGAAGTTGATTCACCAGAGATAGTGATGATTACTGATGCACCACACAGCATCAGACAGTAGTAACTAAATGAGAACAGTCTAATAGTTACCTAGTGTTATATAATCTCGTGTAATAGAACACAAGACATTATACTTGAGGCTAGATAGACACGAGTGAGGATCCAGTACAGTAACAATTAACATTAATGACTGCGTACACAATACAAAAGACTTGTGCCGTTTGTTAAGGAACGTTAGGAACGGACATTGGGTAGAGTGCAACCGGTCCATGATTCTCTTAATACCACCGGTGTCTATTTCGGATGTTCATGAAATTGGATTACCAGAGGTCTACAGAGGCAAAGCAGTATCCGGCAAGATGGTTTCGGCAACGGGTGAGACGTACTTGTTCTGACGTAACGTGCTGTGGTCTATCTTTGCTGTGATCAGCTGACTGAGTTGATGTCTGAGAGACAGAGTCTACACACTTTATAGAACACGTCACACATTTTCTTCGCATACACGTCTCATACACGGTACACTTTTATTTTAATAAATTAATCTTTATTAATTTCTAGAAGCAAGAGTTGTTGAGTATGTTGCGTTGGGGAAGTATGAGAAGGGGGCATAGTACGACAGTGTGAGAGTGATAGGAAAAGGTGTCCATAGGCTGATGGAGTGTGTTGGACGGAAGCTGGTGGATTCTCCAGAATATTGAGGGGGAAAAAAAAAATATAATATTATAATGTGGGTGTCGGATCTCCTCACTCCAGGGACGACACTTTAAAGGAGGACACGACACCGGCTCTGTATATGTGCAACGTATAGAGATTGTAAGAATTGTATGGATTGGTTGCCCTGACCATGCGGCAGTGCGGGGATATGAACAGGCTGATAAGCTTTCAGAGAATGCACCTCTTGGTGCTAGATTACCTGTAGACAAAGGAGTGGTGGTGGTGCGCTTGTGGGACCAGGTGGAGAAGGTGGAGAAACAGGTTTAGAACCCGTATGTGGAAGGAATGAGATTGTGGGGGGGGGGGAGGGTAGGGGGGTGTCCGGCAGGGGTTATGGAAGAAACTCAAAACTGAGAGGGAAGTCCAGGAAAACTTTCAATCAGATAGCGGTGGGAACGATTAGCAGTGTGACTCTTCGCTGGTTGTTGAACGGGGGAGGGGGAGGGACGGAGGGCGTTTGAGAATGTCCTGAGTGCAGTGAAGTTGGTTCTTAACTCAGCTCAACTCAAGTCAACTCAACTCAACTCAACTCAACTCAACTCAACTCAACTCAACTCAACTCAGTGTAACATGGATTAGGTGCATGCATCAGTCATTAACCAACACGTACCTTTCCTCTTGAGCTTGACGACAATGACCACAATTGAGATCGTGATTAGTAAGAGTGCGGCGACGACTCCGCAGACGATCCCCACAAGTGCTAATTTTCCATTCCGATTGGTTGGCACATCAGTGTCTAGAAAATAACTCATATATATATATATATATATATATATATATATATATATATATATATATATATATATATATATATATATATATATATACCTATATATATGCACGAGCAGGTACACACATACATATACCCACATAGGCTTACACTCACATACAAACACGCACATACGTGCTGTCGACTAATAAGCACTCAGTGATCCCCCATGTGCCCAGTGCCATCCCGGTTTCTTTTTACTCCCTTAGTCATTTCCTGGTACAAATTTACGGCTGAGTCTACCAGGTGGCCAGATTAATTTTAAAATTCAGCTCCGATTCGGAGTGGAACGCACGACCACAGTGCCGGCAGACTGCCTTCTAGTCGCTTTAAAATGTTGCTTAAAAGTCGACAAGGTCGACTTCATTGCACCGGGTTATTATCCCATAGGGCTCCGTCTTTTTCCTCAGCGCGGAAAGCATCGTCTTTTTCCTCAGCGCGGAAAGCATCGCAGAAAGCACGAACTCCGTAGCTCCAGCGACGACCTTTCGGAGTCTCCAAAAAAATGCACCAGTGAACCGAAGGACGCGGCCCGGATTCGAACCCACAACCTTCCGAGCCCTAGTCAGACGGCTTGACAACTTCGCTACGGAGACTTCCGCCTGCCTTCTAGTCACTAGTCGTCTCCGGCTCCCGCAACATGTACTGATGCTATAGTCTGTCCAGAAATGAATGCCGTCATTCACGATCAATTATTTTGAAACCTGACTGTTGCATCGTTATGAAATTTTTCCTGCCGTCTTATATTTACCACCACCTAAGGAATATGTCTTTGATAGGTCCAAAGGCAACATAAATCATCGAAAGCGGCAACATTTCTTTGATGTTTTGTCAAAAATATAGTTAATTGACGCTAACAAACAAGTCTTACAGTAAAGCACGTAATTTCGGATAACGACACAAGTACAAGGCGTAGCCAGATTCGTATGGGAGTGGGTGCAATAAAAGAAGTAGCTTAAAAGTCGACAGGGTCAACTGCATTGCACCGGGTTTTTATCCCATATGGCTCAGTCTCTTTCCGCAGCGCGGAAAGCGTCACACAAAGTACGAACTCCTTAGCTACAGCGACGACCCTCGGGAGTCTCCGAAAAAATGCACTCGTGAAATGAAGGACGCGGCCCGGAATCGAACATACAACCTTCGGAGCCCGAGTCAGATGGCTTGAACACATCACCAGGCAGACTTCCGAGAGGGGTGCAATGTGTAATTTTAGTAAAGACAGGGCAGAGGCATGGGGTAAATAATGTGTAAATTGACAGGAAAGTAGAAGGAATATATTTCTTACCTTATTTTTCCTTTCCTTCTTGTTTCTTCAGCTGCTGGTTAATAATCTGTACACAAGTATTCATGTTACTAGAATGAATTTAACTTTTTATATTGAGTTCGTAAAAGCTTCCAAATAGCTGTGCGTTAATGTGCGTATGGAGTGACCAGAAATGATACCGCAATATAGTCATCATGTTTCCATTTTTAAGGATCTGTTCAGCTGTCTGTGTAGTTTGTTCACACGTACACATGGGTGACAAACCCGCTTTGAGTCTTCGTGAAAGATTGTCTTCTGTACTGTTTACCGTTCAGAGACGGAACATGATTACCTGTTTTGCACTTTTAAAATAGTTGTCAGTGTCTCTGTAGTGGGCTTTCTTCTTAACGACCAATATGTTGGTCCTCTTTTCATTGAAGTTTATAGATTGATTCGTATGCACGTGTGTTGTCCCCTAATTTGACAACGCATTTGCTCTCACGTTTCTTGTATCTCAGTACGGATTACCTTCCCCCTTAATAATAGAAGTCATAATAATAATAAAACCCTAGTATGACAGCCAGTCTCCTTTTGGTAGGCCAGTATATGCCACATAGCTAATAACAAGTGCCACACCAGTTATTACTATTATTGAGTCGTGTAGTATTGATTTTTAATTTTTCCACATGCCTTTATAATGCATATCTTTTATATTGCTGCTGTTTTCAGTTAGCCTTGAATGATGTGTGAATGGTACAATGTATGAAAGAGAGTGATAAAAGGGCAGAATGTTAGAGGGCCTGCGTGCCCAATTCTTAACCCTTTCAAAATAAAGTTTTGTTGTTGTTGTTGATGTTGTTGTTGTTGTTGTTGTTGTTGTTGTTGTTGTTGTTGTTGTTGTTGTTGTTATACCACAATATGTCAGTTTCCACCGCAATATTACTCTTCTGTTGGTATTCAATGCGTTTAGTGTGTTTTGTTTTTCAATACAGTTGTTTGTCACCGCTTAGGGCTTGCGGATATGAAAATTCATCACTATGGAATACAAACTGTTGCCATTGACATTGTGCTGATGCTATAATGTTTAGGGCCTGCAGTTCGTCTGAATAGTTGGAGTAAAATATCCCAGTAAGTGTGCACGTGGATTAAGGTCTGCGATCTGCTCAGATCTTAATCTGTGTCGGACGATTCCAGTAGGTTCATAACTGCTTTCGGTTGCATCAAATTCAATCCATCCTTTCTCCAATAGTCCTCTTCCTCTTTCAACACATGGTCCTCACATTTTTTTTCAGTAACTTTTATCAATATTTAATAGCGCAGACTGGGTTAGTATCTTGACGTCAGACAATTTGAATGTAGTATTGGCAGCTGCCATCTGTCCTTTAATTTTAGCCCACACACGTTCTATAGGGATTAAATGAGAATGATACGGCGGAAGTCTCAAGCACTTATGGCTATGCTCTTCTATCAACTTGTCGATTTGATATTTCTTGCTTTCTTGCGCCTTTTTTACAAGGGACAACAACTGTAGCTTGAAATATGTTTCTGGAAATTGTATATTCTCCCTTCGGAGCCGTATCTTTATTGCTTCCTTTGTGCTCGATGCCGTAGGTGTTTTGTCTTCTTGGGCAACAACATTGTGATATGATGCATTTTCCATGATTAGACAAGACGGTCTATCAAAGGATACTGTATCTCCAAATCTCTAAATACATTACCATTCACCTCATTATGATAATCCCTACTGTCTGTATGCTTTGATACGAACACGAGCCCAGCATAAGCCATTATGAGTACTACCAGCATAGGCTATGACCAAACGCTGTCCTTTAATACTGGGTACATAACGCTTATCTTTCCATCCACTGATTGCCATTCATCTTCACTTGTGCGGTGCGCATTGATCCACGTCTCATCAAAATACACTATGTCATACTTTTTTTTTTTTTTTTTTTTTTTTTGCGCATTTCCCTTATTTCACGTAGGTATCTGCTTCTCATGGCTCCTAAATGCGGTTGCTCGCAAGGGATATTTCTACCTTCCTTGTACTTTCTAAACGTGAAGCCTAATGTCCTTATAATTATTCCACAAAGTTGTTTTCGATACCTCTATGTTATTGTTCTTTCTCAACTAAGCCATCTGTTTTCTTACAGTCGCTGTTTCTTTGGCATCCAGTATTGTTATAACAGCTCGCTTTATGACATCCATGTAAAAGCTGTCTACAATTGCCTTTCTACCTACCGTTTGCTTATCGCGTGATGGTTTCATTACAGATTCTTGCACCCATCGACGACATAACCGTTTACTCAAACCCAATGCATGCACCGTTCTTTTTTCGGGATTTGTAACAGTTTGAAACAGATTTCTGCGATCAGCTTCTTGTTAAAAATAAATTTTGTACACCTTCATAGCGTTGCTTTGAAGTGTACACACTTTCACATTCAATCCCATTGAATAATATTCACACATTCAGATGTTAGCGATAATTGGTAAGATGTAAAAACAAAATAATCAGGTTTCATGAAAGTACCCACATATTGACGACACCTCTGAAAACTTCCATTTTAAACTGCGCGGGGTTCTTGTCATAAGGCCAATCTCGTGAACTACGAAAAAATTCACCATTCAACGCTAATGTTTTCGTGTGAAGATGTAATACTTCTAATAATGTCCCCTTCATCTCAGACCCGTAAATTATATACCGCATATAAACAAACTTTGAAATCTGCTGTACAATCTCCAGAACAAAACATTTTTTGTTGGGTGGGTATAATGCTAAGTTTATATGCTAAATCGCATAATTTTCCCTCAGTTGGTTACTGAGATATGGATTTTTATATTGAGGAAAACAAATGTGAATGCAATATAGTTTAACGTGGTCTTGCTAACTGACTTCATTAAGGAAACTCACACATCAGGATGTGAAAGCTGTACATTGTGTCATGAAAGTATGGGATAGATGAAGGACGTATAGATGTGTAATTTGCCTTATTTTCGCTTTGAATTACAGCGTAGTGCACACGCGTGCTGGTACGTCTGCTAAGTGTTACTACTAGTAAGAGCATATACGCCATTTTGCTTGAGGGCTAGCTTTCCCTGTTACTAGTGTCTCTAGCCATCACTCGAAACCTCGCCGACTTCTGAAGTACTTGTGATTTAATTTACATTTCCATGTCAAGGACGAGAAGTCAACATTTGTGTCCAACTGACTGGCGTTAAGAACGAACCCTACACGCGGCTGTCAGAAGAGAGTGTTTAAGCGCAGTAAATATTCAGACACGCCGACCTTTAAATCAGAAATTTTAAAAATGTCTTGGAAATATCATGAAAGGAGAAGACAATGCATGGTTGGATGTTGACAGCTGCGATCCTGGCTAGGTCGCCAATCAAAGCAATAAGGTAAAGACACATGTACATTATTAGCGGAATATAGACTTTCAAGACAAAATATAGACTTTCAAGACAAACAGCAGCGGAGGAAAAAACATGAACATGCGAGGCTTAAACAGATTCGCAATACATAATAATGTAAGCAAAAGCACATTCATTACAAAATGTACTGACAAAAAAAAACAAAAACAAAAATTGGAGAGTTATTATCGTCACATGTTTCCTTCACACCAGGCAATTGAAGAAGCAAGGGAAGAAGAGAAAGAAGAAGACAACAACGACGACACGATGACTATTAATAATAATAACAATAATAATAAAAGAACAACAACAACAACAACAGCAAGAACAGCAACAATAACAAAACAACAAGAACAACCTTAAGAAAAAGAATAAGAAGAAATAGAGGAAGAAGGGGATGAGGTAGAAGAAGAAGAAGAAGAAGAAGAAGAAGAAGAAGAAGAAGAAGAAGAAGAAGAAGAAGAAGAAGAAGAAGAAGAAGAAGAAGAAGAAGAAGAAGAAGAAGAAGAAGAAGAAGAACAACAACAACAACAACAACAACACCAACAACAACAACAACAACAACAACAACAATAACAACAACAACAACAATAATAAGAATAAGAAGGAGGAGGGGGATACGAAAAGGGGAAAGAGAGCGTGATGTAGAAAGACATTTGGCAACAGCAACAGAAGATATACATCAAGTAAACAACTCACCTGAGTCTGATACGTACACTAACATGTGAGCTTGAGTTAAGGCAAGGACATTCGTGGCCCGACAGCTGAGTGCTCCAATAGAATGTTGCATTGATGGTCTTATTAAACAGATGCCAAGGGGAAGGATATCACACGTCTCATTGTCCTGGGTAATTACCACCTGAGGTGTTGGATACCCGCTGGCCTGACAGCTCACGTTGAGTGTGTTGTTGTTGGTCGATGGTATAGTCACAGATGTACTGTTGTTATCCAGTAAGTTGTATCCCCATAATATTGTTTCGTGTTGATCGTCCCATAATTGGAGAGTAAACGATGTGATAACTGGTTCCACTGTAATGAAAGTTGTAATTGCTTTCAAGATTAAAGTAAAGTCAGTACACATACCAAGATCCGTTTATTCACAGTTATTGGTTTCTAGTCACAGATAGAAAAAAAAGTGGGCATAAGAAGACAAGATATACAAATATCTAACAGTCCTAATTCTTTCGGCGTGTCATGAGAAGAGGAAAGCTCGAGTATGCCCTCACAGAGGGTGGACAGGAGTTAAAGGAGAGGCAGATGAAGATCAAAAATAGAAGATACTGGATAGTTTGACATCATGGAAGAACGTGAGTATCAAACCTGTTTGGCAGCACATGAGACATAATGCTGTGGACAGTCATGCTAAACAAAGCCACACGACATGGACTATTACGTGAAGAATGAAGGGGCTACAATAGCTGTGTGTACAAATGCTCAGCAGTGATTAAACCTGGTTTTCCTGAATATAATATAAAACAATCACTTTATGGGACTAGCACCGACTGCCCAAATGTTTGATGTGGTTAGTATCACAACGGCCGCATTTACTTCTCAAGATATTTCATGGCACCCATTTTAAGTTTGGTCGACTTGTAAGTCCAGGTCAATTTTTAACCCAAGTGTAACAGAAACAGTCTTAGAATGTGCAAGGAAAATTACTGAAACTATTCACGATTTGACTAGTGGGCCGAGGGATCATAATGACTGCCTCCCAGATGGTGTGGCATGTGATCGTTCCTCTGTAAAACACTGGGATTGTAATTGCAAACCAAATATTAACACGTAAATAACTGTTACACGCATAATCCACACACAAGCGGTTTCACAATTTATTGCGTGGCCTATTTCTCAGCATCTTGTCATGTGAATGTTGTTGTTGTTTGTCCATCAAGAATGATGATGACCATTCATTTCATCCAGTGGGGTTGAAGGTGTGGAGCCGTGGGTTCTAAGATGGCTGATAAGGCCTATTTTGGCTCGAAATGTTCTTTGACAATGTGGGCAAAGAATGCTTGACGTCTCTGGAGGAAGATTTCCTGCAGTGGTTTTTCTGTCCTGCCTTTACTTCACAGCTCTTGCAGTCCTGGTTGCCTCGCATATGACTGCACCTTTGCGCAATGATGCACGCCACGAATTTCGGTCTCTGGCTGCAGCCTCCCAGGTGTCATGATGAATTCCAAAAGCATTCAGTGAAATTTTCAGAGTGTCTTTAAAACGTTTCCTCTGGCCACCTTGGGAGCGTTTACCACAACGCAGTTCGCTGTAAAAAATTCGTTTAGGGAGCCTGTGATCTGGCATGCGAGTCAAGTGACCAGCCCAGCGAATCTGATTCTTCATCAGTAGAGTGTGGATACTGGGCATGGATGCTCTTTCTAGGACTTCAGTGTCTGGAATCTTGTCTTGCCATTTAATCTTCAGTAGCTTCCTTAGGCAGACTGTGTGGAAGTGGTTTAATTTCCTAGCGTGTCGCTGATAAACAGTCCAGGTTTCACAAGCATATAGCAGTGTGGATAATACAACTGCTTTGTAGACTTTTAGCTTTGTTTGCAGGCTTATTCCAGTTCTGTCCCATACATTCTTGTACAGTCTGCCAAAGGCTGCACTGGCCTTGGAGATTCTTGAATTCACTTCGTCATCGATTGTGGCAGCTTGTGACACGGTGCTGCCAAGATAGGTGAATTTGTCCACAACACTTAGTCTATGATCATTCACTTTGATATTCGGCACAGTGTGATTATTCCCTGGAGCTGGCTGGTACATAACTACAGTCTTCTCCAAGTTGATATTGAGCCCAAAGTTGGCACAGGCATGTGAGAAAGCTGAAACATTATGTTGCATGTCCGCCTCTGAGTTGGCGTATAGAGCGCAATCATCAGCAAACAGGAGCTCTCTGACGGTGCCGCTGTTAATTTTGGTTTTAGCTTTCAGCCTTCTGAGATTGAATAACTTTCCATCCATACGGTAGTTGATGTCTATTCCAATGTCGTCGTTCTCGAAGGCATTCATCAACATGGCTGAAAACATGAGGCTGAACAGTGTTGGTGCCAGGACACATCCTTGCTTCACTCCATTGGTGACAGGAAAGGGTTCAGACAGTTCACCATTTTCCTGTACTCTTGCCTGCATGCCGTCATGAAATAGCCGCACTATTTGGACAAACTTTCGTGGACAGCCATATTTTGCCATAATCTTCCACAGTCCTTCTCTGCTGACTGTATCAAAAGCCTTGGTAAGGTCAATGAAAGTGGAGAACATTTCGCAGTTCTGTTCCTGACATTTCTCTTGCAGCTGCCTTGCAGCGAAAATCATGTCAACAGTTCCACGTTATTTTCTGAAGCCACATTGACTCTCAGGAAGAAGACCTTGATCGAGATGGGCTGTGAGGCGATTGAGAAGAATTCTGGCGAGTATCTTCCCTGCAATTGAAAGCAAGGAGATGCCTCGGTGGTTGTCACAGGATTGGCGGTTTCCTTTACGTTTGTAAAGGTGGACTATTGACGCGTCCTTAAAATCTTGTGGCATGGTCTCGTTCATCCATATGTTTGTGAAGACTTGGTGAAGCTGCTCTGTTAGGACCGGCCCACCTGCCTTGTATATCTCTGCTGGGATGGAGTCAGGACCAGGTGCCTTGCCGCTGGAGAGTTGCTGGATGGCTTTGTTTATTTCCACTATGATAGGCAGGTCATCAAGAGTCTCATTGGTGGGAACTTGAGGAAGGCAGTTGATGGTTTCATCATCGAAGAAGGAAGTTGCATTTAAGATTTTGCTGAAATGGTCTGCCCAACGTTGGAGGATATCTTTCATATCAGTGACCAATGTCCCCCCATCTGCACTGAGGAGGGGAACTATGCCTGATGATGAAGGACCATAGACCGCTTTCAGTGAGTCGTAGAAGTTTTTCATATCATGTCTGTCAGCAAAGCCCTGAATTTCATCAGCTTTGCTGCTCAGCCAGGAGTCCCGCATGTGCCGAAGCTTCTGCTGCACTACTCTCTGAATGTTCTTGAAAGCATCTTTTTTTTATGTTGACTTTGGGTCATTCAAATGTACCTTGAGAAGAAGATGTTTCTCGGCCAGCAATTGGTTAATGTCTTCGGAATTTTCATCAAACCAGTCTTTATGCTTTCGGGGGGCTGGACCCAGGATTTCCATAGCAGTGTTGTAAATTGTGTCCTTTAGGGCTCTCCATTCTATTTCTGTATCCTGTTTTGCTTCAGAATTGGGCTTGAGGCGGTCTTCCAGCATATTTTCAAACGACTGCTGCATTTTCAGGTTTGTTTAGGCGGGTGACATTTAGCTTTGTTTGCATTTTCGCCCCTTGAGGACGCCGTGGTGGCCTGATGTGGATGTTCATTATCGAGACAATGAGACGATGGTCTGTCCAACATTCGGCACCACACATGGATTTTGTCACTCGAACGTCTTGTTTGTCACTCCTCCTGACGATGACATAGTCAATGAGGTGCCAGTGTTTCGAGCGAGGGTGCATCCACGATGTCCTATTTCTCATGGGGAGACGGAAAATTGTGTTCGTAATCAGGAGATCATGTTCGGCACATGTCTGAAGGAGGCGGAGTCCATTGCTGTTACAATTTCCGACTCCATACTTTCCAATAATGCCACTCCAAGAGGTGGTGTCCGTGCCTACTCTGGCATTGAAATCCCCAAGGAGTATAAGTTTGTCTCCTTTGGGAACAGATGTTAATACATTGTGCAGGTCCTCATAGAACTTGTTCTTGACATCATCTTCGTTGGTCATAGTTGGTGCGTAGACACTCACAATGGTTGCGTGCTTCCTTCCATTCAGCAGAGGCAACTTCATGGTCATGAGCCTGTCGTTTATAGCCTTTGGAAATCCAGCTAATTTGCCGACCAGGACCGACTTAATGGCAAATCCCACACCGGATTGGCGTCTTTCCTCGCTTTTCCTTCCACTCCAGAAAAATGTGTAGCCGGCACCAATTTCACAGATTTGGCCTTCTTCTGCAAGTCGTGTCTCGCTCAAGGCTGCAATGTCGATGTTGTACCTGCCCAGCTCTCTCCCAATCAGTGCTGTTCGTCTCTCTGGACCCGACGCGCCGTCTCTGTCAAGTAGGGTGCTACATTCCAAGTTCCAATTGTTAAGGGAATATGGTTTACTCTTTTAGCTTTGCTTGTTTTATCTTTCTTTGTATGTCTACCGCAGTTAGGGTACCCACCAACCGCGGCTAGCTGGTTAGGTAGTGATGAAGCAGACAATGTTTAGGGCACCTTTTCTAGCCCCTTCCTCATGCTATGGAGGTGAGCAGTGTGTTCCGATAGAGGGCTGCTCAGTCGCTCAGGGGGCTGCCGAATCCCACTGCTGCTCCGGTCAGTAGAAGACGACCATATGGCCTGAGCCGCCTGTGTGCAGGTCTGCGACTACGGCTGCCAGCGTACCCACGCCTGCCGCTTTGCCGCTCGCCCATCGCCACAGGGCTTGAAGGTGATATGTGACGTTGGATGAAGAATGACTTGCGCGATGACTTGGATTAAAGTGAGGAAGAGTTGCGCAATTCGTCGATCTCACTCTCTCGCCTGAGTCCATCTGAGTCCAGTGGCAAGACAAGTCGAGACGATTGGAGACGAATACAGGTGCAGTGGATTACCAGGGCGCTCTACGTGCCTTGCCGTGCTCATTACGTTCCACAACGCTTTGCAGGTAAACGCCGTCTTGCCCGTTGAATCAGGAATGATTTCTTCCGCGCAGTCTGCCGAATCCTGTCTTCACATGCTGGGTAGGCATACCCTAGTTTACCTCTTGGTTTGACACCAAATCGGATACCCATGCCTGGATTAGCCAGCCTCTCACAGCTGTTGCCTGGGGGGTGGCCGCTGTCGCATGCTGACAGCTACTAGGAGCCACAGGCACGAGCTGGGTGTCAGACTTGGACCAGTGGGGGATGGGTCCTGAAAGGACATGAGAGCCATCCTTACCAAAGGTGCTACCAATGCCTGACACCCCGTACCCCCCTGTCATGTGAATACTGCAGTGATATATAATATAGAGTAAATGTATTAATTACACTTTCGCAGAAAAACTTAAAACCCACGGTCAAGGATATTGTTCGAATGTGGAGTATTTCTTATCCCCTAGATAATTTGCAAATTCAAAGACGAAGCGTTTTTTTTTTCTGTCTGCACATTAAATTCACTGAAGTAATACATCCTTTTAAACATAATCAGCGTGACGACTGCTGGAGAAAGTAGCGTTGATTCTTCCGCTGCAATTAGCGTCGATGCTCCCTCATGGAAACATAATCCAGGTACACACAAGCAACAGTACAGCTACCTCCTTGAGAACACACACACACACACATAAATAAATAGAACAGACACACAGACACACACACATGTACATAACAACCACATACACACAGATACACAGACACCAACAGGTACACTAACAGACACACACACAGACACACACATATCACACAGAGACACAATCACATACACCGAACACATACACACATACACAGAACAGAGATACACATTTATACAGACACGCATAGTTACGGTCACACACACACACACAAACACACGCACACACACATACTGAACATACACACATACACAGACACTCATACAGACACACACAGATACAGACGCACACAAAAATATCACACAGACACTCATTCATACAAACACAAACACACGCGCGTTCAGACACATACAGATACACACACACAATCACAGAACACATACACGTAAACATAACCATAAACACACCGGCACAAACACAGACACAGACATAAACCATATACGCTTACATACATAATCACACACATACATACACAAATACACACACTTGCATAATACAACCAACCGTACCCTGATTGATTGATTGATTCATTTAGGAACCGACATCACAGCATTCGGGGCATTCCCATAAGCGCTCAGTCCCCATCCCCAGCAGTCAGCGAAGAGTTCCAACACTAATTGTACCAGTAGCAATCTGATTATTTGTCCGTCTCTCCTTTCCTCCGAGCGTCGATCGTCGGCTAGATCCCCTCGTCACTCGTCGCTGTCGCATTCTTGCCAGACCATGGTGATCCATTTGCTCCTCCGAGGTGTACACGTGCTCCCACAAGGCCGCAACCACGTCTGCCTTATCATGCATCAATACTCCACCAAGTTTTTCAGAGTCTGCCAATATGTCCGCCTGTTCATTTCCCAGCACACCAGCATGCCCGGAGAAAAGATCCAGACGATGCTTGTCATACGTGACTTCCGAAGCGAAGCAAGCCACTCTGCACGAAGCTTGCCTCTCCTCACCCTACTCAGCATGCTTTCTGGTACCCTACACACACAGACACATACACACTGACACAAATAGACACACACACTCACACACACACACACACTCATACCCATGTGTGACATAGCCAGATATACGCTACCTACTACTCCATTGCTAGAGGTGGCATGTATCAAAAACACAAAGTGACCCACTCTTACAAGCTTACAAGCAGAATGGGTACAATTTGCTAGACACATATTGTCATAGACCGCCCGACACTCCAAGGCTAATGTGGTGACAACCACGCCTGCCGCCTTTACTCTCAAGAACAGTTTCTGGTACCTACTTTAGGCTGAGATGAACTGAGAGCCCGGGCCACTCAAAACTATTCACCGACTCAAAGGGGATTTGAACACATGATCACCAGATTGGCTGGCAAGTGCACCGTGGCTCCATTAATACATTTACTGCACACTTAAAGCATATGACCTACATCAGAAATACAATGCCGAAACGTGTTACCCAATTTCTGCTTTCCTGTTAGGCACACTACACGATATGGCGATCGTGGAGACACAGGGGTCATTGTGGTGATGTCTATGTATCTGTCTTCATCTAGGCGTACAGTGTGCACTGGGCCGCGATAAAGCACTATAAATAAACAAATGATGTAATTAGTGTGTAATCAATGTTGACGCGCCGATTGTTTGACAAACATGTCCTCTTCCTACACGAAAAACATCAACAAAAGACGGTCAGTTGCAGTGAAATAAAATGTGTTGAATTTTATACAATCTATTGCCAGGGTGCGACATGACGGGGTTAGGTGGATTCCCAGATGCCTAGGGATATTAGTTATAACTTCTCGCCTCCCGTCCATATCATCACCGTGGTTGCTACTTTCTCGGCTTCGTCGTCCACACCAAGGGAAGGCTCAGTTACTTGAGTATTCATCTGCGATTTCTGATAATCGTTCCGCCTTGTCTGGCTAATTGGAAACTCTGCCATTCTCTACCAACTGCATCAGCTTACACTTGAATACAACGCTACATTCAGACACTGATATGACTCGGACACAAGAGTATGTTTTCCTGTATAATCAACACTCTAGCGTAGACATTATCACAGTCACGTATGCTACAATACACAGTATATAACATTGCTACACAATCTATTAAAATGGTAGGCACAATCTTTGGCCATCACCATCTTCGGCCCTCGTGGTAAGTACGCACAGAACGAAGTCCACGGCTCGAATCCCCTGTCACCTTCACGATCACGTGGGTTCGCTCCGGTGGCCACCTCGGCGTGCCAGTTCATGACCTAAAGTCACGCGTGTCACGTCCTTTCGTGTGACAGTATTTCCTTATGCCATGAGTTACACTTGTCCTTTTCCTACACGAAAAACGTCAACAAAAGGCAAAGTTGCAGTGAAATAAAATGTGTTGAATGTTATATAATCTATAATGTCGTATTTATGCGAAACATGGATAGTAAGCAACCAATCTATGAACCATCAACAGGGATGTGGTTTCTGGAAAACAAAAGAATAGCATGATCGTACAGATAGAAAAACCCTTTAAGAATTAAACGACAGCCTAAACTGATTACGAGATATATTAGACGTGTACGGTCACGATATTTTGGGTTGGGTTACGTTAAGTCAAGAACCGACATCACAGAACTAGGGATATTCCCATACGTGATCCGTCCTCATCTTCAGCAGCTACCGAAGAGTCAGTAGTGAAGTACGTCAATGAGGGACATAATATGAAGTGCACGAGGGATTCCCTCGCGAGGGAAATCGGAGCCACATAATATGAAGTGCCTCGTGGTTCGAGGGTGATAGTGGGTAAAAAATGGAAATTGGGTCATGGAAAAAAAAGTGGCGGGGCTGTGGGAAAAAGGTAGTACCGGGAAGGTATACGTGGGATTAGTGGGGGGAAATCTCGGGCGGGTGTGACGGTTCATAACAGAACGGGATGTATGAGGAGTGGAAAAAAAAAAGTCATTAAGTAACTGATTGTAAAACCGTTGGTGTGTTAGATTATTTTGAACTGTTAGCACATTGGCGGTGTACATTAGTAGGAATAGAAGGAAATCTGTGAGGTGGCGATTGTAATCATAGTGGGTAGGGTTTCGTGAAATTAGTTGATAAGAGGTGGGGTCGTATGTAGAGGGTCGTAGTTGGGTGTAGAGAGTGTGGGATTCGAAGCAGTGTTAGACCGCTGGTGATGGGTCGAAGTAGTCCTGTCGGCATATCTCGGTGGTAGGTTTAAAGCCTCGATCGGTAACTATATGTTGTCTCTTTTCTGTGATCGCCATGTGTTTAGTGGAATGTGATGATCCTAAATGTGTGATGATAATAGGGTGTAGCGAGTGTGGGATTTGACTCAGTGGTCGCGTGGATGATCAAACGGTGGTTGGGTGTAGAGAGTCTGGGGGATTCGAACCGGTGGGGTTCGAACCTAGAACAAGTATTGGTGATGATAAGAGGGTGTAGAGAGTGTGGGATTCGAATTGATGTTACGAAAAAACACCGTGATGGTCAAAGGGTGGTTGGGTGTAGAGAGTGTGGGATTCGAACCGGTGGTAGACTATTAGTGATGATCAGGAGGTGGTCGTGTATTGTGAGTCTGGGACTCGAACAGGTGTTAGACCAACAACTATTGGTGATGATAAATGAGTGGACACACACTGGTCAAGCAGTGGTCAAGCAGTGGTCAAGTGCATCAAATGAAGAAATTTTAGCGGAAAGTAGTTGTAATGATATTGTGGTGATTAAAGGGTGGTAAATTAGTGGTCAACTAGTGGTCAAGCAGTGGTCAAGTAGTGGTCACGTGAGGAAAATTTAGGGGAAAGTAGTTATAATGATATCGTGATGATAAAAGGGTGGTAAATTACTGGTCAAGTAGTGTTCAAGCAGTGGTCAAGTAAGGCAATTTTAGTGGAAAGTAGTTGTAACGATATCGTGATAAACAAAGGGTGGTAAATTAGTGGTCAAGTAGTGATCAAGCAGTGGTCGAGTAGTGGTCAAGTGGTCGAGTGACCACTTAAATTGTAGAGGACGATGTGCCTAAGATTATAGTAGTGGTCAAAGTGCTCGATAACGTGGTCAAGCAGTGGTCAAGCAGTGGTCAAGTGGTAGAGTGACCACTTAAATTGTAGAGGAGGATGTGCTTATACCTATAGTAGTGGTGGTTTGTTCCTGATGGTCTTGAAGCTGTGTCTAGAGAGTGATTGGGCTGAAGAGGAAACCCATTCCACTACTGTTACCACAACTCATACCATTACTATTGTCACCACAACAACTACACACAGACAGACACACATTTGGAGGCGGGGGCGGGTGGCGGCGTGAGAACACCACCACACACGTGTCGTCAGCTGGCGCGTACGGAACAATGTCAATACTAATTGGCGTTTTGAGATGGTACCAGTAAAAACCTTGGTATGAAGATGAGAGATGAAAGAAAAAAAGAAGGAACTATAGTTAAAGAAGGGTTTTTACAATATCTTAGACACAAAGAAACAATCCGATACTCTAGAACGTCAAAGAAACCTGGCTCGTAAGCAACATCTTGTCACAGAAAGTGAAATACCTTGGCCATTGTAACATAGCCGGTCTCCCTGGCCAAAGGATTCAACGACATTGTTCGTAATCCCGTATATCCACGTGGGGAAAAACAGCAGCTGCGAGAACCGGCAGCGGCACTGGTACCTTACAAGGGTATGTGAGTCAGTCGTTCAGAAAATAATGGCAGCTTGCCTAGTACATCAACAGCAGCTGCAAAATGCTGGTGTTGACTGCAACGTTCTGTAAGGGATATGCAACATTTAAAAAAAATGGTAACATAAATGTCACAACGGTTTGGAGAGAACAGTAGTTGAAGAATTGATTCGTAAAAGAAGAATCCGAATTGACGAGCACGAAGATTGACACACTACACTACACTGAAGATACCTTCTTTACAGGAGAGTCATGGGTATGTGACTTCGACCTCTAGTATGAATATGGAGGTGTAAGCAGTAACAGCGGCCTTTCAAAATAGTTATAGGGGACTACTGCATCACACATTGTATTCATTATGGATTCACGAAGTATACTTACTAAGATGGAGAAAGTAATACAAGGGGAGGTGGTCGTACGCTTGTGGGATCAGGTGGAGAAGGCGGAGGCACATATTGAGAACCCATATGTGGAAAGAATGAGATTTTGTGGGATTGGCAGGGATTCTGGAAGAATCGCAATACTGAGAGAGAAGACCAGAACTTTTAATCACATAGCGGTGGGAACGATTAGTAGTATGACTCTTCGCTGGCTGTTGAATGAGGGGACGGAGCACGTATGGGAATGTCCTGAGTGCAGTGATGTTGGTTCTTAACTGAACTCAACTCAACTCGCTGGAGAAAGTAATATTACTTGTGAGATGGCATCCCTAACTTCAGAGGTCACAGATTGTGAGAATTGTATGTATTTTGTGCTCCG
This sequence comes from Cepaea nemoralis, assembly GCA_014155875.1. Lineage (NCBI taxonomy): Eukaryota > Metazoa > Mollusca > Gastropoda > Stylommatophora > Helicidae > Cepaea > Cepaea nemoralis. The sequence continues at coordinate 539,369 of JACEFZ010015257.1, forward strand.
GCCATGTGGGAGTGCGGGGGAATGAACAGGCTGATAGAGTGGAAGGGAATGCACCTCTTGGTGCTAGATAACCTATGGACTCGGGAGAGGTGGTCGAGGGCGTGTGTGGATAAAGCGGTGGAATAGAATATATCTGCATATAGCTGCACAGCGTATCTGTGTGGGTGGGGATATTGTGTGGTATCTGGGTGGGGGATATGTGTGTGGTGTGTGAGTGGGGATGTGTTGGTGAGGGATATGTGTGTGTGTGGTGCGTGGGTTGGGAATAGTGCGTGGTAGGGGGTGTATGTGATGTGCGGGCGTGGGATTTTGTGGTGGGGGATTAGGTTAAGGCATGTGTGGATGGGTGGAAGTTGTATGTGTGGGTGGTGGGGTGTGTGTGAGTGGATTGGGGATGTATGGGTGGTTAAGGAGATGTGTGTGTGTGGGGGTAGGGACATGTCAGTTGGTGGGGATGTGTGTGTATGGTTTGGGGATGTGTGAGTGGATGTGCGATGTGTGGGTTGGTGGGGGATTGTGTGCATCGGTGGGGAATATGTTGTCGATGGAGATGTGGCTGGGGGATGGCTGGTTTGAGGTGTGGGTGGGGAGAGGATGTGTGGGTTAGGATGTGTATGTGGATGGGCGTGGGATGTGTGGGTTGGTGGGGGAATGTTTGTGGGTGGCGAGTGTGTTTTGGTTGGGGGATCAGATGAGGGCAGTGTGTGTGGGTGGGGGATGTGAGGGAGGGGGATGGGTCGGTTGGTGGGGTATGTATGTGTCCCTTGGTGTGCGTGTGTGTGGGTAGGTTGGGGTGTGTACGTGTCCCTTGGTGCGCGTGTGTGTGGGTAGGTGGGGGTGTTGTGTGGGTGGGGTGATGTATGGGTAGGTGGGAGATGGGCTTCATAACATGGTAATTAGCCTTGTTTATGTTTACAACATTCATTTCACAATGTTTATTTTTCTTCCTATGTAAATGTATAATGCTCTTGATGAACGAAAGACGAGTGATTGGAAGGGCCGAATGTAAGACGGGCCAGCGCGCCCAATTTGTGACCCTAATAAAGTTGATTTGATTTGATTTGATTTGCATCTGTCTGTGTAACGTCCTTGTATGTTTGTATCATGTTGTCTTGTTTAGCCTAGGAAGTCATATTATTCCCTGTACTGACTTTTGATGCTCATTAGGTTTACTACTGCTTAACTAACATTGACGTCTTAATTCCAAAAAGCCATTAAATCCCGGTGTCGATTGCAACGTCCTATAAAGAACTACGGTCTTTAGGTATTGTAGCACGCCTCCAGTTAAACGCTGACTTCTCGTTAAGACAGCAATTGACAACTCATCAACATCAAGTGCCTTGCCGGCTGGCGTGGACGATCATGCCTCTCCACAAATCACTTTCTCCAACGTCATGGATCAATTCGTGTGTTGACTCCTTTCCATGCTATGACACAAGACTGTCAAGAATCTTCCCACGCTGTCTTCCTCTGTCTCTCTTTCTGCAAATAGTTCTGGTTTTGCACAATACGTTCAAGAATGTGTCTTCTCATAATGTGGCCAAACAACGACAACTGCTTCTTTCTGATGTTTGTGATAAATTGTCTCTGCAACTCATATTTCCTCAAAACGTCCAGATTTGCTCATGTTGGCTGTTCAATTAATTTTCAGCATTCTTCTATAAAACCATATCTCCAAGGTTTCCGTGGATGTTTTGTCCAGGATTAGCAGCCGTATGTTAAAATTAGGTCTATGTAACATGCAAGAACTCGTTTTTTCTAACACAAAATGTTCCTCATGTGATTGAATGCAGTTTTATTTTTTTATTTTCATTTGCTGTTCTTTATCTCCGTGATACATCTTCCATCTGATGTTATCCACGTGTCTAGATATCTGAATTTCTGCACTTGCACAAAAATAACGCCATTTACTTTAATTGCATATTTATGCACAATCTGTAGCAAAATGATGAACGTAACATTAAATAGGAAACAAATCTGGGATTGAGCGCAACGTTCTGAAAAGGACATGGACGGAACATGTTTATTAACGATATACCTTGCTGACATAGAGAACACCCAGAAGTCTCTTCCTTGATTAGGGTGAATGAGATGGGGGAGAATCTGGGCGCGGCCTGACGTGAGGATGTTGTAGAAGGCACTCACATTAGAGATGTCATCAGTCGCTATATGCTGGTGGGGATATTACAGAAGACACCCGCAGAAAGATGTCATCATTTGCTATATGCTGGTGAGGGTCTAAGATGTAGATTGAAGAATCTATGGATGTGTCCGGGGTACTCAGACGACAACACTCACTAATCACATGACATGCATTGTCTTATATTGTAACACAGTCAAAATGACATTTTGTATGATGTTCAGTAGTTGTATGTTTATTCCCCGTGTTGTTGAGAATACATTGAGCAGCTAAAATGAGTAACCAAATTATTTTGAAACAGTCCAACTACATCCATCCATCATGTGCCTTGCCGGTAAGCGTGGGCGGTCATGTTCTGCCATCTCACTCGATCACCAGAGTCGTGGATCAGTTCCGTGTTTCTGTCTAGACCATGCCACAAGGCCAAGCCATCCAGATACTTGTTTCTAGGTCTTCCCCTTGGTCTGTTCCCCTCGATCTTACCAGTTGTCACCAAGTTCTCCAAATCATTTCTTCTCATAACATGTCCAAAAAATTGTGACTGTCTACGTCTAATGTCTCTAATCAGTTTACGATCTTCATTTGTTTCTTGAAGGACTTGTTCATTGGTTTTTCTGCCTGTCCATGGTATTCTTTGCATTTTCCTCAGAAACCACATTTCTACAGCCATCAGATGTTTTTCAGCCTGGCTGCTACATATCTCACAAGAAAAAAAGTAATAGTCATTTCTGACTACGCGATGAGAAAGAAATACTCTAACGGGGTACGGAACGTGGACATATTTGCGGAACAAGAGATAGAGGAAGACAGTAGGAGACTATCCTTGACAGTTGTGCATAATGTCATGTAGAGATGTTAGCACATGAACTCTTACATGCTGCAAGAGTTCGCAAGATGTAGACAAGTATGATTGCCAATGCCAGTCGATAAAACGCTTAATGATATCTGACTAAATTAATACTATTACATTTACACCTGTCCTTGTTTTAAGTATGTACCGCATGAAATATTGAAGTAAATACATTTAAAAAAAATAAATTGTGAATTTAAAATAACTTACATCTCAAACACCGTCCGAAAAATATTCATACTATATAAATCAGAGATAGACGATGCATTGTTTGAAGCGCACTGATCCGCCGGTGTAAAACTTCTGTTGCCCGCGAACACTACCATACGGATGTCAGCAGTTACACGGCAGTCGTATTTCGAACGTCTAGCGAAATATAACTCCTCGAACGATGGAGTCACGTCTGCGGCTGCATCTGTTAGGGTTGTGAATATTGTCATAATATAACTTTATTAGTGAATACAGACAGTTTTGGTCAGTATCATGTCAATGAATTACGTATAGGTTGCTGTCGATTGATGTGTTAATGTAACATCAGTTGTCGCTGAAGTTGGAGAGATTCGAACAGAAGATTATGGTAGGATATTTCCCACCTTGTCACAACTAACAATTAATTGAGGTTGAACATTTCTTGTCAATAACTTCATTTCTGTGAATATTTCACAATCGCTTCCATTCTTATGATATTGCTCAGTTAGTTAGTTAGTCGCGGTTCCAACTTCACGGCAACGGGTCGTCCCCATATTGCTCAGTTCCTGTGCCAGTGAATATCACATAAAATGCTCCTCACTGCCCTATGTGAACAATGGAATAGACAGGAGTGTCGGCAAGCCAACAGCCCGTACACGTACACTGTGCATAATGCCGCTGCCAGAATGCCAACATAGAAGTCCTCCACGAAAAATACGGTTCATCTTCGATGGAAACGGCAGTAACCAGAAAGACTTCATTGACCCGGGTTTTATTCCATATGGCTCGGCCTCTATTCCACAGAGCGACTCACCGAAAGCGCCGCACAAAGCACGAACTCTGTAGCTACAGCGACAGCTCCCAGGAGTCTCCAGAAAAATGCACTCGTGAACCAAAAAGGCAAATCAGTCAATCCAGCCACAGCCGGCCGTCATCATTCCGAACATGCAGTTCACGCTAAAAACAACCGCGGACAGATGCAAAAGCATTCTATGCGAAACTCCAGCTCACAGTGTCGCGCCACGCACTCACTCAGTAGCATAGCCTCCTTAGTCGCCTTTTACGACATGCATGGTAGGCAACATGATATTGCTCAATTCTAGTACAACATTCTTGTACATGTTGGTTTTTGTCCCTTCTTGTGTTCTTTCTTATTTCTAAAATTAAACATTTATGCTTCACCCTGTTGTGATCAGTTTCTCCTCCTTTCTGTTTCGTTTCCCGTCGTTCGTTTTATTACTTCTAACATATCCGATGTAATCCATAGCTTATGTTGCTTATTCTTGGTCGGAATTAAATCTGTGGCTGCTGTTATCAAGATATCTCTTGCACGCACTGCCAATTCATCCGGTATTATTTCCTCCTGTATAACCAGCAAGACCCCCCAAAACGATTCTTCACTTCTACTTTGTATGAATCTAATATGTTTGTGAGATCAAAACGAAATGCCCTTGGTTCTCGGTTAAGCTGTATGAGGTTTACTTTCATATCTACATCTAATAACTGATTATATGTATCACAGTCGGCACTTCGAAGTGTTTTTGCTGATGTTATGCTTAATCTTCATCAATGTGCATTAAAATATAATTTTTCTGATTTTGGTAGTAATATCCGGAGACTTCCATGTCAAGAGTCGTCTTGGGTGTTGTTTAAAAAGAGTGTTGGCTATCATTAACTCATTTTCTGTGCTAAATGGAAGTAAGTCGTCACCTGGCTCATTTCTGATTCTCAATCCACATTTACCTAAAACGTGTCTCTCATTTTCAGCTTCATGTAACTACATTTGCATTAAAATCTCCCATTATTATTGTTACGTCATTATGAGTAATCTTCTGTGGTGTATTTTGCAGTTTACTGTAAACATTTTCAATTTCGTCATCCTCTGATGTTGAAGTAAGTGTATATATCTGTATGAGAGTCGTGTTTATTGAATGGCCTCTAAGTCTAATAGTGAGGATGTCATTAAACGGGGAATATCCAATTCAAACCTTTGCTGTTGCTTTATTTAAATAAAATGCCACTATGATCTGGCCTCCGAGGTCACTACAAGAATATATGAAAAGTCTTATACTTTTATTTATTTTTTTAAATGTAATGTCCGTTACTTCTTTATCGATGTTCACTAATTCCTAAAATTTATATATTTAACCTCTCATTCTCATCACACACTACCTTAAGCTTTCCGTCCATACAGACCTCGCACATTTCACGTTCCTAGTCTCACTCTGCTTCTCAGTCTGACGCATTGGATTTCCTTGGTAACACCGTTGGAAATAATTCCGTCATGACATCACTATTACTAGTACTGGCCCCTGTGTCACACTCTTCCCCAGTGTTATCTGAATTGCCTGGCCTGAGGGTCTCACCACCAGATCTCTGTCTTATTATGATTTCTTTCATGGCTGTTAGGATTTGTTTGCAATTTTTTTTTGCAGAAAGTAGTTTGCCGTTGCGTTCCCTCTGGGCAGTGACTACTAGTCGGTTACCACAGCCATTGTCTCTACTGATGAGATCATCAGCCTATGGCCGCAGAGTGCAGACTATAACCAACAACAATATGTCGGCTGCACTCACACTCCATCCAGAACCTGTTTCAGTGGCTTCACGTAACCCTGATGGTGGTGGCGGGGTGGGGGTGGGGAAGGGGGGGGGGGGGTCGGGGGGGGGGGGCGGGGGGAGGGGATCAAAACGGATACTCCACCTTTCCCAAGCGTGTCCAGCAGACTAAAGGGGGAAAAGAGGCAATTTGCATCTCCTTTGATAGGAGATACCCCTACGCGTCTAGTCATGAATATCACATAAGCCAATTGTACATCCCTAAACAATCATTGTTACCCTTGTGATGATTAGTCTGCTTGAAGTGCAAATCTATATATATAAAATACAGTGTATGTATGGATGTTATTTATGCGTTCGCGAACAGTCCATTCGACTGAGATGAAATTTTCTACACGTCTTCTTCTCATTCTGGTGTTGCCAACTGTCATAGTTTGTTAGTGTACAAACAGTTATTTACTTAATATTATTTAATATTTTAATTTACATTATAATTTAGATATAGCGAGGGGACATAACTTTTAATAGCATTGCCATGTATGTAAAATTGTTGCATATTTCTAAAATAGGTAGACCTTTTCGCTACAGTTATCTACAGGCATATGCGTTATAATCCTACTCCCCCTCCTCCTCCCCCCTTACTCATCCTCCTCCCCCTCCTCCTCCCCCTCCTCCTCCCCCTCCTCCTCACCCTCCTCCTCCATCTCCCCCTCCCTCTCCCCCTTCTCCTCCTCCTCCTCCTCCTCCTATTTCCTCCCCCTCCTCCTCCTCCTACCCCTCCTTCCTCTCCTTCTCCCCCTCCTCCCTCCTCCTCCCCCTCCTCCCTCCTCCACCCCTTCCTCCTCCCTCTCCTCCTTTCCCTCCCTCCTCTTCCTCCTTCTCCACTCCTCCGCCTCCTCCCCTCCTCCTCCTCCTACTCCTCTTAATCCTAGTATTAAGCGAAATTTCTAACTGCAAAGAATAAATTATTAGACAGGCAGGCAGACAGACAGACAGACAAGGAGGGAGGGAGGTAGGGAGGGAGAGAGGGAGAGACGGAAGGACAGTCGTAGGGAGAGACGGAGGGAGAGACGGACGGACGGGTAGGCAGGCAGGCTGATAGATAGATAGACAGACAGACAGACAGACAGACAGTTAGACAGACAGACAGACAGACAGACAGACAGACAGACAGACAGACAGACAGACAGATAGATAGATAGATAGATAGATAGATAGATAGATAGATAGATAGATAGATAGATAGATAGATAGATAGATAGATAGATAGATAGATAGATAGATAGATAGATAGATAGATAGATAGATCCCCGCGAGGGGCTGGGCGAAGCCTGGCCGGGTCAGCTAGTAAATTTCATTAAAAATAACCATTTAAAGTATACTCATCCAGTGTCATTTACACAACACAGGTTAGCGGTAATGGGTCCCCATTAGTTTGTGTCTTCATTCTAAGTTGTACACTCCGTTAATCTATGTCCTGACCAGATGTGGATTTCAAGTGTACTTCTTTAACTGTGATACCTTCTAGCTGGTTGGCTTAAAGTATCGCATTTATTTTCGTGTTACTTCCCATTAGCAGGACTACTCAGCTTCGGTGGTTTGCAACTGTACACTAGAACAACTACAGAGTAAAGAATAGCAAGATACATAGATAAACTGATCTAAAATTGTAAATATGGCCAGACCCAATTCTCAAGAAAATAACTCAGCGACTGGCCACAATCATTCAGAGATTGAAAGATGTATACAACCAGATAGTTTAGTTTATTTTAGTCGTTGGATCAACATCACGGCACACGGTTTAACCCATAAGTGCTCCGTTTTCCTCCTAACTCAAACCTGAGTCTGGAGAAACTCAGCTCAATGCACGAACTCCGTTGCATCGGCGAGGATCCTGAAATACTTTGGGTAGATTTTTAACTCGAAATTGTGCCTGGGCAGCGCCGTTAGGCTACTCTTTTTCGATTTCCAACTGCTAAGGGATTTTTTTACGTGGGCAACAATACACACGGGCGTCCGATCTTACTATATACAACCAATATACACCCAGATGATATGAGATGAGATGAGATACACCCAATATACAACCAGAGACGAAATGAAATAAATGGACTCAGTAGGTCTGTGGCGGAGTGTTGTCTGAGACAAACATTAATTTACTTAAAGGCCTATGATACTATACAATTTACATCAAAATGTATCTAGAACCAAATATCTAATGTACCTAATAGAATGTAAAATTGATTGATTGATTGATTGATTGATTAATTGATTGATCTAGGAACCGACATCACAGCATTCGGGGAATTTCCATAGGTGCTCAGTCCCCATCCTCAGCAGCCAGCGAAGAGTTCCAACACCAACAGTACCAGTAGCAATCTGATTATATGTCCGTCTCGCCTTTCCTTTGAGCGTCGAGCGTCGGCCAGATCTCCTCATCACTCCTCGCTGCCTCATTTAAGAAATACTATATGTGAATACTTAATTTATGAATAAATACATGAATGAATAAATTACATAAATTACCTTCACAGAACTGTGAACACACATAGACAGACGCTACTATCATTACGTTCCAACAGCTAAATGCTGTCCGCATCTCTGTGTCTCCACAATTGTACAGTGAATGTGTTGATTTGCAACTGAAAATATAATAATGATAATGGTAATAATATTAATAATAAAATATTAATAATAATATTCTATTATATAATAATAGTTAATAAAATTTAAATTATATAATATTCAATAATAATATTAGCAATAATAATAATAACAATAACAGTACGTAAAATATTTCGTGGTGGTCATTCTAGGATGGGTAGATCTTGGAGTCTGTCTGATCAATTTTCAAAATCTGCCTGGATGGGGATTCATCCACATGCCGACCATGTGGACACTACACTACCGTGGATCATGAAGGTTATATCTATAGCGCTAACAACATTTCTAATGCAATTTCTTGAACTGGTGGGATAAACTAACTCAAATGTCCAATGTGATAGTGACATATTGCCCAGAGCAGCGACAAGAAATGAATCTGTATGGCAAGAATTCAAAGATACGGTAGCTACTGATGGTGAAATGAGAGAAGAAACGTTAAATAATGCAAGATAAAAGGTTATTTTATCAACTTCGATCATACACAAAGCACCGTGAAAGTTATGGGATAGAAATGGCTGGGCAAATAGAGCACAGCAACAAGAAAAGCAATAACTATTTAACACAGAAATACCATCCAGGGGAAACGTGCAGTATGCTCTTATACGACTTAGGGTTTACTGGATGAATATAGATGTGTATGTGCTTGTGTGTGAGTGTGTGTGGATGTGCATGTGTGTATGGGTGTGTGTGTGAATACGTGTGTGTGTGTGTGTATGTGTGTGTGTGTGTGTTTGCATGCGTTACTATCCCTATGTGATAGACCAGTCAGCACTTAATCGGTGATGTCAATATCACGCCTGCTGCATTTACTTCCGAGGACATTTCATGATACTTATTGTGTACCTTGATACATTACATACCAAGAAGAAGTAATACACCACCTCGATAGGCATTCGAACATATGGCTTCGCCACATATAGAATAGTGCAGGCTAAACGTATTCATTTACATGAAGGTATTTCGTGTAACAGTCCATTGTATATGACAGCTGGGAAACAGAGGAGTGTTAGTATGTTAGAATGCCGTCAAACTTCCGGTGCGTAAACAACGGGATGGCGGGATCATCTCCTACATCGCTTAATCAGTTGGACTTCAACGCTGACTTCACGTCCAAAAAGCATTGGCATACTACTGAACGTAACTTTGGCTAGAAAATTATATTGGTGTTGGAGTTGATCGCATGATCCTATAAAGTAAATGCTATTCTTTATTTTTTTGCTGCATACGTCCCATGCTACTGAATGACCGAATCTGATTATAGAAATAACCACACAGAATTTGTTACATACTTCCCATACTATTGTTTGACGGAATCTTAAATAACCACACAGGATTTGTTGCATACGCCCCATGCTACTGTGTGACCGAATCTGATTATAGAAATAACCACACAGGATTTGTTACATTCTTTCCATACTATTGTTTGACGGAATCTGATTATAGAAATAACCACACAGGATTTGTTACATTCTTTCCATACTATTGTTTGACGGAATCTGATTATAGAAATAGCCACACAGGATTTGTTACATTCTTTCCATACTATTGTTTGACGGAATCTGATTATAGAAATAGCCACACAGGATTTGTTACATTCTTTCCATACTATTGTTTGACGGAATCTGATTATAGAAATAGCCACACAGGATTTGTTACATTCTTTCCATACTATTGTTTGACGGAATCTGATTATAGAAATAGCCACACAGGATTTGTTACATTCTTTCCATACTATTGTTTGAAGGAATCTGATTATAGAAATAGCCACACAGGATTTGCTACATTCTTTCCATACTATTGTTTGACGGAATCTGATTATAGAAATAGCCACACAGGATTTGTTACATTCTTTCCATACTATTGTTTGACGGAATCTGATTATAGAAATAGCCACACAAGTTTTATGACATACTTCCCATACTACTGTATGACCGAATGTGATTATAGAAATAACCACACAAGATTTGTTACATACTTCCTTCCAAATCTGATTATATAAATAGCCACACAATATTTGTTACATACTTCCCATACTACTGTATGAATAGATATGATTATAGAAATAACAGTGCAAGAGGTGTTCGTAAATGCTAACAATCGAACGACCAACAATAAAGACCAATATTTGATTTCAGCAACAAGCAAATTTGAGAGATGATGGTCCACACCAGGACACCGTAATTATCATTCTTCGCCTGATTGCGAGATCTGGGCGTCTGTTGAATAGTGTGATACCTGGAATTCTAGAGGCATTGTATACAAAGGATGTCACGAGGAGGCAATGCTGCGTGTGATGCGGAGTGGCAGGGAGAACGGACAGTGGTGGACTGATTACAACCAGGAAATGCACATAGGCTTTGGAGGTACAGGATCGCCTGTTGCACCCGACATGATACATGCTGATAGTAATTATGTCCGCATTATTACAAATTACGAATAATATATTACACTGGAGTACGTAATGGCGCAGTTAACAGCACGCTTGCCTACTGGCTCGGTGGTAATGTATATGACTCCCATTCAAGGCGTAGACGTCTTTGACCTGGGCTCCTTGGTCGACATCTCCTAAAATGGGTACCGTGTCATTTTGTTGGAAGTAAAGGAGACCGGTGTGATGTGAACCACAACACCCATCCAGTGCCGGCTGGTATCAAATACACCCGCTAACGCCGTGTACCCAATATGTCACATGACGTGGATACGGGGTTTTCGTTTTATTATTTAATATACATCGACGTGGTTAACATATTACAGTATTGTTTTAAAGTTATTTGCATATACTTTACAGTACGTCGCAGTCAACACCAGCATTGTTTGCTGTTGAGATATCTTGGCAAGTTTACGTTCCGTAGTTTGTGATTGCTTTCTGAACGACCGGCAACCACACCATTTCGTAAAAAAACAACCAACGCAAGGTGGTCTGCTGCCAAATCGCCCGCAGTTGTGTTTCGAACGTGGGTATGTGGGATTAAAAACTGCGTCCGTAACCCCTTACATGTTGTTTACAACCAGGTATAGTATGTACAATTACATACACACTATGCGTCACAATGACACACGAGAATATTTGGAAGTATCGAATTCCGTTCCCCCACCCCTATCCGAAAACTATTTCCGTTTCCAGTTTCACGCTTTCTCGAACTCTTGTCTCACAACTGAGCCCTTTCCATTTTCGTTTTCAGATTCCCAGTTTCTCTTACAAAAACATGCGCCATCTCTATTTCCGGTTGTGTTTTCTCTCTCACACTTACACAAACACATGAGCCATGTATGTGCCGTTTTCTTGCTCCCACACTCTGACACAAATACATGACATCTGGCTTTGTCCAAATTCTTGTTGCCTCACACTCACACGTAAAATCTCTATGCGTCCGTCTTCTGGATCTCTTACACACATGACATCATCTCTGTTTCCATCTTCTATCCCACAGCTCCACCCCCGTCATTCTCTCACACAAACACACAAAAACAATGTTGTTTTTTTCTGTTTGTTCTCTTCTTACCTCTCACAAACACACGAGTGTGTTTCTGTATTCTGTTCCTCTCAAACATATACATGATAGCTCTATTTTTCCGTCTCCCGCATGTCTCTCTGTCTCGCTGACTCTCTCTCTCTCTCTCTCTCTCTCTCTCTCTCTCTCTCTCTCTCTCTCTCTCACACACACACACACACACGCACACACACACTCTCGCATTTACACTTTAATGCAGCGTCTATGGTTCCATCTTCTGTCTCTCTCACAGTCTTATGCAAACACATGAAACCTCTCTGCTTTCGCTTTCCGGCTCTTTAACAGTTTCTCACAAACTCCTCCAAAGTCATCCTCTCTACTTTCTTTTCTGGCTATCCAACTATCTCTCAGACACACAAGCAACCTCTCTGGAATGGTCTCCAGTCCTCTCTATCTGTGTCTGTCTCGCTCTGTTTTTGTTTATGTCACTGTCTACTCTCTCTCTCTCTCTCTCTCTCTCTCTCTCTCTCTCTCTCTCTCTCTCTCTCTCTCTTCTCTCTCTCTCTCTCTTCTCTCTCTCTCTCTTTCTCCTCATGTCGAACATTGGAATAAAAGAGAACAAACATGTCTGTCCAATAAGAACTCAAGAATGAAGCTGACAAGTAATTAGAAGACATACAATTGAGGCAAATATAAATTGTTGGACATGCCAGATAGCTCAGTGGATACCGAAATGCACACACAATGCTATTGGCACGGTCGGACGAGTGTTAAACGTATGGGCTCGTCGCCTGAACAGGTGGGGCTCAGACTGGACACGCATTCCTTATTGCATTCAGGCCTACATAATATTTGGTGCTACCATATCACAGCCCCATAGCGGTACACTGCCTCGAAACGCATACCTGTATCGGCATAGATGGATACGAATGTCTGGACACGATAACTATCAAGTGAAGTGTACCGGGGAAGTGGAGAAGAGGAAGACCATGGCGGGGATGGGGTAGATAATCTACACAAGACAGCAACAGATGCAAGAAAGCTGGGGTGTGACAACGAGCACTTTCGAAATAATGTTACTCGGCATTTAGTTCTGTACCTGACGGGGCACTGCATGCATATAATCGATTATCATATGACGTAAGGACAATGACGCTTCTATATTCTTGAGATGTTTGAGGAATATGGGGCCTGACACATATTCTATATAGAACAGTCGACACTTTTAGCGGAGATGTGGTCAATATCACACATCCCACCTTGGTTTCTCTGTGCAGTGCCTGGTAAACACATCTATCGGACACGGACCGATATCTATACATTTACCACACAATTATAATTCGATGTCTTCAAGGATTTCAGAGAAAGTGTCCTTTCTGTTGAATACCCTATAGTAAATTTTATACATTACCTTGAATAATATATTCCAACAAGGTGATCAGCTTGCAGAATTCTGGAAGTTCATATGCGATGTTCTGGTAAAACTATTTCAATATTCTACCGTCTACCGATCAATGGAGTCGTGTTTCAGGTCTGTGTATTTGTCCAGATTATGCCATCTGGACGAACCATCTGGGTATGTGTCTCTGTGCCTTACCCTGTAGTTTTGCAAGCTGTCACTCAATTTTAAATTTTAATGTTATCATAGTGTGGCCCCATTACACGGAATCGCAAGTGTAGAGATTGGCCAGCAGGCGGTGCTGAGTGGAAGGTGCAACAATTGATACAAGGCAATTCGCACCACAAGCGGGCTACCTAATTTCTTGCGGTCATCTAAAGACAAACTGTTCACGTGGCAGACATGATAGGTGCGCTCTAGCTGTGGTAGCGGGCCAACGCCTACACAGTACGATCAGCTGGATTTAAAAGTTGACTTCTCGTTCAGGAAGCATTGGAAAACTATAGAACGTAACATTGCCTATAACATCAACGTGCGATTGATCTACAACTTTCTGTAAACTGCATGCACATTTTTTAATGTTTTAATCTAATGACAAACAAGCAGTAACTTGCAGGTCACAACTAACATACAACAATATATTGCCATATCTAGTACACACTCCTGATCTATTCATGAATCATAATCTGGTTACAACATTATAATAGCCTGGTCACGTATTCTAAAACAACACGCAAATAACGTTGAAGACACGTAACTCAATGTAAACTAGTAATATCGCCACAAATAATGTGAAACAGCAGGCTTAATTAACTAACTTCTAAAAAACATAACCCTACCGGATATAAGACACTTGAGTGGGCACATTTTCGATGTCGAGTTTAAGTGTCTTTTAAGTACTGATGCTGAAAAGTTTCAGTGAATCACTACTTGTTTCTCGCGTCCTGCTCGGATGAGAGTTGTAAATTTATTCGCGCACACAATATAAATCTACGTGCTGCCGACCACATCAGCCACCCAGTGCCGTTTGGTCTATTCAAACATGGGTCTAGCACATATGTCCATTGCGCGTTAGGGACCCTTTTCTTACAGACAAAAAATATGCAAGTCGCCGAAGCCTATTGACTGGACGCTCGCCTGCGTGGTCATGGGATCGATCCGCATCGACGCGAAATAGAATTTTCAAATAGTGAGTTGGTCTGCCAGGTAGAACCAACCTGACATGGACACTAGGACATGTCTTGGACAGTGAAGCAGGGTCCGGCCGCCGACGTTAGACCGACCACATCACCCACCGGGTGCTGACTGGTCTAAAATATGCCTTCAGCACTATATGCAATATACATGTAAATGGGAATATGCTTAAGAGAGTGAATCGGTATAATTATCTCGGAACAGTCATAACATTTGATGGGTGGTGCTTTGAAGAGATTAGAACAAGAATTGCTATGGCGAAGGTGGCTTTGTGCAAAATGGAAAACACACTTACTAACGAAACGAGATCATTTGCTGCGATAAAATGTGTTTTGAGATCCTACATAGAACCTGCATTTTTGTGTTGATGTAAAGCAAGGACAATCATCATGCATGCTGGAAAAGAATATGATCAATGTGGACATGCTGTTTCTGAGGAATATGGAAAGAATACCATTGACAGACAGAAAAAAAAACAATGACCAAATTCCTACAAGAAACAAATGAACACCGTAAACTGATTAGAAAAATTAGATGTACATATTCACAATTGTTTGGCCACGTTATGAGAAGAAATAAACAGGAGAACTTGGTGACAACTGGCAAGATTGAATGAAAGGGTACATGTAAAGGCAGAGAAGTAAATATCTGGGTGGCTTGGGCACGTGGTATGGTCGATGACAAGAACACAGAGCTGATCCTGGACTGGTGATAGCGAGAGATGATCGCGAAAAGATCGCGAAACATAACGGCCAGTATAAAGAGCCTCTACTTTACATTTTTGTATTGATTCTGGTATTTAATTAAACAAAACGAGCATATCTATTCCCGACGGTCATGTTATAGGTTGACGGGGTTGCTGGCGTAGTTGACAGCGATCTGCTCTGCTAGAGCACTGTCGGACGCCAGTTTGATGCCTGTGCTGGTCGCTTGACATTGTGAAAGAATATTGACCGCCTATTCCTCTTTGTTGTCAGACCTAGCACTATGTCATGTCGCTATCAAATCACAGACCCACATCAGGGAGCTGTTTAGGGACAATTTTATTTTTCATACATTTAGGCTATCTCAACGGCGCAGGGGAAAACGCTGTTGGGATTTAATCAGGCTTTCATTGGCACCATCACCATGGTAACTCATTGCTGGCCACTGTAGTGGGAGACTGAACACGTGCGGAAATGCCCGTATGCAATGATATTAATTCTTGGACTCATACTGGGAGGGGGTGGGCGTGGCTGAGAGACGATCGTGTCCTCCTGAGGCTCAACATTCTATATTGCTTGGTTCTTCCACCAATATTATCACAGACACGTGGTAGCACACATGTGCATGTCATAGTTATCTAAGAGCATTCAAATGTGTGGTACGTATAGCGTTCATGATTGCGTAGTTACTAACTCCTCGTTCTGGCAAATCATTCACACCACTGTAACCCCAGCTACCTTCAGTACACCAAAAAACTAAATGGCAGTTTTGGCTGACAAAATCCTACTGGAAAACGTAGTGTTGGTAAGTTGGCGAAGGTATTTTCGTTGTATTTCACCTATGGTGACTCTAGTCGTCAGCCACCTAAAAGTTTCGTCAGCTATACGCTGGGTGCGCCTCATAATTCTCGGTGGTTGCATTCATTGTTCTTTTGGAGCTACTTAACGTAATATGCTCTGACCTACTATATGCAATAAAATAGTCAGTTGCATGTCTTTTGGCTGTTCGTGATTCCTGGGCAAGATTACGTTCAATAGTTTGCCATTGCTTTCAGAACGACCGGCACCCATACCATTTCATACAAAAACATCACAGCTGTGTTTCGAACGCGGGTATGCGGGATTACGAACTGTGTCGGTAACACTTTCACCACGGAGCTGGACACTATGCAACGTACTTCCATGTTCTCCCTTTTCTCCACAGGGTTCCTACCTTTCCTACATTCTGATTTCTTGTCTACCAATCTGCATCCGATCTGACAGCAGTCTTAAATACCCTCTTATTGTATTTGTTTATGCCATATGACTCTTCTAGAAAGTTTCGGATTAGCAACACGTTATGGAACCTGCTATGTTTCTGGCAATTTTGACAGGATGGTGACCAGGAACCAACTGTTGGCTGCGTTTCCCAGGTAATTATATGTATTGCTACTGGTCAAGTGTGTCAGGGTCCAGTATGTAAGCAATAGTGTAGTTGCCTGTAGGTAAGCAAGAGTCAGTGTAAGCAATAGCTGAGGTCAAGGGCAGTAGGAGCCACCACGGCTTGGCTAACGGACGGTCAGGCAAGAAGCCCGTGGACAGACTCACGTGATGTGGGAAGGTCAAGGAGGACGGCGGCAGTGTGTGTGAGACAGCGGATAGAGACGGACGTGTGGAAAATAGCGAGTGATAGAACGATCGAACGATAGTGTTGTGACGGATAGATGAGATGAACGTTGTGTATTGATATTCGAGGAATGTACTAACTGTGATATGTGCGGGATGATGTGAGACTGTGATTGCGAATGGTCATACGGGCGACAGTGTAAATATCGCCCATGTGGACGTGAGCGAGCGTTTGGCTGCCTGTGTAGAATGATTGCTTAATCGTGAAGTGAGGACCATATTGTTATCCTGTAGTATAATGTAATAAAGGTTGTTCAGGAGACAGCTCCTGCGAGTTTCCGATTGCAGTCATTGTTATTAGTATATGTGTCGTGGACGTTGTAATTTGCCTGTCCAAGTCCAGTGAGCTAGAAGGAGAAGATAGTTAGGACTCTGACAGGTACAATGGTGTCAGAAGTACACACGAACCACATACCCAAGTAAAATGCATAAAAGAACGCTACTTATTTAAGGAAGAAGATCTATTGCATAAGATCTATAAGAAAATAATAAGAAATTGTAAATCAGATATTTGTTAATAAAATCAGAACGAAAATAACGTCATTTCTTTCCACAGCAGGTTTCAATTCTACAAAGCGACCAACGTAACCAGAATAGGTCAACCGTAACCAGCACGAGAATCACGTTCCTGTACATCAAGCGTTCGAGTAAACAGCAGATAAAGATAAGTTGATTAATTTTGATTGCTAATTACCCAAATCTGCATTCTTTGATTTTCTTGTGTAAATATCATCATTGATAGAGGTAAATATTAATTAACAGAAAATGATGTCAGATGATGAACACATCCCAGATCAATCACATTGGGGCACAAAACATTACAGAAAGTTGCAAGACTTTTTCGAGGGTACACGGGCACAAGACAAAGCAAATTGTAATAGAAAACATGACCTAATACGTGATTGGACACAGGAATTTGAAAAGAAAATGCAAGACTACAAAATCCCAAAAGATTATTGGTATTCATGGTATAGGGGATACGTACCAATAAAAAGTAAAAAACTACAGGAGCTCATACCAGATATGTCAAGGGCAGACTATGAATATTATAAAACAAACATATTAAAACACTATGTAAACTATTTCGAGACTCTAAAATTAGAGGTACAAAATCTGAAACCGGCCCCAGACAAGTCATTTACCCAGTATATAAGGGAAATAGAAGACTTTTTTCAGAAAGCTAACATTTGAAATTAAACATACAGACAACAATCAAGAAGCAATAAATTTCTTAGTAGTGGAAAAACTAAAAGCAACACTCCCATCCGAATGCGGAAAATATTTAGAAGAACACAACACAGAGCCTATCAAAGATTTACTAGAAAAATGCCGCGAATATTACAACCAAAGTATGAACCTGGTTAAGAACACTCAACAGAAGAGTACTGTAAGGGCAACGGCATCTTCAGCTACAGATTGCCAAAACAAACCACATAAAACAAAACCAGTACTGTGCAAACATTGTAGCACTCCGCATACAGAAAATGGAATATGCGATAAGAATCCCACTTATCAAGAATACCTGCATACTATTATAGCACAAAAACTGGGGAAGGTAAATCAGAGGAAATATAGAACCAAATGTCATTTTTGTTTAGCGTATGGCCACAGACGTTTCGAATGTGAAGGAGTAAACAGAATACAGAAAGCAAAAGCAAATGCAGCCACAAACATTACAACAGACAGTTCAGCAAAGAACCTAGAAAAAGTAAACATCACAGATACGAAAACAAGTAGAACAAACACTGCAAATACAGAACAGACTGAGTTTTACCCAACAGACTTCGTACCATATTTCAATAATGTTGTTAACATCAGTCAGCCTCACTCCTTAGTAAAAGAGGATAATACTCCACAAGCAAGAAATGAAATGAACAAAACCTCCAGACTGTCGTTAGGAAAACTAACATTCCATGAGGGATACATTAATGACACGGTATGCACATGTGTACGCGACACAGGGTCCTGTCTTATCGGTCTTCGTAAGACCCTAGCTGATCCTAAAGACTACCTAGATGAGTACATCTATTGCAGAACTGTTTCAGGGACAGTAGAGAAATATCCTATGGCATGGGCCAATATAAAATCACCTTTCCTATCAGGCAGAGTAACTTGCGCATTATTAGACAATCCATGCTGCGATTTATTAATTGGAAATGTATTAAATGTAATAGACCACACAGAGTCCAAAACCCAGACATGGCAGAAAGTTAACACCACAACAAACACTGCCTTAACTACACCACTCATCATACAACAACATGATGAACAGACCAAAGTACCACACCAGACCAACTTAACTACCATCTCACAACAAGAAAAAACAGAAACTGGTGTTTATCCACAAAGAAAAAAAGGTACAGATAACAAGCATCTTCACAAGTGCGGTAAAAGATCACAAATCATCATGGTACATGCTATACCTCCTGTTAACTACACACATGCCGCAAGTGCACACAATGGATAATTCTACTCGCACTACTCATTGTAACTGCAAAACAAATGACTTCACTAACAGTTTTATTCACACATCATCATGACGTAACACAGATGATATTACTCATGACAAACCAGCTAACTTTGATACTTACATCAGTACTGGTGAACCAAAGTTTGTTGTTACCACTGATAAGCACTATGTCAAATCAACTCATACACATACTTATGCTGAACAAAGTAAAACATCAGTCGGTGGAATTACTGACGAAAACCAGCAACAAAGTACCCTACACATTTTGGAATATATACACAAATTGCAGAGCAGTGTACAAACATGTACGATTACATTTCAAAACTATACATGGTGTATTATTATTATTATTATTTGAACTATTGGATGTATACACACATGTACGAGTGCAGGTTTGGAGATAGCACTCAAAATGATCTCAACATTAAATTTGTAAATCCCCACCCGTCGGAACATTAATTTCAACCTTATCCCACTTTATATCCTTAGATCGAGTAACTCCAGAATTGCCTTGTCTGCTGTACGACTCCAGCGCTATGATACTAGCACACTCCATTGTATATACCAACATAAAAGTTCCTTCAACGTGAAAAGTGTCATCGACAGAACAGTAAGACTCAACATGTGATTTCAAGTATCTAACAGTAAGCTATACCCATATTGACTTTGTTTCAAACGAGTATCTACAGAGTCCACATTTTGAAATCGACCAACAATGACAAGAACTTCACAAGTACAGACATCCATTCCCAGTGACCAGTTTAATGAACCAGATGCCAACCTACTAACTATGGCAAAAACAGTCACATACAGACGCACCATGGCCACACTCATAAGTAAGGCCACCGAACTGAAAACATTAATACATATTTTACATGTGTGAACTCCAATGATTTTACAGAACGGACTTACAAATTGTCCAAACTTGGCGCAAAGTCTTAACACTATACAGAGGAAAGGACAATATCAGTATATACAGAGTACGTCAATAATCGGTTGAGAAGGAAGAAATGCCAAACATTCCAGCACCGCAATGAACATTGAACACCTGGTAATTTAATTACGTGTGCATAATTTTCACAGGACAAGAACATTATCCTATAAGTGCATAAAGGCAGTGACGATGAACATTTTATTGTAAATTTATTAATTGCTATGACATCCAATGTCTAATTTTATTATTATAGTAGTTTGTATTGTTAGAATGTGATAGTTACAGATAAGCGTAAGTACAGCTGTGAAAGGTATAAGTTGTAATGCTGAGAATCAACGCCTGGCAATCCCAATACGCGAGTGTTACCAAACTTGCCTTCGCGTATGGTGGATAGCCCGACGAATGACGCTTAGCAATAATAACTAATACCACAATATTGTAACAAGAAGGAACATACCAACAGGGATATACCAACAAAAGAGATTAATAATAACTCTCCAAAACAGTAAACGAGGTGTGCCCAAAACGGAAACAACTCACGGTCTGACATAAGATGAGGTAAGCGGGACTATTACATACATGAAGTATATTCGAACCATGACCACAACAGTGACATAGCGTGCTCATAAAGAGAATCGATTAGGGTGCATTAAATAGAGACGAGGGGGACCACGTCTGAATAGAGAGAAAATCTAAGAATGCTGTAAGAGGAAGTTGTAGCCTTATTCCAGGCGTGAATCAATGGAGAATCCTTAAACCAGCATAGCCACAATAACTATGAGATGATAGTACACAGCGAATCGATTGGGAAACATGAACAGAATGTAATGTCACGGAGTGAGGATTGAAGAATATAACGAGGTATGGCAAGTAGACCCAACTAGAACATTTGCCAGACCACGACAAAACGTTGAGAGAAACCTCAGTACTGAAAAAGAGAGAACAATAGTTATAGTTGATCTCGGAAAAGACCAGAGTAAAAAGGTACGCACGCGTATACTGATGATCATACAGTCCCCTGACAAGGTTAAAAAGATGTATCAAGAACAACAACAGAATGTGTCACATTTCCAAGAAAAAGTGCCACATTGTTTGTGCGGGGGGGGGGGGGGGGGGAGTGTCAGGGTCCATGTATGTAAGCAATAGTGCAATTGCCCGTATGTAAGCAAGAGTCAGTGTAAGCAATAGCTGAGGTCAAGGGCAGTAGGAGACACCACGGCTTGGCTAACGGACGGTCAGGCAAGAAGCCCGTGGACAGACTCACGTGATGTGGGAAGGTCAAGGAGGACGGCGGCAGTGTGTGTGAGACAGCGGATAGAGACGGACGTGTGGAGAATAGCGAGTGATAGAATTATCGAACGATAGTGTTGGGACGGATAGATGAGATGAACGTTGTGTATTGATATTCGAGGAATGTACTAACTGTGATATGTGCGGGATGATGTGAGACTGTGATTGCGAATGGTCATACGGGCGACAGTGTAAATATCGCCCATGTGGACGTGATCGAGCGTTTGGCTGCCTGTGTAGAATGATTGCTTAATCGTGAAGTGAGACCATATTGTTATCCTGTAGTATAATGTAATAAAGGTTGTTCAGGAGACAGCTCCTGCGAGATCCGATTGCCGTCATTGTTATTAGTATATGTGTCGTGGACGTTGTAATTTGCCTGTCCAAGTCCAGTGAGCTAGAAGGAGAAGATAGTTAGGACTCTGACAGTCAAGTGTAATAACCAGTTTTCCCTACTGCAGTCATCTACTTTAGGTGTTGTCATTAGTGCTTCGCCTTTACCCAAGAGTACTGACTTTCTGATTTGGGGAGAAACATGTTTTCCAATGCGCATATCAAACTTGGCCGGTCTCTCTGGCCGAGAGGTTACAATACTTTCTCCTTAATCCCGTTTATCCACGCAGGCTCTCGCAGCGCGCGAGAATTGGTTGCGGTATTACCCGCGCGCATGACTTGCGGAATAATGAGCCGGCCGCTCAGAAAACAATGGCAAGCTACTGAGCGTAATCTTTTGCCAAGTGATCAACAATCAGTTAAGTGATGCTGATGTTGACAGCGATGTCCTGTAAAGAATGTACAAAACATATCAAACTAGCATCGTTGGCTCCATTGTTGACATCAAAAGAGGGGCGTGAACCTACTGACCTATCTACGTCTACCCTTTGTATTGTACTCGCCTACACCCCCCCCCCCTCTCCCATCTGTTACAATACGATAGCCTTGTTTGTCAACAGCCAGCATCCGATAGAAAGCTCTACATCTCAATAGCAGGATACGATAGCCTTGTTTGTCAACAGTCAGAATACAATATCCTTGTATCTCAATAGCCAGGATTCAACAACCGCTTACTTTAAAATCCGGGATTCAACAAAGTTCTACACGTTTCTATGAACAGGTTACAAATGACGTAGCACGTGTCTTCATATCGTATTATACCTCACACAGACAATCTTCTGTTATGCACAGCTCAGCACATCAAGACACACAGATTCTGACATTAGTGGATGGACCAATTATGGAATCAAGGCGACTGGCAGCTCAGGAGTGTTCAACATTGCGAATATAACTTTATGGAAGTAAATAGCATTCTAGAACTTACAAAGATACATAAAACATGAATTCTCAGACAGTCTTACAGTACGACCTCGCCAGCATCACGGTTGATTCCTCGCCTATTGATTCACCGGAATATGTCTATTGCTTCCCATAAGCGGCACAAGTGTTATTTGATTGTATCATTCCTTTATAGTCATTCAATTCTGCGCAGGAATTTATGAATGTTTGCAGTCGATTAATACATAATGTTAGTGTTCCTCATATTTCCGATCTGTACAACAGTAATGATTTAACGTTCAATTTAAACAATAGACGTTTGGCACATTTCTTCTAATTTTTGTTGACGTCCATATGATGTTCCCAGTGCCATGATGCCCCTCTTGCGCTGTGAATCTCTACTTTAATACCCCAAGCTCTTCTACATCGTTGTGTACAATGCTACTCAAACAGCGTTACGATTTCACCACTAGAAGTGATATTTCACTACGGTAGATCACATTTTCATTTGCTTGATTTTCATTTCTCATTATCTGTGTATTATCCATGTAGATTTCGGTGATCATTGTTGGGACACACCATCACATGTTCAGTGTATCTTGCCAGATTGTGCGCGTGGGGACGGAGAGTTCTGTCAAGTGAGGGGTCAAGAATATCCAGCTAGTCTGTGTTTTGCAAAAGGACATGTACCGTTATAATTGTAAAATTAGGAAAGCTACACACAGAAGAATATGTATAGCAAATGTGATATTGTGATACACACACAACTGGGTATTCTGCGTCTCTGCAGGGTCAAACAAATCATCTTTTTTTTTTTTTTGAGTGTCATACTTGATTTTGCAGAGAAACATCGCAGAAGAGAAGGCAGATGTCGATTGTATGTTCTTCTCTTTGTCTTGTGACCTGTCATATCTGATTGCCTCGATGTCTCTTTCACGCTATCTAGCAAACTGCGAGTCGTCCTCTTACCTTCTATCCCAATGTTCTCACACAGAAGGCTCTAGTCGTTGGTTAATCTTGTTCCTTTCTAACTATATGTCCGAACCATTTACACATTTGGTGTTCTATAAAGTCAATAATAGACTGGTATCCTTAAAATAGTTCTAAGTTTCTCATATGTCTCTCTGCCTCTTCTTGTTTTCCCGGCTTGCATTGTTTCATGTACATGTCATCTCATATGATGTGAATTTACGCCTGTGTGTTTCTTGGACTGTACATGCCCGGCATTGGTAACACAGTGTTGGGGCGATCTATCAGTTTCTTATGTGTGTGCATATTGCTAATTGGATGTTAAGGAACAAGTGCTATTGATAGTTGATGTGGCCCATGATCCGTGCTGATTAGCGTGGTGCTATCTCTAGATGGTGCAGGAAGCAGTTAGGGAATATTCCGTGTGCTCTGTGGTCTTCTATTTATTTACTATTATTTTAGATCGATAGATACATAATCACGTGATGATTCGAGATAATACCAATTCGATTGTGTATATATGTGAATGGGTATACGTGTATGTGTGTGTGTATGTGTGTGTGTGTGTGTGTGTGTGTGTGTGTCCGCGCACGTGTGTGTGTGTAAAGGTACATTATTTTAGAAGCAATATTAGCCTGATGGAACAAATACAAACACATCGTGCCCATCATTTACCGAATGCATACGAAGTCTTCTATATATCAACATTAATAAATTAACACGCATGGGCGGTCTTACCATACCACAAATAACCGTATTATACGAGGGTAAGTTAATAAGTAAGTCACAAATGGCTGTAGAAAAATAACTAACTATGATAAAAACTTGAAACAAGTTTATTGTTATACATACATTGTCCCTTTTTTTCTCAACATAATTTCCACCAACATTGATGTACTTATCCCATCGTTTTATCAGGACGAGCCCCAAAAGTTAGCCTGTCAGCGGCTCATGTCATACATCTGTTTCGTATCGTGACAGGTCGTGAACATATCAATACAGTCCAGTGACTCTAAATCATATGTTTAAACGTTTACTAAATACATCATAGGGTTATCTTAATATATTTACACAATCTGTATATAAACCCTCACTGCGCTCGTTCACTCATAACATATCACCTCAGCCCACACAACTAGCACACACGCAGTATCACAGGCTAACGCTCTCGCTGCTATCAAACAGTTATAATGCTCATCCAAATCACTCGCTCTGGCAATACAGTTCAATCATTCGTAGTCAACACTAGGACACATCCTCTCCTGATCACAGTCCAGTCTCATACCCCCAGGTTTCGTCCTAGGTCTAGCGTCACGTGGTCTCTGACCGCGTGCACTCTCAAGGTCCCCGAGTCTTTCAGGCTAGTCATGGTCTCTAATGCGTCTTAGGAAAGGGGTCTCGATCTGTCCTTCATCTCAGGTCAGTCTGTCTGCTACTAACTGTTGTCGTCCCTTACTGCAGTCCAAGGGTGACCTGTCCTGCCTAGTATTCTTATGTCCTATCTACTCTGTCCTGTCTCTGGCCTTTGTCCCAGGAAGTTGACACCTCCCAAACCGGCTGCATAGAACTGCGTGCCGCTCTCTGTGGCCACAGAATTGCGAACGCGATTCGCGAACTGCTTATCAGGCGTTCGAAACGCAGCAGCGACTAATTTGTGCAGCAGACCGTGTGGCGTTGTGTTATAATGTGTTGGAATGGGAGCCGGTCGTTCAGAACGCAATGGCAATCTACTGAACGTAAAATGTTCCTAGTACATCAAGAGCAGCTGACAAATGCTGGTGTTGACTGCAATGTCCTGCAAGGGATATGCAAAATTAAAAAAAAAGAACTGCGTGCTTTGTTTTCATTTGCCTGCCATCCTTCATAACTGTGTGACTTACTTATTGACTCGCCCTCGTAACGTTTTCTACTCAGCTATGCACCACTTTCCGGGAAATTGCTAGGGGCTAAGTCCACTGAAAACCCACCTTGGCGACATACATTTCGCGTGTGACTCCGAAGTTGAATGTGAAGTGAAAACGTGGTATAGAAAACAGAACACGCAGTTCTATGCAGCCGGTTTAGAAGGACTGATAAAACGATGGGATAAGTGCATCAATGTTTGTGGAAATTATGTTGAGAAATAAAGGGACAATGTGTGTATAAACATAAACTGGTTTCAAGTTGTTATCATATGTAGTTATTCTTCTACAGCAATTTGTGACTATCTTATTGACTTCCCCTCCTAAATACGCTTTTTTGTGATGTTGAAATATATTTGTATATATGTGTTAGCATTATACGACAATATGACTCATGACAGTCGACAAGACGTGTTTAATCAAAGTTTAGTCCAAGTTTAGGTGAAGTAGACATTCCATCGTGAGGTGTTCAAGTGGGGGAAGTCAATCAAACAGGAGGTATTTCTGTGAACACTTACGCTGGCTGTTGAATTCCTGGTATCGTTAGTCAGCTCGGGTGTACATCAGTACAGTAAATATCGCTTGTAACAAGCAGACAGGCACAGGCAGGTAAACATATGCGAATTACTGTATTTTCTTTTAATGTATAATACAGTGTATACATGTTATTTTACACAGCTACGGGAGTAGCGGTGCCGTAGTGGCTACATCCTCGCCTGCCGACCCTGTAGTCATTGGTTTGTGACCGCGTCGGTGTTGATTTTCAAAACTGACGGTAATTCTTAATTATTCTTCAAACGCCAGATAATATGACAGATATATGGTATTTATTTCTGTCTCTTCTCTTTTGCCTTTGTTAACAAATCTGAAATCTCTTGCTGGTATGTTGTTGACATGTCGAGTGTCATTTTCAATTGTCAACTGAAAATTATCTATAACGTATTCGTCTATGAAGACATGATTGCATTTGTGTTAATTATTATTTATAATCTAAGATCAGGGATTGACAGAAATAAAACGTGCTGAACGATTCGTTCCACAAATGGATGCTGCCAATTCATTGGACTGCCAGAGTAATTTACAAAGGTTGTCTGAAAGATGCTAATGAAATTATAGCATTATATACAACAATAGGAAAGAGGCAAATGACTTTATTTGGTCATGTGATGAGAAGAGAGGCATTGGAGACCATTAATGGGAATTGAGGCAGATGCAGACCAAGAGAAATGTTTCTGGGTGGGTTGAGACGGTGGCATGGAGGAATATCATCATCAGAGTTTATCCAGAACACCAAATACATAGATCTATGGAGAGACATGAACGCCTAAGCCAGCTGGTAGTTCAATTGACGATGATTATGATGATGATGATAACTGTGGTGCGGTCAAAATAATGATAGTTCGATCTATGATATCATTCAAAACTCATTACTGAAAAAGATGAAATAATTATAACTAAAATACCAAGCTATCCTCACTTCAGAGGCCACATACTGTATGGATATTTTGCCCTGGCCATGACGGAGTGTGGGGGGATGAACAGGTGATATGATGACAGGTAATGCACCTCTTGGTAAAAGGTTACGTATAAACGAGGGACCAGGTGGATAAGGCGGGGGAACAGATGGAGAATCAGTATGCGGAAAGAACGAGATTGCAGGGGATCGGCGGACGTTCTGGAATAATCGCAAACCTGAGAAGGAATACAGGGAGACCTTCCAATTAGATAGCGATGGGAACAATTTGTAGAATGAATCTTCGCTGGCTTTTTAACGAGGGGACGGAACGCGTATGGGAATGTCCTAAGTGGAGAGATGTCTGTTCTTAGATCAACTCAAGTCAACTCAAATATTACTTATAGTTTAAATATTTTTTATTTCAGGAAGTGGTGGTCAATTCTTGCCAACATGTTTTATCAGCTGGTATTTCTCATTATTATTATCAGCACTGCAGGTTCGTTGTATCTGTTAACGTTGTATCTGTTAACGTTGTATCTGTTAACGTTGTATCTGTTAACGTTGTATCTGTTAACGTTGTATCTGTTAACGTTGTATCTTCATTCCCGCTTCATTCATACCGTTTACATTTTCATTACCTGTTGCGTGATGTTTCATGCTCACTTCATGAAGACTTTCTTATTATTTATATATTTATTTATTTATTTATTTTGCATTTAATTTTACAAGACATTATAGTATGTCCACATTTGTTTGCCTTCATTCACGATCAATTATTTTGAAAACTGTCTGTTGCATCGTTATGAAATTTTTGCAGCCGTCTTATATTTACCCCCACCCAAGGAATATGTCTTTGATAGGTCCAAAAACAACTTAAATCATTGAAAGCGGCGACATTCCTTTGATGTTTTGCTTAACAACTAGTGATTTCTCGCTAAAAAAGTTATGTTTACGGTAATGGGGACCTGCATATTCAGATGACAAACAAAGGCGTATCCGGATTCGTATGGGAATGGGTGCAATGAAAGAAGTAGCTTACAATCGACAGGTCGGCTGCATTGCACCGGTTTTTTAAAATCCCATATGGCTCAGTTTCTTTCCGCAGCGCGGAAAGCGTCGCACAAAGCACGAACTCCGTAGCTCCAGCGACGACCCTCGGGAGTGTCCGAAAAAATGCACTCTTGAAATGAAGGACGTGGCCCGGAATCACACATACAACCTTCAATCCATCCTTTCTCCAATAGTCCTCTTCCTCTTTCAACACATGGTCCTGACGTTTTTTCCAGTAACTTTTATCAATATTTAATCCTGTTCCTCTGTACGCCACAAACAATTGTATTTACCAATTCACATGTAGATGCCAGGCCGTTTACATTGGCCGAACGGAGAGACAGCTTAACAAACGGGTGGCAGAACACATACCTCAATGGGTCAACAAGATACAACACACAGGAGATGATAGCCACGAGGAGCCGACACACCGGAAGCTCCCGGCGTCTTCAATCGGCAGGCACATTGTCGCCAGTCGCCATGTTGTGTCCAGAGAGACTGCATTTCGCGTGTTATTTAGAACACAGAATACTCGCTTGTTAAAATTTGCAGAAGCAATTATGATCTATCAACGCAAGCCAGAATTGTGTAAACAGAAAGACATGTTAGTCAGCTTAAAATTACCGTGGTAGACAATCGACATTACTGTGCGAAATTGTGTATATTTCAACTTGAAGGATTTATCTAGTTAATTTCACGTAAGTTGTGTGAGTTCTGCAGTATGTACCTGACGAGATGCAGCGAAATATGCCAGGCAATAAATCGTGCAATCTATTGTTTGTGTCTTCGTTATTCAAATATTTAATAGCGCGGACAGTCAGACAGACAGACAGACAGACAGACAGACAGACAGACAGACAGACAGACAGACAGACAGACAGACAGACAGACAGACTGACAGACAGACAGACAGACAGACAGACAGACAGACAGGCAGGCAGGCAGGCAGGCAGGCAGGTAGGTAGGTAGGTAGGTAGGTAGGTAGGTAGGCAGGCAGGCAGGTAGGTAGGTAGGTAGGTAGGTAGGCAGAAAGGTAGGTGGGTGGGTGGATGGCTGGCTGGCTGGCTGACTGGGTGGGTGGGTCGGTCCTAAGGTCCGTCGGCCGGCCGGCAGGCAGGCAGGCAGGCAGGCAGGCAGGCAGGTAGGCAGATAGATAGATAGATAGATAGATAGATAGATAGATAGATAGATAGGTAGGTAGGTAGGTAGACAGACAGACAGACAGACAGACAGACAGACAGACAGACAGACAGACAGACAGACAGACAGGCAGGCAGGCAGGCAGGCAGACAGACAGACAGACAGACAGACAGACAGACAGACAGACAGACAGACAGACAGACAGACAGACAGACAGACAGACAGACAGACAGACAGACAGACAGACAGATAGATAGATAGATAGATAGATAGATAGATAGATAGATAGATAGATAGATAGATAGATAGATAGATAGATAGATAGATAGATAGATCCCCGCCAGAAGCCGGGCCTTCTCAGCTAGTTTATTTATATAATCACGTTTCATGAAAGAACCCCCATTTGGAGACACCTCTGAATCTTCGCGCTGTTTGTTTCAAAACGGATATCACGTGAAAATTTCAAAATCTGCCGGGACGTCTCTTGGTGAAGCTGTTATACTGTTAAAATCATGGACGTAATCTCTAACTCGTAATTAATATACCGCATGTAAACTAACTTTGAAATCTGCTGTAAAATCTCCAGAACAAAAAATTTTTTGTTGGGTGGACATAATGATAAGGTTATATACTAAATCTCATCATTTTCCTTCAGTTCGTTACTGAGATATTGAATTTTATATTGAGGCAACCAAAAAAACACACACTATAGCAGCAACACCAACATGTGTGCCGCTGTGATCGCTTGACAAGTTTACTTTCAGTAGTTTGCTATTACTTTATGAGCGACCGGCATAGGTACCAACGCGAAACCAACGCAACGTGGTCTGCTGCCAAATAATGCACATCTGTGTTTCGAACGTGGGTATATGGGATTACGTACCGCGTCCGCAACCCCTTCGCCAGTAAAGTTACCAAGGCGGCGAGAACCGCTACAGCGCAGGTTACGTTACTGACGAGAATATACGGGATTACGGATAGTTGTAGTTATAATTGCAATTGTTATTAAAATGCCACGTGGGCCCTGAACTTCTTCCTTCACATTCTGAAATCACTAACAAATAAATGTGATTTACAAAAATACTTCATAGGAAACCAA
Source organism: Cepaea nemoralis (assembly GCA_014155875.1). NCBI lineage: Eukaryota > Metazoa > Mollusca > Gastropoda > Stylommatophora > Helicidae > Cepaea > Cepaea nemoralis. Next base: position 569,763 of record JACEFZ010015257.1, read on the forward strand.
ACGGTTTCACGTCGTATAATACTCGTCTAACATCACATTTTCTAAAATAATGTTTCAAACAAAATAATCTATTACTCAACACTCACACGGCAGAACTCTTTTGCCATCGCCATTTCGACTTTTCGATCCGTTTTGTTCATGTGAAATGAATGTAAAACAGCATCATAGATGTAGATTGTGTTGCTTCTTATTGCGTTCAATCACTGCATGCGATCTCGCTAAACGCATGCTGCATGCTTAAAACTGGAATGAACTCACCCGTCAGTGTACTATGTCTCATATATGACCACTTTGTGTTTCCTTGTTTATGTGAGATTTAAGTCTGTTGATTGATAACGAACAGTATCCACGGTGAAAGTTGGTTGAAATACTTCTTTATTATTTTATGTATCTCGCGCAGTGTGTGCACTCTGACAGACCGCTGTTTGTCCTTCTTTTGGTGTTTAGTTCAATCCATTTCACCTGTTTTGAGATGCCCTTCCAGTATGATATGAACATGAATTGTGTGACTCTTAATGTGGTGGACATATTTCACTTGGCTTGTTATTATTTCACATACTACCTTCCTTTTAATTCCCACACTTCAACGACCACTGTATGTGATTACGGTTGGTTCTGTTAACTGTGAGGTAGTCTTCTATATATCCACAAGTTCAGGGGCTAGGTGTGACATTTTGAGAACGCCTTTAATGCCTATGTTACTGGACTATTTTAACACAATAAAAGTAAAGGATAATTTGCTTCCCCTTGTGTCGTAATGAGTGAGTGGTGTCATCCCACAGATGTTTATAAAACATTTGGCATTCTTTTGGCGATGTGGTTCATGTCATACTGGCTGCCTTTAATTTAAATCCAGAATATTTCGAGGCAGATGTGTTAGGCGGGATCCACGCAGGGACCCATGTCAATTAAACACATCTCCGCTTCAATGGGGATTTGAATACATGACCACCGGCACACAAGGAATCCCACAAGATTCAGAGTTACCACGGTTAGCGTCTCATCTCATCATGTTCCTCTTGTACCTTGCGGTGTCGAGGTGAAGTATAAACAGTGGGAGAGTGCCCGCTTATGCGCTTCATGTATCGATTTTCCCAGTGACTCTGTTATTCCCCGCTTCCATCGTTTACGTGGTCGGCCTATTCCTCTGCTTCCCTCTGGTCTATACATCATTGCTTGTTGTGGTATACTGTTACATGGTAACCTACTTACATAGCCAAACCATGGCCTTCTAATTACGATTAACGTAAATGTTGAAAATGTTAAAAAACCTTTGACATTTCTCGTTGTTTACTGAATTGCTTATCTCTGTTTAAACCCATATAACGTAGCATCTCTAATAGGCCTTGAGCACTCATCACCCTCACTGGCTTACTCCAGTGGGGTGTCCTGTGCGTAACTTCGCCCCAACTACAATTATTCGACATTGCCCTTTATCATAAACAAGAAGTCACGACTCTGATTATAACTTGTGCACATTTGCTATCCTATCTCGAAACCATATGAATTGTGGTTTTCCGATTCTCTGCCTCACCGATGCACTACTTTCCAACAGTTTATTTTTCTAGGCTAATTTCTTACCTGTCTACACTAATGTCTTTGTAAGCATTCTCTTAATAATCAATCGTTGCAACATTAACATTGATGGCTATTTACCTAGACATTGCCGGATTGAAATACCAGATAATAATGCAGCAGGGATAGAGATCAAGCATAGCAACAACCAAAACCCTGACTAATGCTAATGTTAGTTCTGACTATGAGCTACCAATGACAATACTGCAAGTTTATCTCAGAACATTCAACTGATTAAATAATAAAAACCATAAGGTAAGATTAGAACAACAGACCAGGAGAATATACAATAGATGTAAGAAAGTGATTGTTGATGACACTCAAAGAAGAGATGACACCGGCTGAGTTAGCCATAACTAACACGTGATAGAGTCAAATTGGCAATAAGCAAACTAACAAAACATGGAAATCACCGGTATGTGATCAACTTATAGCAGTTTATACAGCTATAGTTCATTTATGTTTGTCTACCCCAATATAAAATTCCATATCTCAGTAACCAGCTGAGAGAAAATGATGTGATTTAGCATATAACCTTATCATGATGTCCACCCAACAAAACCATTTTTGTTCTAGAGATTGTACAGCAGATTTCAAAGTTTGTTTATATGCGGTATATAATTTACGGGACAGAGATGAAGTGCACATGATTAGAAGTATTATATCTTTACGAGGAAACATTAGCGTTCAATAGTAAATTTTCACGTTTTTCACGTTACGAAAAGAGCCTTGAGAAGTGAAACAGGGAGTGTTCAGTGGTGTCGCAGTATCTTCAGAGGTGTGTCATTAATGTGGGTCCTTTCATATAAGGCTTCACGGTTAGAAAGTACAATCATTGGCACCTTGCCGTCTTGACAGACGATAGTTTGTGCTTTAAAAAGGCAAAATAACTTTTAACTATGGCGGTAGCGAGTGTGACTGATAAGGCTAATTTGCGCTGTAAATGTCCGTTCACAGTGGGTGCATGTGAACACGTGGCCATTTCCACCATCATGCACCATCTTACGTCTCAAACGCTTGGTGTGTGACTTTTCTGCAATAATTTTCTCCTTTGACTTTATTCCATTTCTGATATTTGCCCTCCATGCAACACGTTCAGCGGCGACTTGCTCCCAATGTGCATTATCAATGCCTGTATCAATCATGTCCCGCTTACACACATCTTTGTATCGTAGTAGAGGCCGACCCTGAGATCTCTTACCCATCTGTAATTCACCAAAAAAGATATCCTTTGGTATTCTACCATCATCCATCCTCCTAAGATGTCCTATCCATCTAAGTCTACGAAGACTGAGCATGGAATAAACTGTCACACACCCTGATCTTTCCAATACTTCAGTATTTGTGATTTTGTCTTGCCACTTAATACCAAGAATTCTTCGCAGACACCGCATATGAAAGCTGTTTAAATTGTTCTCTTGGTGTGAGTAAGTTGTCCAGGTTTCACTGCCATAGAGAAGAGTACTAAGGACACAGGCTTGATAGACAAGGACTTTTGTTTTGGCAGTAAGCTTCCTGTTCTCCCAGACTCTTTTTCTTAACCTGTTCATTGTTGTTGCTGCCTTACCAATCCGGATGTTGATTTCCTGATCTAGGGATAATTTGCTATTACCACTGATCCTAGATATGTAAAATGGTCTACTATCTCTAGTTCGGCGTCGTCAATAAAGATTGATGGTACCCCATGTGCACCTTGTGACATAATCTGTGTCTTCTTTTTGCTAATTGTTAAGCCAAATTCAGAACAAGCATTGGAGAATGCAGATAGTAGACATTGCAATTCTTCCTCAGAGTGGGTCGTAACTGCAGCATCATCTGCAAAAAGCAACTCTCTGATCAGTACCCTCCTAATTTTGGTCTTAGCCTTCAATCTCTGAGCATTGTAGAGGCCGCCATCTGAGCGTGAGTGAATGTATATACCACCATCCTGATCACGAAATGCATATTTCAGTAGAAGTGAAAAGTATATTCCAAAGAGGGTGGGAGCTAGTACACAACCTTGCTTAACTCCACTCTTGATTTCAAATTCTTCAGAAGTTGCACCATCAAACTTGATTATACCCTTCATGCCTGTGTGGAACGATTCCACAATGGACAGAAGAGTTGGTGGGCAGCCAATCTTCTTTAGTGCCTTGAACAGACCCTCACGACTGACCAAATCAAATGCCTTTGTGAGGTCGATGAAGGCAATAAACAGTGGTTGATTCTGTTCACGGCATTTTTCTTGCATTTGTCGCAATGAGAATATCATATCAGTGGTAGACCGGTTCTGTCGAAAGCCACACTGTGATTCGGGGTAGACTTGATCTCCTAGGACTTGAAGTCTGCGCAGAACAATTCTGGCAAATACTTTTCCAACAATACACAGAAGTGAGATACCCCTATAGTTGTTGCAGTCGCTCCGATCGCCCTTGTTCTTGTACAGTGTTATGATGCTTGAATCTTTGAAATCCTGTGGGACTTGTCCTTCACGCCAGCATAGCTCTATTAGCTGGTGGATCTGTATAGTGAGTGTGTCTTGCCCACTCCTGATAACCTCTATTGGAATCCCATCCTTACCTGGAGCCTTGCCAGATGCAAGTTCATTTATAGCACACTTAACTTCTGTTATGGTGGGAAGTGTGTCCAGGTGGTCAAGATTTGGTAGAGCCTCTATGGCGTTGAGGGCATCATCCGCTAGTTTGGTCTCACTTGAGTAAAGCTCCAAATAGTGCTCTACCCATCTGTCCATCTGCTGTTTCTTATCAGTGATGACTTCTCCAGTCAAGGTTTTCAATGGTGCACTTCTTTTGATCACTGGACCACAGGCTTTCTTTATTCCTTCATACATGCTTCTTATGTCTCCCTTATCACTTGCGATTTGAATGGACTCACATAACTTGATCCAATAATCATTTGCACACTGCCTGGCAGCCTTTTGCACATCCTTCCTAGCTTGCCTTAGCTCACTCAGAGTGTTACGCGTTGGTCTTTCCTTGTTTCTTAAGAGAGCTTTCTTCTTCTTATCAATCAAGGGCTGCAGAGTCTCGCTGTTGGCCGCAAACCAGTCCTGCCTCTTATGATCCGCAGTGCCGTAAACCCCTACGGCAGTTTTATAAAGAGTTTCCTTAATTTGACCCCACTTTTCATTTACTGTACAATTTTCTGGTGTATCAGTGAAAGCGTCTTCAAGTTGCTGTTGAAACTGAAAGCACTTTTCAGGATCATGAGTGTTAATAATATTAATCCTGGGGCTAGATTTGTGTTTAGCTGTGTAGATTCTCTTTGGTCTCAGTCTAACCCTTGCAACAACCAAAGAATGATCCGTATCACAGTCAGCACTGTGGTAACTACGAGTCAATGATATATGGTTCAGATGTTGTCTCCGTGTGATGATGAAGTCCAGCTGGTGCCAATGGCCGGATCTTGGATGTTTCCATGTGACCTTATGCATCTCTTTTGTTTTAAAAAAGGAGTTTGTAATACATATGTCATTTCTAGTGCAATGCTCCAGCAGCCTTTGCCCATTATCATTCATGCGACCGATGTTGTATTTTCCAAGGCACACTGGCCATGAACTCGAGTCCTTGCCCACACGAGCATTGAAATCACCGAGCATATAAATGTAGTCAGATTTTGGAACTGCCTTGATCACGGAGTCTAACTCCTCATAGAACAAATCCTTCACATCATCAGAGGAATCGAGTGTCGGTGCATATGCAGTAATAATGGTGGCAAACCCACAAGAGGTTGCCAAGCGCAGGGATAATAGTCTTTCATTTCCTCCTGCTGGAATTTCAATCATTCCCAGTAGCGAATTCTTCACTGCAAAGCCCACACCGTGTTGCCTTTTTTCTGCCTGCCCTCTACCCTTCCAGAAAAAGGTGTAGTTGTTTTCCCTGAGTGACCCTTCCTCAGCGAGGCGAGTCTCCTGCAGGCCAGCAATATCAATGTTAAGACGATTGAGTTCGGCATCAATCACAGCCGTTTTTCTCACATCGTCAATATTGGTCAAGTCAGTGGAAAATCCTGGACACATGGTTCTCACGTTCCAGGTTGCAAGCCGTAGCTTGTGGTTTCTATTTTTATTTTTGTTTGTACCTGGTGCATTGGTTTTACAGCCTGCGATTCAGATTTTGTCCTAGCCCCAAGCACCCATTGAAGCAGGCAGGCTGTGGCGGATCAGCACCCAATTGGCTGGGGGCTGCCCAGCTTGAGGCGGGCGGTAGCTGATCAGTGACACCTATAGGTGTCTCCCACCGTCAGAGGCAACGCGTGGCGCCCCATGTCTACGCCAACTGACAAGGACTTATAACCCGTAACAGTTGCCTCTCGCTTTGATTCCGAGACCAGTTAAGACCAGGGATGGAGTTATTGCCTCTCCATAGCACAAAGCCTGGGCTAAAATATAGAGATCATGTGTTGCCCATGCAGCATGATCCCTCTCTCGGCCTGCCTAGTTCACTCCAGAGGAAAGGTAACACCCCTACATCTGGAACAAGACAAGCTGCAGAAGCTGCCGGATCAGCAAAGCAATGCTCTAACTGTCCGCCTGTCGGAGCTTCGATCCTAGACCAGTTGCCAACCAAGGCTTAGGGCCTGGTCTGCCCTGCCATGACAATTTTGTCTTTAGCTTGCATTTCCTCGCACCAGGGTAAGGCTTGTACCCTCCCAATTGCGCTCTTCCGCCCGAAGCCGTTGGCACAATGTGGGGTGTCGGGTTTGGTAAGCGCCGCCCAACGTTCGGCGCTAACAGAAACCAGGTAGTACCGTCTACTGTTATACGGTAGCTCAGTCATATCTGACTAAGACCTGACCTGTTAGAAAGTACAAGGGAGGTAGAAATATCATTTGCGAGCAACCGCATTTAGGAGCCACGATAAGCAAATACCTACGTGAAATAAGGGAAATTCGCAAATAAAATTATGACATAGTGTATTTGGATGAAATCTGGATCAATGCGCACCACTCAAGTGAAAAGGAATGGCAATCAGTGGACGGAAAGATAACGCGATTAGTGTCCAGTAGTAAAGGCCAGCGTTTCGTCATAGCTGGTAGTACTCAAAATGGTTTACTACAGAATGCTGGACTCGTGTTCGTATCAAAGCATACAGACAATAGGGATTATCATAATGAGATGAATGGCAATGTATTTAGCGATTGGCTCGAGAATACAGTGCTTCTATCCCTAGATAGACCGTCTTGTCTAATTATGGATAATGCATTATATCACAATGTAGTTGCCCAAGAAGACAAAATACCTATGGCATTGATGCATGACAAGGCAGACGTGGTTGCGGCCTTGTGGGAGCACGTGTACACCCCGGATGAGCAAATGGATTACCATAGTCTGGTAAGAATGAGGCAGCGAGGAGTGACGAGGGAATCTGGCCGAGGCGCGAAGCTCAGAGGAAAGGCGAGATTGCTACTGGAATTATTGGTGTTGGAAATCTTCGCTGGCTGCTGAGGATGGGGACGGAACGCTTATGGGAATGACGCGAATGCTGTGATGCCGATTTCAATATCAATCAATCAATCAATCTATTCAAATTTTCTGACGTCAAGATACTAACTCAGACCGCGCTATTAAAAATTGATAAAAGTTGCTGGAAAAAATGTGAGGACCATGTGTTGAAAGAGGAAGATTACTATAGGAGAAAGGATGGATTGAATCTTATGCAACCGATAGCAATCATCAACCTCCTGGAATAGTCCGACACCGATTAAGGTCTGGGCAGATCACATCCACATGCACACCTACTGGGATATTTTGCTCCACATATTCAGAAAAAAATTGCCGGTCCTAAACATCACAGCATCAGCACAATGTCAATGGCAACAGTTTTATTCCACAGTGATGAATTTATAATTCCGCAAGCCCTCAGCGGTGACAAACAACTGGTATTGAAAAAAATAAATAAAAAACAAATACACTAAACGCATTAAATACCAACAGAAAAGTAATATTGCTGTGGAAACTGACATATTGTGGCATAACAAGAAATGTGAGAGCAAACACGATGTCAAATTAGGGGACAACACACGTGCATATGAATCAATCTATAAACTTCAATGAAAAGAGGACCAACATCTTGGTCGTTAAGAAGAAAGTCCCACTACAGAGACACTGACAACTATTTTCATAGTGCAAAACAGGTAATCACGTTCCGTCTCTGAACAGTAAACAGCAGAGTAGACAATCTTTCACGAAGACTCAAAGCGAGTCTGTAACCCATGTGTACGTGTGAACAAACTACACAGACAGCTGAACAGATCCCTAAATTGGACTCATGATGACTAAATTGCGGTATCATTTCTGGTCACTCCATACGCACATTAACGCACAGCTCTTTGGAAGCTTTCACGAACTCAATATAAAAAGCTAAATGCATTCTAGTAACATGCATACTTGTGTACAATTATTAACCAGCAGCTAAAGAAACAAGAAGGAAATGAAAAATAAGGTAAGAAATATATTCCTTCTACTTTCCTGTCAATTTACACATTATTTACCCATGCCTCTGTAAATTCTCTGTCTTTAATAATATTACACATTGCACCCATCTCGGGTGTCTCCGTGGTGAAGTTGTCAAGCCGTCTGACTCGGGCTCCGAAGGTTGTATGTTCGATTCCTTCATTTCACGAGTGCATTTTTTCGGAGACTCCCGAGGGTCGTCGCTGGAGCTACGGAGTTGGTGCTTTGTGCGATGATTTCCGCCCTGCGGAAAGAGACTGAGCCATTTGGGATAAAGACCAAGTGCAATGCAGTCGACCCTGTCGACTTTTAAGCTACTTTTTTTATTGCACCCACTCCCATACGAATCTGGCTACGCCTTGTACTTGTGTCCTTACCAGAAATAACGTGGTTTACTGTAGGACTAATTTGCTAGCCAATTGTCCTGCACAGACTTCAAGTCCTGGGAGATCAAGTCTACCCCGAATCACAGTGTGGCTTCCGTCAGAACCGGTCTACCATTGATATGATATTCTCATTGCGACAGATGCAAGAAAAATGCCGGGAACAAAATCAGCCACTGTTTATTGCCTTCATCGACCTCACAAAGGCATTCGATTTGGTCAGTCGTGAGGGTCTGTTCAAAGCACTAAAGAAGATTGGCTGCCCACCAACAATTCTGTCCATTGTGGAATCGTTCCACACTGGCATGAAGGGTATAATCAAGTTTGATGGCTCAACTTCAGAAGAGTTTGAAATCAAGAGTGGAGTTAAGCAAGGCTGTGTGCTATCCCCCACCCTCTTTGGGATATACTTTTCACTTCTACTGAAATATGCCTTTCGTGATCAGGATGATGGTATATACATTCACTGACGCTCAGATGGTGGCCTCTATAATGCTCAGAGATTGAAGGCCAAGACCAAAATTAGCAGGGTACTAATCAGAGAGTTGCTTTTTGCGGATGATGCTGCAATTACGACCCACTCTGAGGAAGAATTACAACATCTACTATCTGCATTCTCCAATGCTTGTTCTGAATTTGGTTTAACAATTAACAAAAAGAAGACACAGATTATGTCACAAGGTGCACATGGTGTACCATCAATCTTTATTGACGACGCCGAACTGGAGATAGTAGACCATTTTACATATCTAGGATCAGAGGTAAATAGCAAATTATCCCTTGATCAGGAAATCAACATCAGGATTGGCAAGGCAGCTACAACAATGAACATGTTAGCAAAAAGAGTCTGGGAGAACAGGAAGCTTACTGCCAAAACAAAAGTCCTCGTCTACCAAGCCTGTGTCCTTAGTACTCTTCTTTATGGCAGTGAAACCTGGACAACTTACTCACGCCAAGAGAAACGTTTAAACAGCTTTCATATGCGGTGTCTGCGAAGAATACTTGGTATTAAGTGGCAAGACAAAATCACAAATACTGAAGTATTGGAAAGATCAGGTTGTGTGACGGTGTATTCCATGCTCAGTCTTCGTAGACTTAGATGGATAGGACACGTTAGGAGGATGGATGATGGTAGAATACCAAAGAACATCTTTTTTGGTGAATTACAGACGGGTAGGAGATCTCAGGGTCGGCCTCTACTACGATACAAAGATGTGTGTAAGCGGGACATGATTGATACAGGCATTGATAATGCACATTGGGAGCACGTCGCCGCTGAACGTGTTGCATGGAGGGCAACTATCAGAAACGGAATAAAGACAAAGGAGAAAATGATTGCAGATAAAGCACACACAGAGCGTGAGAGACGTAAGATGATGCAAAATGGTGGAAGTGACCATGTTTTCACATGCACCTACTGTGGGCAAACATTTGCAGCAAGAATTGGCCTTACCAGCCACACTCGCCACCGCCATGGATCGTAGTTATTAAGCCTTTTTAAAGCACAATGTACCAAACTATCGTCTGTCAAGACGGAAAGGTGCCAATGTAATTTGCTAGCGTGAATTCACTACATTTTCTCCAAAACATCAAAGAAATGTTGCCGCTTTGAATGATTTAAGTTGCTTTTGGGCCTATCAAAGACATATTCCTTTTCGTGGGGGTAAATATAAGACTGCAGGAAAAATTGCATAACGATGCAACAGTTTCAAAATAATTGATTGTGAATGACGGCATTCAATTCCGGGCAGACTATAGTGGAGAACACAAGTGTGAAATGTATTATTAATTATGTACAAAGAATTCTGGTACACAGACATATAAACACTCCTATCGATGAGAACAATGTGAGATCTTAATATACAAAATCGCCACATGAAAGAATAGCAATACTTGCTGAAATTCTCCTTTGATAAAACAAGCAAGTAAACTTGTATTTAAAATGAGCTGGTAATACCCTAGCTACAAGCACCGGTAATAAGAGGTGAGTCGATAACCGACATCACAGCATTCGGAACATCATACGTGTTCCTTCCTCACCTTAAACTTCCAGCGAGTCCAAATACTAATTATATGATTTGTTATCTGATTATGTATCCGTATGACCTTTCCTCGGAGCACTGAGTTGCTACCAGAAACTCTGATCACTCCCAGTAGATGTACAATGGGGGTTTGGGGCCAAAAGGGTCGGGGCACCACAGGAGCGCCAAAAGAAAGCCCCCTAGGGACCCAACCCCCGGGGGCCCCACCCCCAGGGCCCCGGGGCGCGACCGCCCGACCGGGCCGTCCTCTGTATCCCGGAGCGCACTCGGGCGACCGAGCCATCGATTTAGAGTGTATCATCTACAGACATACCAAGATGCGCACCGCGAAGAACAGTTGTAACTATAGCGTTATTTTCGGCAGGGCAACCGCGAGTGCGAGCAACCATAGTCTTGTTTTTTTTTTGTCCTACCTACTAGGGACCCGCAAATATAGTAGGAACGATGGGAGCCAACAGCATACGATTGTATCGGGGAGCCGGTTGCACTAGGAGTCTATCGTGCTAGGGGCTCGTTGCAATGGGTGGTTGTTGTATCTATAGTCTGTTGCGCTAGGGGGCCGCCGTCTCTGTACTCTCTATCGTTGTTGTCTGTTGCACTAGGGCGTGCCATCTCTACGGTCTCTGTGTTTGGGTGTCTGTGTGCGTCTGTGTGTCTCTGCGTGCGTCTCCGCCTGTGCATGCCTCTGTGTCTGCGTGCGCCTGTGTGTGTCTGTATGCGTCTCTGTGTACCTGTGTCTCTGTGTCTGTATGTGTGCCTGTGTCTGTCTGCGCATGTCTCTGTGTGTCTGTGTGCGTCTCTGCGTGCGTCTGTGTCTGCGCGTGTGCCCGTGTGTCTCTGTGTGCCAGTGTCTGTGTGTGCCTGTGTGTGTCCCTGTGTGTGCGTGTGTCTGCGTGCCCGTGTCTCTGTCTGTGTGTCTGTATGTGTGCCTTTGTGTGTCTTCGCGCGTCTCGATGTGTCTGTATGTGTGTCTGGGTGTCTGTGTGCGTCTGTATCTGTGTATGTGTCTGTGTGTGTGTGTATGCCTGTGTGTGCCTGTGTGGCTCTGTATGCCAGTGTCTGTGTGCGTCTCTGTGCGTCCGTGCGTGTGCCTATGTGTGCGTCTCTGTGCGTCCGTGCGTGTGCCTATGTGTGCGTCTCTGTGCGTCCGTGCGTGTGCCTATGTGTGCGTCTGTGTGCGTCTCTGTGCGTCCGTGCGTGTGCCTATGTGTGCGTCTCTGTGTGTCTGTGTGTGCGTGCCTGTGTCTGTGTGTGTCTGTGTGGCTCTGTGTGCTAGTGTGTGTGCCTGTGTGTGTCTATGTGGCTCTGTGTGCCAGTGTCTGTGTGCGTCTCTGTGCGTCCGTGCGTGTGCCTATGTGTGCGTCTCTGTGTGTCTGCGTGCCTGTGCCTGTGTGCGCCAGTGTCTACGCCTCTGTCGCCTCTGCCGTATCTGTCGGCTCTGTTGTGTGTGTCTGTCCGCCTGTGTGTGTCTGTCTGTGTGTGTCTCTGTGCGTCTGTGTGTGTCTGTCTGTGTGTGTGTCTGTCTGTGTGTGTCTGTCTGTGTGTGTGTCTGCGCGTCTGTGTGTGTCTGTCTGTGTGTGTCTGTCTGTGTGTGTCTCTGTGCGTCTGTGTGTGTCTGTGTGTGTCTCTGTGCGTCTGTGTGTGTGTGTCTGTGTGTCTGTCTGTGTGTGTCTGTCTGTGTGTGTCTCTGTGCGTCTGTGTGTGTCTGTGTGCCTATGTCTGTCTGTATGTTGGCGTCTGCGCCTCTGTTGTCGCCCCTGCCGTCTCTGCGATCTCTGTCGTTTGTGTGTCTATGGACGCCTGTGTGTGTCTGTGTGCCTATGTCTGTATGTGCCTGTCTGTGTGCCTATGTCTGTATGTCTGTGTCTGTGTGTGTCGGTGCGTGTATGTGTGGCTGTGGGTGTCTGGGTACGCCTGTGTCCGCGCCTCTGTTGTCGGCTCTGCCATCTCTACGATCTCTGTCGCCTGTGTGTGTCTGTGGGTGCCGGTCTGTATGTGTCTATGTTCGCCTGTATGTCTGTGTGTCTATGTGTGCCTCTGTTGCCTCTGCCGCCTCTGTTGTGGCCTATGCCGTCTCTGCCGCCTCTGTTGTGGCCTCTGCTGTCCCTGTCGCCTCTGTTGTCGCCTCTACCGGCTCTGTCGCATCTATTGTCGTCTCGGTTGTCTCCTCTGTTTTCGTCTCTGTTGTCTCCTCTATTGTCTCTGTCTCCTTTGTTGTCTCCGTCTCCTCTATTGTCTATCTGTCGTCTCTGCCACCTCTTTTGTCTCGTTGCCTCTGTTGTCGCCTCTTTTTCGCCTCTGCCGTCTATATCTCTACCGTCTCCATTCTCTCGACCGTCTCCTCTGTGGTAGGATCTGGCTGGATAGAATTCGGTGGCTATGCAATAGTGCAATACTTCCACACCACAGATGCATCGACCATCTAGGGAGCAACCCGGACACCCAACAATTCTGGAGACACCCCTAATTAGACACATACAACATGCAGGCACAAATCGCATGCATCCTAGTGCAAGCAACCATGTCGATACAAGCAACATTCGAGAGTATGGGTCTCCGCGCCGAAAAGGCCGTAGCACGCCACCTTCTCCTCGAAAACGCCTACGAGAGCAACCTCATGCCCACATTGCGAAAGTCTACTACTTGGAGGACAACCTCGGTCGCACACACCTCCAACCCCTCGATGGACTTCCAGTCTTTGTCGACGATCTCTACGCGTTCGGCTATCTACGCCGCGAAGACTGTGTGGCCAGGGGTGGAAGTCTTTGCTGCACCACCGGGGAGAACGGCAACGCCAAGCTGGTAGTCGCAGACATCTCCACCGCCGCCCGCAAAAGCTTTGGGAAGAGCTCCAGATGGTAGCCCCCGCGGGCACATCCAGGCCTCTATTGTCCACACAGTTGGAACCCACAACACCGCTGCTGGTAGAACAATTCGGGCCGCCATCGCGCGGATAGAGAGCGATACCCACTGTAGGGTCCTGCAGAAGTGGCGAGAGATATACCCCAACACCACACCCGGCGCTATCTTTGTAGCCAAACTAGATGTGTCCGAAATTCCTATGGCCGAGCTACTGGCCGAGCTGCCGAGCTTCGAACGCCAGCTACTCGCCCACGGCTATGGTATCTACTGCATCGACTATACACAGGATTTCTCTGGCGTTCTCGACCGCCAGGCGTTGGTGGAACACCTACGAACGAACCACAACTTCCGCGAGCAGGGGAGCCTAGCCACGGCCATAGGAGACGACATTCCCACAATTCTCGACAACACCAACAGTGTAGGACGACACGTATGCACCTGGGTCCAGAGCTGCGAGGATGGGTACACGACCCGCACCAAGATATACAACAAAGTCGTCTCGAACTTCGAGGCTGGCGAAATCCGCGAATCGTTTGGCGGACATCTAGCCGACTATGCCGACTGCCCCAACCAACACCTCCGCCAAACATTCCAACATCCAGACACCCAAGCGCGCGGTTGTACCCGTATCGAGGTGTCGCTATATGCCTGCCGCGGGCGCGCTCTGTCGGCGAAAACCGCCACCGAGGTCCTACAAGAAGCGCTAGCCTTGGTCTCGCCACCAACGGGTGGATTGTTTGTTGTACAGCCGCCCGCCAAACAATGGGAAAAACTTGCGACATGTCTCGATCGCTGCTTGGTTCTGGCCGACCGCCCACAGGGGGAAATCTACGTGGGGTGGTACGCCCACACCACCACCGGACGGCTATCGGGTGTTCGAATCCGCCCCACCCAGGAAAAGGTCGACAACGATGCAACCTGGGAGCGGGCGGTACAGTGGGCCGCAGCAGACTTTGGCTTTCGCGCTTGTCCAATCTTTCGTCTCGACATTCTAGAGGCCAAAGCCGAGACAGGTGTGGAACTCGCACCTCTCCGCTGCTACACCAAGGACAAAGATGCAAAAACCATCCTAGCCGCCAGCAAGAGACCAACTGCACTCCACCCCAATGGCCCACCCCTCCAGACCATGTTTCCAGAGACCCCAACCGTTTCCTGGACCTGGAGGAGCAAGAAGTGCCAAGCAGTCGGTGTGGAGGTATCCTCTTTCGAGCTGGAGGAGGTACCCCAAATCGGCCAAGAACGTGTTGTCTCTCTCCTTTCGACCAGAGCTCGCGAAGACTGTCTCCTACAAATCCAAGATGCTGCCGCGGCCGAAGCCTGGCGCCGCCGTATGTGGGAGGAGCAGGAGGCGGAAGTACAGAGACGAGCCGTGGAACTCGAACGACTGCGCCAATATGCAACGGCTAGCAAGATATACAAAGAAAGGTCGAAGCATATATACGAGCAGGTGGTATTGGGACTGCAAGGAGGCACAGAGAAACTGTCCGCGATGGTGGGTCGTCTGGAAATCCTCGGGTATAGGCGACAGGGACAAACACTCCCCAGAGCTGTTGTGTACAAAGATGGAGAAACTACACCCAGCGCCGTATGGGCCACCAAAGGGTTGGAGAAGCTTCTCGCTGCGGCCGAAAATTGTTTCGATTGCCGTATAGACCACCACTACAACCGCACAACTTTCTGGCTCCCAGCCATTGGATCGAAGGGGATCTCCAAGCTGGATATCGATGTACTTCCAGCCCAAACCTTCTACAACGAAGATTGTCGACAGATACACTGGAACAAAATCCAAGTCGTCTGTGCCCCAAAACCCGAGCAACTAGCACTCCTCCAACAGATAGCGAGTGTAGCCGACGAACAGACGGCTCGTCTACAAGAGCTGGAGGCCACACTCGCACAGGTCCTTCCACCCAAGGCAAAGGATACATCGAAGACCATAGATCTTCCAGCTGGGGTGTATCTGTGTCGGCAGTATTCCGTAGGGGCTTTCCAAGGCACACAACGCATAGTCTTGTTTCTTTCCCCCACCAATGCAGAAGGCGAACCAACTACCGACGTAGAAACCCCTGTGTATGGGCACTTTCTCGCCGCAGAGGTTGCCAGACTCGGTGGACCCACCGAGCTCGAGAAAATACAATCCCCCATGTTCTGCCGCCTCGGCGATATTCGAACCACACCACAGAAAAAGAAGGCTCGCCTGGTCGTGCTAGCAGCCATTTGCAAATAGAATACCTCGGGTGGCATGCCTAGGAGGCCACAAACCCTCCAGGGATACAAAACACATAGCCGCCACCACAACCCACAACATACAGCTCTGCATACTCTGGGGAGACCCACGCCACCGCCGTCTCTCGCGAAATATGGCCCAAGATAGTAGCCGGGCCCTTCCACTCGGCAGCCTGCTGTTCGAGCTCCCCAAGATCTACAAACTCGTGCTTCTCTGCCCGGCTATCGTATTCGGCCTGGGCAACACGAAATTGTTCGTACACAAAGTGGGGGGTACACCCTCCTCGTACAAAGTCCATCTCGCAAACAGCTGTAGGGTTTTGCCGTGTGCACGGCTTTCTTTTCCAACTCTACATCTCGAAATGGAAAACTAGTAGGTCTACACAGCACCACAAAGACTACCGACGAAGATGGAGAGTCTGCAACAGTCGTAGAAACAACAATATGGAGGTGGGCAGAATTCGCGCAATGGAACGTGCCGTGCAGACTCCATTCTATATCTTGGAAGGCTCGAATCTATATGCTAGCCGCGGTGGTTCGATAGGCTCTACCACATAGGATCTAGATAGCAGCCTAGCCCCAATGCCCGAATCTATATGCTAGCCAAGGCTCTACCACATAGGATCTAGATAGCTGCCTAGCACCTAGGCACGAATCTATATTTAAATATTGAGCACAACCCACTACTGGCAACGCCGATCGCATTCTGGTATGAACCTAAGGCCTATCCACGTCAATATGGAAGCACTATACTCGAGTTTTGCCCTCATTTGAGCTCATCAGTAGTGCATATCCCTGACCGGATCCGGAAACAGTCCCGGATCACGCGTGTGAAGCGGGTGTGTAACCACGCAGCACACACTGGACACACCAAATTTTCACAACAGAATATCACAACGCTACCCATCGTAGGCTATGCTCAAGATTGCCCAATCGCCGCGACCGACATCCGTCAATCGATGGGACCCGAACGATCAGGACTTCTCACTGGCAAGGAACACCAGGCCTCCTAAATCCAGTGAGCAATAATCAATTGATTATGTGGTTGTTTCGGGATTTGAAATTTAAATATTGAGCACAACCCACTACTGGCAACGCCGATCGCATTCTGGTATGAACCTAAGGCCTATCCACGTCAATATGGAAGCACTATACTCGAGTTTCGCCCTCATTTGAGCTCGTCAGTAGTGCATATCCCTGACCGGATCCGGAAACAGTCCCGGATCACGCGTGTGAAGCGGGTGTGTAACCACGCGGCACACACTGGACACACCAAATTATCACAACAGAATATCACAACGCTACCCATCGTAGGCTATGCTCAAGATTGCCCAATCGCCGCGACCGACGTCCGTCAATCGATGGGACCCGAACGATCAGGACTTCTCACTGGCAAGGAACACCAGGCCTCCTAAATCCAGTGAGCAATAATCAATTGATTATGTGGTTGTTTCGGGATTTGAAATTTAAATATTGAGCACAACCCACTACTGGCAACGCCGATCGCATTCTGGTATGAACCTAAGGCCTATCCACGTCAATATGGAAGCACTATACTCGAGTTTCGCCCTCATTTGAGCTCAGTCAGTAGTGCATATCCCTGACCGGATCCGGAAACAGTCCCGGATCACGCGTGTGAAGCGGGTGTGTAACCACGCGGCACACACTGGACACACCAAATTATCACAACAGAATATCACAACGCTACCCATCGTAGGCTATGCTCAAGATTGCCCAATCGCCGCGACCGACATCCGTCAATCGATGGGACCCGAACGATCAGGACTTCTCACTGGCAAGGAACACCAGGCCTCCTAAATCCAGTGAGCAATAATCAATTGATTATGTGGTTGTTTCGGGATTTGAAATTTAAATATTGAGCACAACCCACTACTGGCAACGCCGATCGCATTCTGGTATGAACCTAAGGCCTATCCACGTCAATATGGAAGCACTATACTCGAGTTTCGCCCTCATTTGAGCTCATCAGTAGTGCATATCCCTGACCGGATCCGGAAACAGTCCCGGATCACGCGTGTGAAGCGGGTGTGTAACCACGCGGCACACACTGGACACACCAAATTATCACAACAGAATATCACAACGCTACCCATCGTAGGCTATGCTCAAGATTGCCCAATCGCCGCGACCGACGTCCGTCAATCGATGGGACCCGAACGATCAGGACTTCTCACTGGCAAGGAACACCAGGCCTCCTAAATCCAGTGAGCAATAATCAATTGATTATGTGGTTGTTTCGGGATTTGAAATTTAAATATTGAGCACAACCCGCTTCACACGCGATATCCGGGACTGTTTCCGGATCCGGTCAGGGATATACACTACTGATGAGCTCAAATTAGGGCGACTCTCGAGTATAGTGCTTCCATATTGACGTGGATAGGCCTTAGGTTCAAACCAGAATGCGATCGGCGTTGCCGGTAGTGGGTTGTGCTCAATATTTAAATTTTAAATCCCGAAACAACCACATAATCAAACGAATCTATATGCTAGCCGAGGCTCTACCACATAGGATCTAGATAGCAACCTAGCACCTAGGCTGTTGCTAGACAACTGCTTGGCTTGTGCTAGGCTGGTGCTGGACAACTGCTTGGTTTGTGCTAGGCTGGTGCTGGACAACTGCTTGGCATGTGCTAGACATATGATAGTCGGTGCCAGGCTGCTATCTAGATAGCAACCTAGCACCTAGGCTGTTGCTAGACAACTGCTTGGCTTGTGCTAGGCTGGTGCTGGACAACTGCTTGGCTTGTGCTAGACATATGATAGTCGGTGCCAGGCTGCTATCTAGATAGCAACCTAGCACCTAGGCTGTTGCTAGACAACTGCTTGGCTTGTGCTAGGCTGGTGCTGGACAAATGCTTGGCTTGTGCTAGGCTGGTGCTGGACAACTGCTTGGCTTGTGCTAGATATATGCTTGTAGGTGCTAGGTTGCTATCTAGATCCTATGTGGTAGAGCCTCGGCTAGCATATAGATTCGTGCCTAGGTGCTAGGCAGCTATCTAGATCCTATGTGGTAGAGCCTTGGCTAGCTTATAGATTCGGGCATTGGGGCTAGGCTGCTATCTAGATCCTATGTGGTAGAGCCTATCGAACCACCGCTGCTAGCATATAGATTCGAGCCTTCCAAGATATAGAATGGAGTCTGCACGGCACGTTCCGTTGAGCGAATTCTGCCCACCTCCATATTGTTGTTTCTACGACTGTTGCAGACTCTCCATCTTCGTCGGTAGTCTTTGTGGTGCTGTGTAGACCTACTAGTTTTCCATTTCGAGATGTAGAGTTGGAAAAGAAAGCCGTGCACACTGGCAAAACCCTACAGCTGTTTGCGAGATGGACTTTGTACGAGGAGGGTGTACCCCCCACTTTGTGTACGAACAATTTCGTGTTGCCCAGGCCGAATACGATAGCCGGGCAGAGAAGCACGAGTTTGTAGATCTTGGGGAGCTCGAACAGCAGGCTGCCGAGTGGAAGGGCCCGGCTACTCTCTTGGGCCATATTTCGCGAGAGACGGCGGTGGCGTGGGTCTCCCCAGAGTATGCAGAGCTGTATGTTGTGGGTTGTGGTGGCGGCTATGTGTTTTGTATCCCTGGAGGGTTTGTGGCCTCCTAGGCATGCCACCCGAGGTATTCTATTTGCAAATGGCTGCTAGCACGACCAGGCGAGCCTTCTTTGTCTGTGGTGTGGTTCGAATATCGCCGAGACGGCAGAACATGGGGGATTGTATTTTCTCGAGCTCGGTGGGTCCACCGAGTCTGGCAACCTCTGCGGCGAGAAAGTGCCCATACACAGGAGTTTCTACGTCGGTAGTTGGTTCGCCTTCTGCATTGGTGGGGGAAAGAAACATGACTATGCGTTGTGTGCCTTGGAAAGCCCCTACGGAATACTGCCGACACAGATACACCCCAGCTGGAAGATCTATGGTCTTCGATGTATCCTTTGCCTTAGGTGGAGGGACCTGTGCGAGTGTGGCCTCCAGCTCTTGTAGACGAGCCGTCTGTTCGTCGGCTACACTCGCTATCTGTTGGAGGAGTGCTAGTTGCTCGGGTTTTGGGGCACAGACGACTTGGATTTTGTTCCAGTGTATCTGTCGACTTTCTTCGTTGTAGAAGGTTTGGGCTGGAAGTACATCGATTTCCAGCTTGGAGATCCCCTTCGATCCAATGGCTGGGAGCCAGAAAGTTGTGCGGTTGTAGTGGTGGTCTATACGGCAATCGAAACAATTTTCGGCCGCAGCGAGAAGCTTCTCCAACCCTTTGGTGGCCCATACGGCGCTGGGTGTAGTTTCTCCATCTTTGTACACAACAGCTCTGGGGAGTGTTTGTCCCTGTCGCCTATACCCGAGGATTTCCAGACTACCCACCATCGCGGACAGTTTCTCTGTTCCTCCTTGCCGTCCCAATACCACCTGCTCGTATATATGCTTCGACCTTTCTTTGTATATCTTGCTAGCCGTTGCATATTGGCGCAGTCGTTCGAGTTCCACGGCTCGTCTCTGTACTTCCGCCTCCTGCTGCTCCCACATACGGCGGCGCCAGGCGTCGGCCGCGGCAGCATCTTGGATTTGTAGGAGACAGTCTTCGCGAGCTCTGGTCGAAAGGAGAGAGACAACACGTTCTTGGCCGATTTGGGGTACCTCCTCCAGCTCGAAAGAGGATACCTCCACACCGACTGCTTGGCACTTCTTGCTCCTCCAGGTCCAGGAAACGGTTGGGGTCTCTGGAAACATGGTCTGGAGGGGTGGGGCATTGGGGTGGAGTGCAGTTGGTCTCTTGTTGGCGGCTAGGATGGTTTTTGCATCTTTGTCCTTGGTGTAGCAGCGGAGAGGTGCGAGTTCCACACCTGTCTCGGCTTTGGCCTCAAGAATGTCGAGACGAAAGATTGGACAAGCGTGAAAGCCAAAGTCTGCTGCGGCCCACTGTACCTCCCGCTCCCAGGTTGCATCGTTGTCGACCTTTTCCTGGGTGGGGCGGATTCGAACACCCGATAGCCGTCCGGTGGTGGTGTGGGCGTACCACCCCACGTAGATTTCCCCCTGTGGGCGGTCGGCCAGAACCAAGCAGCGATCGCAAGTGTTTCCCATTGTTTGGCGGGCGGCTGTACAACAAACAATCCACCCGTTGGTGGCGAGACCAAGGCTAGCGCTTCTTGTAGGACCTCGGTGGCGGTTTTCGCCGACAGAGCGCGCCCGCGGCAGGCATATAGCGACACCTCGATACGGGTACAACCGCGCGCTTGGGTGTCTGGATGTTGGAATGTTTGGCGGAGGTGTTGGTTGGGGCAGTCGACATAGTCGCCAAACGATTCGTGGATTTCGCCAGCCTCGAAGTTCGAGACGACTTTGTTGTATATCTTGGTGCGGGTCGTGTACCCATCCTCGCAGTTCTGGACCCAGGTGCATATGTGTCGTCCTACACTGTTGGTGTTGTCGAGAATTGTGGGATTGTCGTCTCCTATGGCCGTGGCTAGGCTCCCCTGCTCGCGGAAGTTGTGGTTCGTTCGTAGGTGTTCCACCAACGCCTGGCGGTCGAGAACGCCAGAGAAATCCTGTGTATAGTCGATGCAGTAGATACCATAGCCGTGGGAAAGTAGCTGGCGTTCGAAGCTCGGCAGCTCGGCCAGTAGCTCGGCCATAGGAATTTCGGACACATCTAGTTTGGCTACAAAGATAGCGACGGGTGTGGTGTTGGGGTATATCTCTCGCCACTTCTGCAGGACCCTACAGTGGGTATCGCTCTCTATCCGCGCGATGGTGGCCCGAATTGTTCCACCAGCAGCGGTGTTGTGGGTTCCAACTGTGTGGACAATAGCGGTCTGGATGTGTCCGCGGGGGCTACCATCTGGAGCTCTTCCCAAACTTTTGCGGGCACGAGGAGATGTCTGCGACTACCAGCTTGGTGCTGCCGTTCTCCCCGGTGGTGCAGCAAAGACTTCCACCCCTGGCCACACAGTCTTCGCGGCGTAGATAGCCGAACGCGTAGAGATCGTCGACAAAGACTGGAAGTCCATCGAGGGGTTGGAGGTATGTGCGACCGAGGTTGCCCTCCAAGTAGTCGACTTTCGCAATTTCGGGCACGAGGTTGCTCTCGTAGGCGTTTTCGAGGAGAAGGCGGCGTGCTACGGCCTTTTCGGCGCGGAGACCCATACTCTCGAATGTTGCTTGTATCGACATGGTTGCTTGCACTAGGATGCATGCGATTTGTGCCTGCATGTTGTATGTGTCTAATAGGGGTGTCTCCAGAATTGTTGGGTGTCCGGGTTGCTCCCTAGATGGTCGATGCATCTGTGGTGTGGAAGTATTGCACTATTGCATAGCCACCGAATTCTATCCAGCCAGATCCTACCACAGAGGAGACGGTCGAGAGAATGGAGACGGCAGAGATGAAAAAAGAGGCGACAACAGAGGCAACGAGACAAAAGAGGTGGCAGAGACGACAGATAGACAATAGAGGAGACGGAGACAACAAAGGAGACAGTGACAATAGAGGAGACAACAGAGACGAAAACAGAGGAGACAACCGAGACGACAATAGATGCGACAGAGCCGGTAGAGGCGACAACAGAGGCGGCAGAGACGGCACAGGCAACAACAGAGGCGGCAGAGACGGCATAGGCCACAACAGAGGCGGCAGAGGCAACAGAGGCACACATAGACACACAGACATACAAGCGAACATAGACACATACAGACCGGCACCCACAGACACACACAGGCGACAGAGATCGTAGAGATGGCAGAGCCGACAACAGAGGCGCGGACACAGGCGTACCCAGACACCCACAGCCACACATACACGCACCGGCACACACAGACACAGACATACAGACATAGGCACACAGACAGGCACATACAGACATAGGAACACAGACACACATAGGCGTCCATAGACACACAAACGACAGAGATCGAAGATACGGCAGGGGCGACAACAGAGACGCAGACGCCAACATACAGACAGACATAGGCACACAGACACACACAGACGCACAGAGACACACACAGACAGACACACACAGACAGACACACACAGACAGACACACACAGACGCGCAGAGACACATACAGACAGACACACACACACAGACAGACACACACACAGACAGACACACACAGACAGACACACACAGACAGACACACACAGACGCGCAGAGACACATACAGACAGACACACACACACAGACAGACACACACACAGACAGACACACACAGACAGACACACACAGGCGCACAGAGACACACACAGACAGACACACACAACAGAGCCGACAGATACGGCAGAGGCGATAGAGGTGTAGACACTGGCGCACACATGCACAGGCACGCAGACACACAGAGACGCACACATAGGCACACGCACGGACGCACAGAGACGCACACAGACACTGGCACACAGAGCCACACAGACACACACAGGCACACACACTAGCACACAGAGCCACACAGACACACAGGACACAGCACGCACACAGACACACAGAGACGCACACAGATGCACACGCACGGACGCACAGAGACGCACACATAGGCACACGCACGGACGCACAGAGACGCACACATAGGCACACGCACGGACGCACAGAGACGCACACATAGGCACACGCACGGACGCACAGAGACGCACACAGACACTGGCATACAGAGCCACACACACACACACAGACACACACACACACAGACACATACACAGATACAGACGCACACAGACACCCAGACACACATACAGACACATCGAGACGCGCGAAGACACACAAAGGCACACATACAGACACACAGACAGAGACACGGGCACGCAGACACACGCACACACAGGGACACACACAGGCACACACAGACACTGGCACACAGAGACACACGGGCACACGCGCAGACACAGACGCACGCAGAGACGCACACAGACACACAGAGACATGCGCAGACAGACACAGGCACACATACAGACACAGAGACACAGGTACACAGAGACGCATACAGACACACACAGCGCACGCAGACACAGAGGCATGCACAGGTGGAGACTCACGCAGAGACACACAGACGCACACAGACACCCAAACACAGAGACTGTAGAGATGGCACGCCCTAGTGCAACAGACAACAACGATAGAGAGTACAGAGACGGCGGCCCCCTAGCGCAACAGACTATAGATACAACAACCACCCATTGCAACGAGCCCCTAGCACGATAGACTCCTAGTGCAACCGGCTCCCCGATACAATCGTATGCTGTTGGCTCCCATCGTTCCTACTATATTTGCGGGTCCCTAGTAGGTAGGACAAAAAAAAAAACAAGACTATGGTTGCTCGCACTCGCGGTTGCCCTGCCGAAAATTACGCTATAGTTACAACTGTTCTTCGCGGTGCGCATCTTGGTATGTCTGTAGATGATACACTCTAAATCGATGGCTCGGTCGCCCGAGTGCGCTCCGGGATACAGAGGACGGCCCGGTCGGGCGGTCGCGCCCCGGGGCCCTGGGGGGTGGGGCCCCCCGGGGGTTGGGTCCCTAGGGGGCTTTCTTTTGGCGCTCCTGTGGTGCCCCGACCCTTTTGGCCCCAAACCCCCATTGTACATCTACTCTCCCTGTGCACCATATTCCTGCAGGCCATGATAGTGTATCTGTTCTTCCACGCTATAATCCTGGTGCCAAAATTATCTGACCAATAAGCCTTATCGTGCACCAATACCTCACTCAGAGGTGCAAATGTGCGAGTGTGACTGATAAGGCCAATTCGCGCTGTAAATGTTCGTTCACAGTGGGTGCATGTGAACACGTGGACATTTCCACTACCATGCACCATCTTACGTCTCACACGCTCTTCTTTGTTCCACTGTAGTGGGAATAGCGTTAATTCTAGGTGTGCACCTCACATGTCAACGAAACCGACGTCGGCGTGCATTTGTGTAAGGGTTGCTTCCACTAGATATGTGGCATCCAAGTCAACGTTGTCAAATACCCGTGTTTGCATAAACCAATAGATGTGATTGTGTTAACAGAGAGATGTTACTCTCATTCAGTCATTACCATGCGTATACCACAGTTCCACATTGGAATAGCATCAGGCCCTTTGTCTGTTATGTATTTTAGCCAAAAAATGTCTGACATATTCAGTTCATATTATATACACATCTGTTGTATGTGCCTGAGGAGATGCAGCGACATATGCAAATATTGTGTGTGGCTGTTGTGTGTAAATCCACTAAGGGAATACATTGTGTTTAGTTGTACACTTCTGTAGGTACACGTCCCTAGTAAATCACAAACAGCCGAAACTTGCTAGGTTTGATCGTGACGTCCAGTAACAGATATGTAACTAACTTTAACTTCATTAACACAACTATGCACCTATTACAATATACACCATTTAACTGCAGCGACAGAAATTATTCCTCGTGCTGTCAATTCACAATAGCAAGGTGCCTCCGCTGTACTTCCAAAGACACACACACACACACACACACACACACACACACACCTGCAGGCACGCACGCACGCATGCGCACTGCTATTTAATCATTCATTCAATTTAATTCTCTTTACGACTGCCATTCACAATATTTCCAGGCCCACAAGAATGTAATGCATTATCGAGGAAAATCCGTGTGATGACTGTGGAAATGTGGTCTCTGAGGAAAATGCAAAGAACACAGACAGAAAAACAGTTATACAAGTCCTTCAAGAAACAAATGACAATCGTAAACTGAATAGAGAAATTAGACGTTAGTTAGTTAGTTAGTCGACAGATCATCCTCGTTGCACATCGAACCATTCACTCCATAAGTGCTCGGATCCCCTCCTCAGCAAATCCCGCAACGTGTACCGGCTAATGACGCCAGTTCTGTGTTGGTTTATCAATCTTCTTTGGCTTCCTGCGTAGTGTTCTTGTTTGGCCACCCCTCTTTTAATTTGCTGCTCCTGCAGTCTGGCCATTGTTGTAGATTCACAGTCATCACTTGGTTCTCGCAAAAGTCTCACTTCTCGTAGAGCATTCAGAATGTCAGCCTGGTCCATGGCGCGTCCGCCCTCCACAGTAGCCTCACCTGCGAGCTTGTCAGCCCGCTCATTTCCTTGTACTCCCGCATGTCCTGGCACGAAGATGAAACTAATCTTTGCCAGCCGAGACCGCTTCAGAGGCAGCAGCCATTCTCTTCTGATCGACCCCTCCTCTATCCTCTTGATCATGTTCATTGAGTCGCTAAGGAAACAAGCCCTAGTGAATGTCTGTGTCTTGAGCCATGTTATTGCTTTACTTACTGCCATGACTTCCATGGTCAGGCTACTTGTGGTTTCAGTGAAAGCACCAGAGTCCTCCTTCACAATTCTCCCTCCGGCCCGAGCTGTAAAGGCCCATGAGCTTCTCACATGTCGGACGACCGACCCATCTGTGTAGATGACTGCGTCACCGTCTAGCGAATTCTCGAAAATCAACGCTTGTACTTCAGCCTCAACAGCAGCCGGATTTTCTTGTCTGCATTTTCTATCTAGTTGGATGCAAACTGAAAAGGATGTGCAGAAGTCTGTTGGCACTTGCACCCACTCCTCGCCAGGTTCTAAGTCCTCAAGTGAACACACCTGTTGAAGAATGTCTTCGGCTTGACCCATCCACGACCGTCCTCTTTTTAACCTGCTGCCCTTCACCTTCCTA
Organism: Cepaea nemoralis; assembly: GCA_014155875.1. NCBI lineage: Eukaryota > Metazoa > Mollusca > Gastropoda > Stylommatophora > Helicidae > Cepaea > Cepaea nemoralis. The sequence continues at coordinate 595,961 of JACEFZ010015257.1, forward strand.
ATTTCACTATGCAGTGGATGTTGTGTGTTTGCGTTAATTCTGAGGTAGGCGCGTGCCCTGCAAACTTGTATTCTCTCTTCAATGGTTGGAAAATCAAGAAGGTAGCGCATCGCCCTGCATGCTGTATCTCTTGTACATCCAAGAATAATGCGCATAGCTTCATTCTGTATCCTTTCCATCCTTTCTATCTGCTTATGGCTGAGAGTCAGGATTGCCATTGCATACTCCAAAACAGACATGACCAGCCCCTCGTACAGAAGACATAGATGGCGCTGCTCACAGTTTGCTGCCGCCATCACCCGCATCGCTGCCAAACCCCGCTTGGCCTTTGTTATCACCTGGTCTATGTGCACATTATAAGCAAGGCTTCGACCAAACCGTATCCCCAGGTATTTCATTGCCTGCGTTCTTTCCACCGTCTCTGAACACAGCATTACAGTTGGTGTTGGGTTGTTGACAATATGATTATTCAACGAGAACCAAGTCACTGTTGCCTTTGTTGGGTTGACCATTGCCCCAGCTTCATCACACCAAGTACTTATGCGATTGAGTTCGGTTTGTAGTTCCACAGCAGCCTCCTCTCTATCCTTACCCTGACGATACACTAAAACATCATCGGCATACGACAATGTCCTGCCAGGTCCAGTGATCTGCTCACTGGTGATTCTCACTGTGTAGGCGTTGAACAGTACCGGAGATAATGGTGATCCCTGTGGTAGGCCAGGATATATTGTTGTTGGTTCCGAAGTCCAACTGCCACATCTAAAAACTACTTTCCGTTGGTAGAGGGGTGCAGCGATCCAACTAAGGAGGAATGGACTTACGTTTAGTTCAAGAAGCTGAAACATTAAAAAATCCAGTGGTACTCTGTTGTATGCGTCCTCAAGATCAATCGCTGCAGCAAACGGTTTCAGTGCCTGAGTGGAAACCTTCATAGACATCATGGGCAAAGACTGCTGCATTGGTCCAGGTTTCTCTTTTTGGACGGTACCCACCCAGGGTAGGTGGGAAAACACCTTGCCTCTCTAGTTGGCTTGATATTTTCCTGGCAATTACCTTCTCCAGCAGCTTGCCTATTGTATTCTGCATGGTTATAATTCGATATCCCTGAATTTTTTTGTGGTCTTTGTCAGGCTTCGGCAAGGGAATCAGATAGCTGTGTAACCATTCCTCCTTGATGCTAGCACTCCCTATACTGTTGTTGTACATGTCTGCTAGTTTCTCTAGCTCATTGTCGGTACACCTATTTATGTCGTTGTATCTTATGCCATCAGGACCTGGAGCACTGTTATTTGATCGTCGAAGCACAGCCTTGATTTCTTTCACTGTCACTGTGTCTTCCTCCGAAGTGTTCTGGGCCTTGCATCTGTCTGAGGTGACCTCCTTGGCCAGATTTCGGCCTCCCATGTCTGTCTGGTTGCCCTGCTCAAGGTAGCGTTCAAAGAGGGCTTTGCCCTTGTCCTCGTCAGTCCTCTGCCAGGTGAGGTCAGTACCTTGGAAGTCTGAAATGCTCTTATTCTTGACTACACCACTCATGCTTTTATGTAGTCGCCAGAACAATTTCAGTGACTTGTCTGTGCTTACTCTTTGACACACCTCTGCCCATTTTTCGCTTTTAACCACCTTGACCAGTTTTTTTAAATAGCTTACTTTTGTGTGCATCTCTCTTTCTAAGTGCAAGCAGGGACTAGGATGACCAGCTCTGTTCTTCTTGGCATCTTGCCATCTCCTTACAGCACTACGATTATCATCCCAAGCCTTCTCCACCTCGAAACTCCACCACGGTGGCTGCTCCCAGCTTTTTTCCTGCCCTGAAACGTTCTGCGCTTGTCACGTCTTATTTTACTCACCACATCTTGCCCTGTACTGTCATACTGGAACGTCTTTACCTTTAGCTTGTGCTGCCTGGTTCTACCTTTCTCCACCAATATGCTGCAAGGGTGGTGGTCGCTGCCATGGTGTCCTAGGACACCCCATCTACACACTGTAGTTAGTGAAGGTGAAACTAGCGCCAGATCAATAGCACTGTCCTCATCGCCTGGACGGCTTGCTGTCCTGGTGACACAGCCACTGTTGATACAAACCAGGTCGATGGTCTCCAGTGCAGTCTCTAGCTCCTCCCCTTGTGTATTGGAGGAAGTGTTTCCCCATGATCTGCCTTTAGCGTTGAAGTCACCACAGAAAATAACATTTCTCTCGTGGCCTAATATGCCACTTAAGCACTGCCACTTCTGGGCGTCCATACTCGCATTGCGGGCATAAACATTAACCAACACGAATGGTATACTGGAATGAACTCTCAACGCCTGTATTTGTATATCGTCACTGTCCCAACTGGACATGTCTAGCTCTGACGCCACCATACTGTCGCGAACGAGAATCGCCGTTCCCAGATGTCGTCTGTTGTAGAAACATTTGAAGCCGGCAATTTGGAGTAGCTGATCGCCCAGTCTCGTCTCCTGGAGTGCTACAATGTCGTTCCTGTAAACTAGGGTTTCTAAAATAGAGCCCCGTTGTTTTACACTGGCACAGTTCCAATATAGAATACGGATGTTCCTGAGTCCTAGACGGTGACACTTGAGTCTAAAGCGTCTCAAACCACCGCGCTTACCTTGCTTCTTTGTCCCTGCGCGGCTACCACGCCGCTTCGTTATGTTGACTGCTGACCACTCGGAAAAAACACGTTCTTCCGCCATGTTGAAAAATCGTAAACACATAGAACCACACACGCTGCTGAAAATTCACTCAAGGATGGCTTCGCTCGATGCACGAACTCCGTAGCACCCGCGCAGATCTTGAGTAGAAACTCCTGGTTTTACATCCTGGCACACCAATTACACGCAAGAGATGAATAAATCCATCCCCTTCGCGAAAAAGTTAACGAACACAAAACAACACGACCGTCCGTCGCCATCTTGAAACCGCAGAAATTAAACGTAGACAGTCACACTATTTTTGGGCATATTATGAGAAGAAATACATTGGACAACTTTGTGACATCTCGTATGATCGAGGGGAAGAGTCCAAGGGGAGGACAGAGAAGTAAATACCTGGATGGCTAGGCCACGTGGCATGGTCGAGACAGGAACACAGAACTGTTCCACGACTTTGATGACCGAGTGAGATGCCGAAATATGACCGCCCACGGTTATCGGCATAACACATTATGGATGGATTGATGGTCAATGTAAACCCTTTTGGTCACAACATACATTAATGGCCTCTTTCAAAGATGATTAGCATTGGCATCCCCTTTATACAGAAACCAAAACATTAACAATCACACATATCTTTTACATAATACGCAGTGGTTTATAAGGTAGGCATTAAACCGGCTCACTGTGGATATGGATACTGTTCAGCGAATGCTTTCGCTAGCTTTCCACTCAAGCGTATTTCATACAGGTGCTACTACTGCTAGTGCACTGAACTGACTTTTTTACGTGTGAATTAGCGTTCTTTATTACCAATGTCCCTCACCTTCAGGCAAACCCTCTCTAACTTCAGATGTACTTTTAATGTACTTCCTCAAGTCAAGGACGAGAAGTCAACATGTGAATCCAACTGACCTGTGTAGGGGTTGAACCCGTTGCCTTGGCATCAGCACACCGGCCATGCTGACTTCCCAGTTAGGTGATAAAACACGTGCTGCTGTCCCATCTCTCAGTCATCCTGACTTCAGTCAGTTATAATCCGTATCTGATATCTTGTCCATACTCGGAGTAAATGCAAAATGTTGATATGATCTTGAAGTTTTACTTGCTCATGTGCTCCTAAATAGTCTGTAACATGTATATACTGTATCTTCATACATTTCCTCATGAGAATCTGTAGTGTAAATTTAAATGTATTGTATCTTTCTCCACAATACATCAATACATAATTTGGTGATTGAAATCTGGAGATTTTTTCCGGTATTATTTTCTGCAAAATGATGATTATGGTGATGATACCGACAATAATATGTGCATGTCCTTTTTTTACAAGACGCCACAGTCAACCCCATCATTGTTATACTGTCTGTGATCTCTTCACACACACACACACATACACACACACACACACATACACACACACACACACACACACGCACGCACACACACACACACTTTTTGGGGAATGTTATGAGAAGAAATGAATTGGAGAACTTGGTGACAACTGGCAAGATCGAAGGGAGGAGACCAAGAAAAAGACCGAAAAGTAAATACCTCGATGGCCTGGCCTCGTGGATGGTCGAGACAGAAGCGCGGAGCTGATCCACGACTCTGGTGATTGAGTGAGATGGCAAAACCTGACCGCCTACGCTTACCGGCATGGCACATGATGGATGGATGGGATCTCTTGGCAAGGTTACGTTCAGAAGTTTGCCATTGCCTTCTGAACTACCGGCACTAATACCATGTCGTAAAAAAAAACTAACACAAGTCGGTCTTCTGCCAAATCGCCCGCTGCTGTGTTTCGAATGCGGTATGTGTAATTACGAACTGCATTCGTAACCGTCTTCGCCACTGTGCAGGCGATAAAAAAACACAGTAATAATAATAGATATCGTGGCAGTTTTGAATATATAGGTTAGATGCTGTCGGGCCACGGAACTGTGATGCCATCAATTAAATGACGAACAACCGTACTCCGCACACACTGAAGAAGTTAAAACATGTATAAACTGGAGCAGATGGAACAACAGACGCTAGAGCACTAATAGCTAGTCTTTAGCTGCGATAACACATTAGAGTAAAACTTCAACATTTAACAAATCACGTCAGCAGATGGAACAACAGACGCTAGAGCACTAATAGCTAGTCTTTAGCTGCGATAACACATTAGAGTAAAACTTCAACATTTAACAAATCACGTCAGCAGATGGAACAACAGACGCTAGAGCACTAATAGCTAGTCTTTAGCTGCGATAACACATTAGAGTAAAACTTCAACATTTAACAAATCACGTCAGCAGATGGAACAACAGACGCTAGAGCACTAATAGCTAGTCTTTAGCTGCGATAACACATTAGAGTAAAACTTCAACATTTAACAAATCACGTCAGCAGATGGAACAACAGACGCTAGAGTACTAATAGCTAGTCTTTAGCTGCGATAACACATTAGAGTAAAACTTCAACATTTAACAAATCACGTCAGCAGATGGAACAACAGACGCTAGAGTACTAATAGCTAGTCTTTAGCTGCGATAACACATTAGAGTAAAACTTCAACATTTAACAAATCACGTCAGCAGATGGAACAACAGACGCTAGAGTACTAATAGCTAGTCTTTAGCTGCGATAAAACACATTAGAGTAAAACTTCAACATTTAACAAATCACGTCAGCAGATGGAACAACAGACGCTAGAGTACTAATAGCTAGTCTTTAGCTGCGATAACACATTAGAGTAAAACTTCAACATTTAACAAATCACGTCAGCAGATGGAACAACAGACGCTAGAGTACTAATAGCTAGTCTTTAGCTGCGATAACACATTAGAGTAAAACTTCAACATTTAACAAATCACGTCAGAAGCATATATGCCCATCTGCATACATGTGTTGCAGACCAGTGTTACGTATTAATTTACGTAATCTTCTTATATATAAAAAAGGATGTGTGTGTATGTCCTTTATGCTTTCGCGAACGGTCCATCCGATTGAGATGAAATTTTCTACACGTCTTCCTCTCATTCTCACGCTACCAACTGTGATATTTTTTTAGTGTGAAATCGGCTACTTACTTAATATTATTTAATTTTTCATTTTTAATTATAATTTCTAAATAGCATGGGGACTTACCTCTAGAAAAGTTATTTCATGGAGGATAACTTTTAATAACCTTTCTGTATACCTTATAGTCATATTGTTGCATCGTTTTCAAAGATTTATAAACTCTTTCTCTATAGTTATATACAGGCATATTAGTTATAATAAATAATGATACAATCTTTAAGGCATTTTCAATGTTTTCATAAAAATAATGCATAATGCATAACATTGTAACTCATCTTTTTATGCTTAAAGAAGTTACTTCCCTCCTCCTCCTCCGTTCTCCACCGCCCTCTTCCTCCTCCCTCCTCCTACTCCTCCTTTTTCTTCTTCTGCTGCTGCTGCTGCCACCGCTCCATTTACCCAAGTTAATTGTTGGGGGAAGATGTAAAGATCTTTCAAGTGCTCTTTCTAATGCTTTTTGTAAGTTGGTCTTCTTTTATCTAAGGTTGTTCTAACTGCAACCAATAACTGATTAGACAGACAGGCAGACAGACAGACAGAGAGGGAGGGAGGGACAGACAGACAGACAGACAGACAGACAGACAGACAGACAGACAGACAGACAGACAGACAGACAGACAGACAGAAAGACAGACAGACAGACTGACTGACTGACAGACAGACAGACAGACAGACAGACAGACAGACAGACAGACAGACAGACAGACAGACAGACAGACAGACAGACAGACAGACAGACAGACAGACAGACAGACATATAGTCGGGAATGGGAACGAGAACTTATATGACTACTTATATGAATTAAATGAGATGCTTCCCACCAGGGTCTGGGCGAAGCCGGGCCGGGTCAGCTAGTATACAATAAACATGTCTATCCAGTAAAATTGAAATATTGAAAATAAATCGTTATATTGACAATTACAACTTAGGCAAATACAACATTTTAGACATGTTAAGCGACATGTATGTCTGCACAAGTTAACCGTAAAGCAATAACTTATGGGGAAGCCGATAGAGGAAGACCGCAACTCATATAGTGTTAAGATGTGAGTTCTAATGTAGACATGTTCGCAACTGAGGCAGCATAGAGGAGGTTAGACAAAGACAATATTCCAAACACTGTAAACATATTCAGTACCAAACAAACAGTAGGTTTGGACTAAACAAATAGATAGCGAAAAATGGGAAGTAGGGGTGTGTCACAGTTTTGACTTAAAAGTTGTTAATATGGTAGCAGATTTGTGAATTATATATCAAATTAAAGGGAGTTGCGTAGTGAAAACTACTTTAATGATATTTTAATTATAGTTTGATTTATAAGCCCAAGATAGGTACGGAAATTTCGAGTAAAAAGATATAATTTTTTAAATTCCATTGTACTTAATTTTTTATTGGTGCCAAGTATAGCAACGGACATGTTACTATCAAAGTGTCAATGTCATTTACTGCCAACATAGTACCTTGCGGAGTATGGCAGAGGGGTCTTTGAGCCTGCGGAATTAAGGCCGCCTGTCTAGTGCAGTCGCAGTGAACTGTGCAGGTTAGGATGTTCTTTTTGCCCCCGATAGAAAATAAAAATCCTACACCTTACCGAGGATTCGAACCCGGGTCTCTCGAAGGAGAATCCGGCGTTTTAGCCACTCGGCCAGCCGCTCCTCAAGTTACTATATGAATACATTATAGGGGTAACGTGAGTGCAAGTTTTCGTAGACTTTATAGTAATAACTATTTTACCAACATCAAACAAATATATCATGATATATGTTTGCATATATCATGTGTGGGGATATGCATGAAGCATATAAAGATCTCTAGATTAGATGACAACTCTGAAATGTAAAATCTCCTTTAAGCTTTCTTCGTTATTATCTGTCTCCTCAACAAGTTCTAAAGTAATGAGCATGCAACATGCCATTGCTGTAATATTTTTATTGTTAAAATAGCAGTGGGTGAAATGATTCATTTTATTTTACAGTGGTTGAAGAATCAATCTATTTATTTATTGCAACACAGTAACATTAATCAACAAAAATCAACATGTTTCTCGTAATTTTTTTGATAAGTATATGTGTATAGTCGCATGGTGCTCCTGTAATAAACAACCATAATAAACTGTGAACACATGAAAAGAGTCCATCCTATTCTAAATGACACATGTTCTCGCCTTCATTAAACGCGATTTATGTTTTGAGTTTAACACACGAGATTTAGCCTGTGATCTAATGTTGCCACACTTCATTCCATTTGCCTTCAAACTTCCAAAAACTGTCAGTATATATGTATATATCAATCAATCATGTGCCATGCCGGAAAGCGCGGGCGGTCATAACACGCCATTTCACTCGATCACCAGAGTCGTGCATCAGCTCAGTGTTCCTGTCTCGACCATGCCATGTGGCCAAGCCATCCAGGTATTTACTTCTCGATCTTTCCCTTGGTCTGTTCCCTTTGCTCTTGCCAGTTGTCATTAAGTTCTCCAATCCATTTCTTCTCATAACATGTCCAAAAAATTTTGACTGTCTAAGTCTAATTTCTCCATCAATGTACGATTTCCATTTGTCTCCTGTAGTACTTCGTCATTGGTTTGTCTGTCTGTCTGTCTGTATGTCTGTCTGTCTGTCTGTCTGTCCGTCCGTCCGTCCGTCCGTCTGTCTGTCTGTCTGTCTGTCTGTCTGTCTGTCTGTCTGTCTGTCTGTCTGTCTGTCTGGCTGTCTGTCTGTCTGTCTGTCTGTCTGTCTGTCTGTCTGTCTGTCTGTCTACTTTCGCCATAGCGATTCTTGTTCTAATCTCTTCAAGGCATCTCCCATCAGAAGTTATGACTGTTCCGAGATAATTATACTGATTCACTTGTTGAAGAATATTCCCATTTACTTGTATATTACATTGTGGTACTTCGTTCTTCCTAGTGGCGACCATAACTTGTGTCTTCTTACAGTTTAATTCCAACCCCAGCTGCTCACTGTGTATAACAACCTGCGTCTACTAATTGTTGCAGATCCTGTGTATTGTCTGCAATCAATACTGTATCATCTGCATATCTAATGTTGTTGATGTTTCCTCCTCCAATGCTGATTCCATTTATATCTTCTACACTCCTGAAAATATTTTCACTGCATAGGGAAAAAAGATCTGGAGACTTTACACATCCCTGCCTAACACCTCTCTTAATAGGTTAATATTGTCCCACTTCATTATCAATCCTTATGGCAGCTTGTTGTTTCCAGTATATGTTTTTTATAAGTCTAATGTCTTTCCCATGTTTAGCATGATGAAAAACATTCTGACCATTAAAAAGATGTCAATTGAAACGAGAACAATAGTGTGCAGGGGATACATAGAGCCTGTTAATTTGTATGGATGTGACACCTGGGCAATGTGCAGTCAAGCTGGAAAACATCTGATGGGTGCAGAAATATGGTTTCTGAGGAAAATGCAAAGAATACCATGGAAAGGAAAGAAAAACCAATGACCAAGTACTACAGGAGACAAATGAAAATCGTAAATTATTTAGAGAAATTAGACGTAGACAGTCACCATTTTTTGGACGTGTTATGAGAAGAAATGAATTGGAGAACTTAGTGACAACTTGCAAGATCGAAGGGAACAGACCAAGTGGAAGACCGAGAGGAATATACCTGGATGGCTTGGCCACATGGAATGGACGAGACTTTAACACTGAGCTAATCCACGACGCTGGTGATGGAGTGAAATGGCGAGTCATTACCGCCCACGCTTTCTTGCATGGCACATGATTGATTTATTGTCTTTCCCATCAATTTGTAGATCTGCAAGCATATCTACCATGTTAAAATGTCTAATTCTATCAAAAGCCTTTGTGTAGTCAATAAAGCAAAGATGTATATCCTTGTTTACTTCTATAGAACGTTCAATAACTGTTCGCAGCATATACACAGTATTTACTGTACCCTTTCCTTCTACAAACCCACATTGTTCTTCCCATATTTCAGGTTGTATTTTCTTCCTCACTCTTTGCATGATACTTCGTAAGCAAAATCTTTGTGATGTGGCTCATTATACTAATTGTTCTGTTGATCACATTCCAAGGTTTATGATTTTTTTGGGATTGCAATAAATACAGAGTTACATAATTCAGAAGGTATATCTCCAGTATCATATGATGTGTTCAGCAGTCTGGTGACTTGATCTAGTCCAAATTCTTCTAATTCTTTATTCATTTCATTTGTGATGTTATCTGCACCGGGGGCCTTGCCAGCTTTCATATGCTTAAGAACATTTCGAACCTCCATCTTCCAAATTGGCGGTCCTTCATTATTAAATCTAATATCATACTGTTCCTCTCTGTTATTATTATAAAGGTTTTTCACATAATGTGTCCATACATGTAAAATCTGATCTTTTTGTGTTATGATTTAGCCATCTTTAGTTTTTACACATCCTGTTGATGTACTTGTTCTTTTATTAGTAAGTTCCTGAATTCTTTTGGTCACTAATTTGGTATTTTGACTGTTGTGTTGTTTTTCAATGTCTAAGCACTTTTCCTCAAGCCACGCTTCTTTTGCCTCCTTACATAATATTCTGACTTGTCTGTTAATTTCTTCGTATTTGGCATGATAATTTTTGTTGAGTCTTTTTGTTTCCATTAGGTGTAAATTTCTTCTGTCATCCATTTCTTACGACCCACCTTCTTTACGTTTGTAATGTTTGTTTCTACAGCCAAACTGATTGAATTCTTCAACATTTCCCATTGATCATCCACATCCTGGAATAATATCTCTAGATCAAACAATATATGAAATCTGTTCTGTTCTTCTATGTTGAATTTGTTTTGTATTTCCTTGTCATTACTCAGAGTACACAAATCGTACTTAGTGTTTCCTGTTATATACTTGACTTTCTTCAACTTTATCCTCAGTGTTCCTTACGTAGTCTGTGGTCACTATGGCAATCAGCACTGGGAACTTGTTTTTGCTATTGTTAATGCGTTTCTAAATCATCTGCTAATCAGAATGTAGTTAATCTGGTTTCTGATCCTGCTATCAGGACTCCTTCATGTCCTTAATCTTCTAGGGTGTTTCCTACAATCATTTCCTGTCCTTTTGCCTACGAGTCTGTATCCTCTTTCATTTCACTCACCTAAACTGTGTATCTATCACTTATTCAATATGTATATATGTTTAGATATGGATATTTCATGTGCTAACTGAGAAGTAACCAAACGCTACACCTTTAAGCACATCTTCAGAGAGAATTATGGCTACTGTTTCTGGATAAAGTATCACACATATATCGCTTTATGTACCGACTCTAGATGTATAATACTAGCTGGATTCATTTTACCACATTTATAAAGCTGCGATATTATATCTTACCGCAGAATGTACCGGAATTGACTATTATTGTGAAAGACTGCAAAAGTACCACGATTATCCCAAGCGAGCTTATGGTAAGTCCATCTTAATGCTTATTATTTCATGGTAATGAAAGTGTATTTCTTAAAGGGTCTGTCTGTCTGTCTATCTGTCTGTCTGCCTGTCTGCCTGTCTGTCTGTCTGTATATCATAACCAACGAAATAAATCAGCCTCTCCTTCCCACCCCCACCCTCACATGTAAAGGAAATAACTATCAGAAAACTTTCCCTCCCCTCACTTGCAAGGAACCCTCGTTGCAAACAGCGGCACACACACACACACACACACACACACACACACACACACACACACACACGGTGGTAATAGCACTTTGGCACACCATGCTCACGACAACAACAGGGTCCGCATCACCAAGTTCACGTCAGAAATGCGCCACCTACCAGATAACAACAGGTTCCGCATCATTGGAGTCCAGAACTTCTATACTTGATGCAATTTAGTCCTGCCTCACTGAATCAAGCCCTTATGATGTCCATGCAACACAGACCTGTGAGATAGGATATGTATTAAAAACCTTAACCCTATATGCATTGATACCAGCAACAGGGCTTCCTCCTTGAACTTTAATTTCTTACTGTTTAACGTTATTTCCCGTGTGGGATACCCAATTTTAAACAGAAATATTGACTTGTATAGTCATTTATTGATTCGTTAGGATAACAGCTGGTTAGTTAGCTTGTGAAGTAGTTATTTCAAAATAATTAGTTGTTGTATGTTCATAAATTTCCATATACCCCTCCATTATTGTTCTCGGGCACAGACATAGCTATTCTATTCCTATATTCCTATTTAAACTATGAAAGTTCATTCAAAACTCACTCCACAGCAGATAATCGTCAATCCACAATCAAGATCCTCTTGGATCTTTTGGATCTTCACAGGGCCTGTCTGCCATCTCAACTGCGGTCTGGAAAAAACAGTGACCACGCTCGGCCATGCCTGGGGCACGTTCGCCCATCTGCTTGGTAGTGGCTGCAGAGGGGTGAGTCCAAACCCTCTGCTGAAAATTAGACATCAGCATCTCTTCGGCCTCAGTTGTTCTCACGGCCAAAGAGGCGGGAACATGGCGTGACTGGGCTCTTATAGGCACGCCAACACAACATCCCAGCATCCTATGCATTTTTTACCAGGGTATCATGGGATATGCTACTCTAAACTCTTGTAGAGCCGCGGCAGGCGGCTTCATTTGGTAATAGAATATATCTCATAATATTTTGAAGAAAAAAAATTTGTTTCCATATCCTTTACAGGACATTGCTGTCAACATCCGTATCTTTCAGATAATTGTTGATTTCTTGGCAAGATTACGCTCAGTAGTTTGCCATTGCTTTCTGAGTGGCCGGCTCACATACCCCTAAGTTACTGACGCGATTCGAACCACTGCTGATTCTCACCGTCGTCACGTTACTTACGAGAGTATACGAGATTACGTAGAAAAGTCGCTAACCTCTAGTCCAGGAAGCCGGCATCTCATAATAAGGTTTGAAAAATATATAAATAAGGCCGCGTGAATAAACAGCCTAGAGCGGCCAGGAGGTCTCCGCACGTGTGAAGATCTCCTATTATTCTAAACATAATATTACATTTAAATTGTATCACAACGTCTCGTGTTTCATACGTTATATTAAGCAAGTTCGAGTACCGTCGGCGGGCCGGATGAAATGACGTCGCGGGACGGATCCGGCCCGCGGGCCGTAGTTTGGTGACCCCTGGCTTAAGGCAATTCTAAGCTAACGAATTATCCCATCTAAATGGTTTACTGTAGATTGGTGTGCTGGGTGTTGTTAACTAAGGAAAGGTAATTTAATAAACTAAACAAGATGTAGGAGAAATGTGTTGGCTCCCTTAAAGTAAAATGTTGTTAATGAGCCTAATAAATTCTAAATACATTTAATTGCAAACTAATCTAAATTATAAACTAAGTTAAGTTATCCTAACTAACAACTATCATTAATCTTTGAGACAGTCGTCTCCTAAGAGACCTGTATGTTCTAATTATAATATTATAATAGTGTAAAAGGTGTTCATGACTTAACTATTGTCTATGTTTAAATGTAGCTACCTTAGTTTAACTATCACTAAAACTAATTCAATTTTGATTATTGCCCCATTTCTCTAACTGTATTCTAAACATAAAGAAAATTTATTTAATCGTGTAACTTCATTAAAAATCATGTTATGCATCATCAAGAAGTACATGTTATATTAATACACTATATCTAAACTAAGTTGGTCGTAGCTCCAGGTGAAAATGGATGATGTCGCGTCTTCCCTCTGTGTTAAATCCTTACCACAATGTATATACAATGGTTAATTTCTATCGTAGTTGCCGAAGCCGGTGACGATGTAACGTCGCTCTTCTGTTTTCATATTATTAAGACAGTTCTATATACAATGGGTAGTCTATAGTAACTGTAGATGCCAGTGACGATGTAACGTCGCCCTTCTGTTTTCATATTATTAAGGCAGTTCTATATACAATGGGTAGTCTATAGTAACTGTAGATGCCAGAGACGATGTAACGTCGTCCTTTTGTATTACTATTACTACCACAATTCTATATGGAGTAACTATTCTATTGTAGCTGCAGATGACGGTGACGATGTCGGGTCCTCCTTCTGTAGCATTTCAAAGTCTGAGGGTCTGGTAAGCAAGTCTGCTAACGTATCCTTGCTTCCGTTTATGTGCCCTACAGAAAATAAGTAGTATTGGAGTATCAGGGCCCAGCGATAAATTTTGTTATTATTTGGAAGCCCTGTTTCCATCACTGTCAGCGGGGAATTGTCAGTTTCCACGACAAAATGTGTTCCTACCAGATATCTATGTAATCTATGAACACAATATACAATCGCTAGTGCCTCCAATTGAGAGACATCATATCTGGATTCTGTTGGAGTGAGCTTGCGACTTACATACACTATTGGATGAAGGATCCCATCATACTCTTCTAGGAGTACGCCCGAGATGGTCGTGGTACTCGTGTCAGTCCTAAGAGTATATTGTAATTTTGGGTTAGGTAATTTCAACATAGGGATGTTACTAAAATGATGCCTTAGTTCTGACATTGCAATATTTAAAGTAGCATCTTGTACATTTATTTTTACATTCGATTTACATAAATCAGAAAATACACTGGTAATCTGAACCAAATTAGGAATCACTTTGTTGTAGTAATTTACTAAACCAAGTAAACTTCTCACTTGCTTCTTAGTGTTTGGCATAGTGAGGTTCAAAATTTTGGTTACAATTTTGTCATCATTTTTCAAGTGGCTCTTTGATATGGTATGGCCTAAAAAATCTATTTCCTCTAATGCCAACTCTACCTTGGTTGTTTGACTGTAAGTCCAAACAGCTTAATTCTTTCAAAGACATGTCTTAAGGTTTGTATGTATGTTGTCCAGTGTGTTGTATGCACGCAAATGTCGTCTATATAAGTTTGGGTATTTGTTACTCCATGCAAGAGCTCCCCAGTGAGACGGATAAAAGTCGCAGGTGCATTGCGTAGGCCGAAAGGGAGAAAACGTCACTCGTATAGACCTAAAAGTGTTGCAAAGGCAGTAAGATTGATGAAATCTTTATGCATAAGAATTTGCCAGTAGCCTTTAGTTATGTCAAGTTTTGAACAGATGGTAGATGCTGACATTTTTAAGATTAGATCGTCACAGGAAGGGATAGGTTCTGCGTCAGTCTTCGTTATTGAATTAAGCTTTCTGTAGTCGATGCAGAGTCTAATAGTAGAATCCTTCTTTTTAACCTAGACGATGGGAAAGGAGTACTCTGATTGGGATTTCTGAATTATCCCTCAAGATTCAAGACTAAGAATTTCCGTGTCGAGATTGTCCCTATAGTTCAGAGGGATGGAGTATGGTCGACATTTAATAGGAGTATAGTCGGAGAGAACAATGGAGTGTTGTATCCTATCTGTCATACCTAGAATGTCTGAAAAAATTGCTTTGTATTCTGTCAGTAAAGCTATTGTCTGTTGTTTTGTTCGTCTGTCATTTTCGGTCCTAGATGTATACTGTCGATCGTCGTTGTTGTGTCAACTGTCGGTACTGGTAGTTCAACGTCATCGTCCTCTCTTTGGTTGATTACTGTGGTTGCACTGTGTTCGTCTTCCTCTCCTGTTCTTGTCTAGAGTAATATGGTTAGAGCATGTTGATATGGAATATCTTGAGTTTGTTGTTCAGTGATATTTCATAGTCAACATTAGATACTTTTCTCACTATTTTGAATGGCCCTTGCCATGACGTTGATAGTAGGTCACTCTTATCAGGTAATAATAATAAAACCTCTTGTTCAGGTTCAAGCTGTAAGGTTTTTGCACCTTTATTGGCATAGGTTTCTCTCCATGCTTTTATTTCGTTTAGTGGTACATTTCTTTACCTCTGGCAAGCACCCGATTATAAGATCAGTACACGGGTCATGTAAGATGGCGCACGTAAATGTGTCGGATAAGAAAGGAGTATTTATACGTGATGTGGCTAATGGGTACTTCTCTATATTGCCCGAAAATTTTCGGCAATTCACGAACTCGCCTGTGTAGTTTTCTAGCTTAACCAGTTTTCATTTCCCAAACCGATCAAGGTACTTCCGCTATCGATCAAGAGTTGGCAAGGTTTATCATTCACCATTCCATAGTGGAATTCTAGTTTGCCTATGGAGGCAACTGCTGCGTTTGCGTTTTCACTTTATAACGGCATTGTGTGCCCGCATTTCAGTACTCCATCTTTATGAAACTGATGACAAGTTGCACATCTATCGTAATTAAGTACATCAACCGCTGCTACCACATTCTCTCCACTCTCTAGCATTTGCTCTTGCTCACTTTCGCTTTCAGACGATGTATCAATAAGCACAGCATTTACAGCTCTCAATCTCTGGCGCCCTTTACAACGTGAAGAATAATGCCCGTAAGAATGGCAAAAAACATTTAACCGCACGTCTGTAGGTTTCTCACATATTCTGCTGCTTCTTTATCATCATCTCTAGATGAGATGGATAATTTGGATTATCATCACACATTCCGAACTGATCGTGAGAAAATTTACAGTATGGACACTCTGGTGGATTAGGTGTTTGTTTATCCCTAAATTTAAATGGCTTTTGAGGTTTACTACTGGCAGCTGCAACTATCTCACTCTCTTCGATGATAGCTTTAAATATGTCAGTGTTAGACGAAAAATAAGCTGACCCCCTTTTCTCTAACTGCTCTAAAGACTACATCAGCTAATGTAAGAATTTGGCAAAAGGACTTAAGATAGTTGAAATAATTTTGTCCATAATCATTAGGTCCCTAAGTGTTTCGTAGCTCGTATTAATCTTTGCAGCGTTCAGCCACCTATTGTATACGTCCTGCACGTGAGAGACATAGTCAATGAAGGTTTCATTATTTCTGGGTTTCAATTTGGAGAACTGAACTTGATACCCTGGGGCATCTAAAAGAAAATGCTGCATAATACGTTGGTGAATATAATCGTAGTCATTCCTTAGTTCTTGGGGAATGGACTCTATTACTTTTACGGGTTCCCCTGAAACGTTCTTTATATGTATCATGGCCCAGTTCTCTTTTGGTATTTCCTGGAACTTTAACTGAAACTTTACATTTTTGGACCAAGCAGAATTTGAGTCACCTTGGCAGAAGGGTTTTACTATAACTTTGTATTTGTTGTACTTATTTTCCTCCTCTTTACTTTTTAACTTTTTAGTTGCAATGTGCACATGGGACTCTACCTCCAGGTCCTTCATTTTTAACTGGGTCTGTGCCTCAATTTCTAGTTATTTTTCTCTTAATTTCGTTTCTTCTGCTCTTTGAGCTAGTTCTAATTATATTAATTTGGTGGCATCAGCTAGCTCCTTCAATTTGGTGGGTTCAGTCAACTCTAGCTGTTTTAATTTGTTAGCTTCCGCCAACTCTGCTAGCTCTTTTTTATACAGTCGTTCCTGTATCCTTTCCTCTCTCTCAATTGCTGCTACTCTATCCGTATGCTCCTTGTACTCTTTCTTTGTCCACTGTTCTAATTTGTCTCCACTAAACCCTAGCTCTCTACCAGCTTCTATACATTCTTTTAATGTCGACATTGTTATCAGTTATATTACCCACGTTTAAATCGATCTTACACACTCACACAGGCAGTGAGTTCATTCAGTCAATAAACTGACCAATATCTGCCACCTCGTTTAACACGTTTCAGATCTTACACACAAGCAAATTTTACAATGTTCAATGATAATACAAATGGCAATTTACAGCACTGAGAAAAATCAAGAAGATGCTAATTTAAATGGCAACATTCAAAACCACTTTGACTGCTTTGACAACTTCAGCTTTTCTCGCCGTTCTCGGGAGTTATCTTCTGATTCTTCTTTGTCACACTCTACGGGATGTTAGAAACACTTTTATTCTGCACTCTGTTGTATAAAGCAAGAACAATTAATACTCAACGAAGATACTGATAATGCAATGTACAATTTGTCTGTCTAGTCGTTTCTTCAGACAGGAAACCTGGAATACGAAATAGCTTTGTTAATTTTGTCTGTCGTCGTGTCTGTTGTCGTTTTGTATGTGTCATGTAGTCTTCACTGGCTTGGGGCATCAACTGAAACGTTTTTGTGAAAGCAATTTACATATCATTGTTATCACCATTTAATACGTTTCAACAATCTGCACACTCTCGTAGTCTCCCTTTCAATTATGCGTACTTTACACTCAAGCACGACTAGATATTTCACACTTACGCTCTAATCTCCAACTTACGTTCTGATCTTACATATTCATCATAATCGCGTTTACACATTCTTGTAGGCTATGAATTCATTCGAACGATGACACCACACTTTAGTTCCTACACATTCACACCTGCAGTGAATTCATGCAGTCAATTAACTGACCACTATCTGACACCAATTTTAGCTCCTACACATTCACGCGGGCAGTGAATTTATTCAGTCAATTAACTGACCACTATCTGACACCACTTTTAGCTGCCTGTCAACATCTTATATTGCATACAGGCACTCTTGCTACTTTTCCACACCTCACAGAAAACATCAGTTGCGTGGATGGAATTTTAATTTTTTCAAAAAAAAAGAAGTTTAATTCAGGCGAACCTGATATATTCATATAATCATGACCAGGCGGTGACTGCCTGTCTAAATATACAGTGGTCGCCTTACTTCACAAAACTCATACATAATCAGATACAACTCAACTCTCGCTATCTGTAACTTGCACCCTCGTAAACTACATATTGGCTCTCGGAAAAATCACATGCGTCCTGTCTGGAAGACTGTCCTGTCCCGTATGAGTAAGTTCAGTCCACTCGCCAGTCTGGTCGCCCTAAATCCCGTGCGGTCAGCAAACCCCCTGCGGTTCTATTCGTCACGTAGTACAGTAGTCTTTTTCATGTCAACCTTGTGTTGTATTACTGCTAAGTCTGTTTAAGTGTGTTTTCCTGTGAACTAGCGTCCCCCGCCCTATCCTCGGGGTTGGTCCTACTGGTGTCCTAGATATGACACGTCCGTATCCCCACCTAAGTCCTGTCTTATGACTGTTTTAAGTTATAGCTTGCGTTCTGCCTCTACTCTATCTACTCCCTTGTAGAGGTCCTTATCTACGTCCTATCTGTCCTTACTCCTCTTCTGTCTCTTGTCCTATCTATGTCTTACCTAACACGTTGACATACATCCAATTGTAAGAAAACAGCAAAGCACACATCATATACATAACAATAGAACACAAACATTGGTTCATAATGGAATGAAAGAGTGAGAGAATATGACAATTAAGTTCAAGTTTAATAATAATGATGATGTGAACACAGCATAACGTATAACAAATACGATACCGTAAAAACATTTTGTTCTTCAAAGGATGAACGTTCCTTATACTTGGATCTGTTAAGATGTATCTGGTTTTATTTTTTCAAATACTTTTCAAATACTATACCGTATTATAGTTGTTTGAAAGTAAGACAATGTATTTTGAATAAATGTTATAATTGATTGTTATAACCAACAGCTATGATATACAGGATTTCGGCATAGTATCTTAGAAAGAAGATACGGTGCAGGGGAAAATTACATTTATCAACAAAGAAAATGTACATAGAAAAGAGAGACACAATACAATTTGTCAAATCAAATGTACAATAAATCACATCATTTCACCCAGAGTATATATAGTAGATGAAACATTACCTTCTATGAAAACTACCAATGAGGAAAAGGAAATACGTATCATTAAGAAACTCGAACTCAAACAATGAGAATGAAGGACGGAGACTACAAACACACTCAAACGCAAATTAACAAAAGAAATAGGACAAAGAGCACAACCAAATGCCCATATACACCCTATATCTGTAGATACACACCGACTTGAATGCAAGATAGTCAAAATAAGACAGTGAGACAGAATGTATGACAGAATCCACAACAATAAGTAAAAGGAACATGAACTATAACTTTTGCTATTTATGTATATATGCGTGTATACATATTGACATTGCTATATTATGAGAAAACGACGAAGATACGGTTAAGAAATATTAATAGAATAATTCATAGAAGAGAATTCATGCAGAGACATATAGGAAATATACAACAAGCTGCAAGTCGACAAGTTAAAGGCTAAAGAAAATTTTGTGGCGGCATACTCCATGCATCTCAAAAGATGATTACTTGATAGTCAAACTGTAACCTACAATGTTTTAAAAAACGTCAAATACAACATGAAAAAACCTCAAAACAATATATGAAGAATCCACATACTAAGAGGCATTCATAATTGAGATAGACATGATAATTCCAAAACACACGCGTTGTGGAGGGATGAAGATGCTCATGCTTATTCATGAATGAGGAACTCCATAAGGATGCCCAGGAGTCATTGTGAAAATCATAGCAATGTTACACTCCAGTGCTCGGAACAATAAATAAGACTGGAAGTACACACCGTCCATGTAGGGACTAGGAATTGAGTGTCCGATATATATAATACATTTCTTACGTCTTTAGTGACGTGTCTGAGTAAAGATCATGCTAACCTATTATTAGAATGGAAAAAGTAAAGATATGTGTGATTGAAATAACCATTATGAAGACATAAGTGGACCATGAATTATTACTTTCGTTACATGTCAAAGGTAAACAGACAGAATTGACTGACAAAATGGTTGTAACATTTTTTTTTTTGCAAAAATGCGGGGTGAGGGGACAATGCCATGTAACGAAGTAAGAGATACATACGGTACAAGTGACAGTCGACAAAAATAGAGCGTGGAAGAATGAATGTTGTATATGAGGAGCGATCACCACAATAGCGTGGCATAGTATAATAAACGTGGTAGAGTGACGTTAAGTCACTGTACAATGACAAACCTAACACAGGGAAGCCACTCAGGCGAGGTCCCCAAAACATCCATGACGGGCTGGTAGTGACACCAGAATGAGAGAAGAACTAAAATTTAGTCAGGTTGAAAATGTGGTAGCGAAAGGCTAGGAGTATGCGTCCAGGCGTCTTAGAAATAGCTAAACATCAAGTTGGATAGCACCAGCAAGATAGCCATTGTGTTCTACAACAGGCTGTAAGCATGAAGAAGGGTTTTTCAGTTGTAGCAGCTTATATTCCACGAATTTCGAACTTCAAGTGGTGTCGAATGTTTGTCAACATGGCCTGCTCGGCTGTAAGTTGTCCATTATACACATGAACTTTGATGTAGAACAGAAGAAATAGCCTCGCCCTAGACCAGGGGTCACCAAACTACGGCCTGCGGGCCGGATGCGGCACGCGACGTCATTTCATCCGGCCCGCCGACGGTCCTCGAACTTGCTTGATAAAACGTATGGAACACGAGACGTTGTGATACAATTTAAATGTACATATTGTGATTAGAATAATAGGAGATCTTCAGACGTGCGGAGACCTAGCTGTTATGTGTCTTAAATTGCATTCATTCATTCATTCAGTAGGATTTCCTTTGCAGAACCTTGCTAACATATCAACCTTCTGGAAAACCTCTCGATCATGAACAAGATGTCCTGGGTCCGATATACCCATCTGGAGAGCATCCGCCACATCCTGCACCCATCTTCTCTTTGGCCTTCCTTTTCCTCTCTTCCCAGGCATATACCCCTCAATTATTGTTCTCCACAAACTTAACTTTACTATTTTAAATTATAGATCTTTTTATCTAGATTTTCTTGTTTATTGTAATGTTTGCTTATTTCGCGCCATCCCAAGTCTTTCCCCTGCTCTTGGTAGCGCAACCTACGCTCTGACGTTATCTTGATTTCCATGGAATACACACATACACTCACACACGCATCTTTCCCTAACCCAGAAGCGTCCGTCTGTCAACACAGGTCAGATGCTACAGAAAGATTTACTTCTTTTTGCCAGTAATCCATTTTATAGGTATGTAACAAGGATTTCTTTGTTTAACAGTGATAGGTAAGTGAGCTACAAGTGTGAATAGAGGCAATAAAATAGGAAACATAGCATAAAAATGTCATAGAAGCTTCGTGTTATTACGAAAATATCCCCAGCTCAGAAAATTCCCCAGTCAAGGTGTTAATCGAGCTGGTCTCTAGGCCAATGTTTTTCAACCTTTCAGCTGGAGCAAATACTTACGCAAATGTTTACGTTGCTAAAGGAACTCTGTGCGATTATCCAAGTGTTTGTCCTACATTATGTAATAAACCAGAGGGGCAGAAATGTTGCATTTAGGCAATTTCGGTCTGTTTCGGCGGAACCCCTGGCTGCCAATCGCCGAACCCCGGTTGAAAAACTCTGCTCCTTGTTGTTTATTTAGGCCGGCCCTGTATACATATTTTGAAAACCTTATTATGATATATACTTTATTACCAAAGGTACCTATAAACTTTATATGTACCTTTGATGAGCCGTAGCTTTATCAGTGGCCCGTAGTCCTCTGTTTTTCTTGTGTTTCAATGGGAGTTTAATTGTTTCTAATCCAATGTCTTTTTTATTTTCACATCCCGTGTACATCACCCTTTATTATTCATTCATCATGTGCCATGCCGGTAAGCGTGGGCGGTCATGTTCTGCCATCTCACTCGATCACCAGAGTCGTGGATCAGCTCCGTGTTTCTGTCTCGACCATGCCACAAGGCCAAGCCATCCAGATACATGCTTCTAGGTCTTCCCCTTGGTCTGTTCCCCTCGATCTTACCAGTTGTCACCAAACTCTCCAATCCATTTCTTCTCATAACATGCCCAAAGAATTTTGACTGTCTACGTCTAATTTCTCTAATCAATTTACGATCTTCATTTGTTTCTTGAAGGACTTGTTCATTGGTCTTTCTGGCTGTCCATGGTATTCTTTGCATTTTCCTCAGAAACCACATCTCTACAGCCATCAGATGTTTTTCAGCCTGACTGCTCATTGTCCACGCTTCACATCCATATAAAAGTACAGGTTCTATGTAGCATCTCAACACTCTTTTTCTCGTTTCAATTGACATCTTTTTATTGGTCATTATGTTTTTCATCTTGCTAAAGGCTACTTTTGCCATGGCGGTTCTTGTTCTAATCTCTTCAAGGCATCTCCCATCAGATGTTATTACTGATCTTTTATTATGGCTACTAATAAAAGAAAAGTGGACGCCGAGTTTCGCGTTAACAATGAAGAATGGGGAGTGAAGTACTTCTTTGTGGAAACAAGGGACCAGAAAACCATTTGCGTAATATGCAGAGAAAGTAGTGCCGTTTTGAAAGAACGCAATCTTCAGCGTCACTACGAAACAAAACACCTATCAACATATTCAAAGTTTTCTGGAAAGGTACGCTCTGAGAAATATGAGTCCATGAAACGTGGTTTAGAAACACAAAGCTATCTCTTCACTAGAAAGTTTGCTGAAAATGAATTTGTCACTCGTACAAGTTACAAAATTGTGCGTAAGATGGCAGAACGAAGAAACCGTTTACTGATCGCAACTTTATCAAAGATAAAGTTCCATTGTATAATGGAAGTAGCAAATGACTTGTGTCCTGAGAAAGCCGAATTGTTTGGGACTATCAGCATTTCGGCAAGTTTAGTTGTGCAAAGAACAGAAGAACCTGGCAGAGCATAGTGATTCAGATATGCGGGAAAACTATGAACTTGTTGTGGTATTCTCTGGCGCTGGATGAGTCTACTGATCTCTGGAGTAAATCACAACTTCTGGTGTTCATTCGTGGTGTCAATTCGGACTTTCAGGTAGCGGAAGTGTTGGCATCTGTTTGCAGCATGCATGGAACAACAACTGAAAAAGACATTTCCATGGAAGTGCACAATTTTTTGCAAGTCTGTAACCTTCAGTGGAATCAGCTTTGAGGTTGTACAGTTGATGGATGAAAAAACATGTCTGGAGTGTGGAAGGTTCTGATGGGGCAGATCAGGACTCAGTTGGAAGATTTGCAAATTCCGGTCGCTCTGTTCGCACATTGTATCATACATCAGCAAGCATACTGTGGAAAAGACTTAGACATTTCTTGTGTATTGAAACAAGTCGTTTCTCCTGTGAACTTCATTCAGGGACATGCACTCAATCACCGTCAGTTCCAGGCTTTTCTTGCAGAAATTGATTCTGAATCTGTGACTTGCCTTATCACACATCAGTGAGATGGCTCAGCTGTGATAAAGATATGTTTCGTTTCTACAAGCTCCGAAAAGAAATATATGTTTTCCTCACTGAAAAAAATAGAGCTGATCTACAGATGTCAAATCCTACCTGGGTGTCAAAGTTGTCATTCTTGGTCGACATCTTATCCTACATGAATGAACTGAATTTGAAACTTCATGTGCTCTCTACA
Organism: Cepaea nemoralis; assembly: GCA_014155875.1. Taxonomy (NCBI): domain Eukaryota; kingdom Metazoa; phylum Mollusca; class Gastropoda; order Stylommatophora; family Helicidae; genus Cepaea; species Cepaea nemoralis. The sequence continues at coordinate 619,914 of JACEFZ010015257.1, forward strand.
GAATCATCAAAAGATTTCGGAGAAAGCTGTCATTGTTTTTAACATTACTGGAAGGAGAAAATGTTTCTCATTTTCACTGTTTCAAAGAGTTTTGCGCTACAACCGCCGAAGTTGTCAACCTCGATGTTCCGGGGGAAAAAAAAACATTATTCATGACTTGAAGCATTTTTTGATAGATTTTCAGATCTTGAAGGAATTGAGAGTGACATTCTTCTTTTCCAGAATCCGTTCAATTGTAACCTTGATGACGTGCCAATTGAACTACAGTTAGACCTCATTGATTTGCAAGCAAATGACTTGTTGAAAGAGAAGCACATAGAAGGAAAACTTGTTGAATTTTACAGCTGTTTACCTGATACTGAGTTTCTGAAACAGAAGAAATTTGCCGCTGTTATGGTATCAGTGTTTGGAATAACTTATGTCTGCTAGAAACCATTTTCAAACATGAAGTTTGTGAAGTCAACACATCGAACTAGATTGACTGATGAACATTTGAAAGCAATTATCATGATTGGATGCAGCAATTCCAAACCAAACATTGATGATATTTTAAAAGCCAAATATCAGTTTCGCAAATCTCACTAATCTTTTTTGCTGGTTAGTTTGTGAGATTCGGATATGTGCACACTAGGTCCGATGTAACTATCTTCTTTTCTAACGTCACCTTGTTTGATAATTTTTTAAGTCAATAAATATGTTGTGTTTGTCTTTGTTTTTAGTGTATTGCACGCCACTCACCTATGATTAACTTATTTTTCGTCATTTTCCCCAGAGCTTTCGTTCTGGCTTGCGAGTATTGTTAAAGTTAGTTGCATACCCTTTACAGGTCGTTTGCAGTCAACAACAGTATTGTTTTATTTGTGTTGATGTCTTGGCAAGATTACGTTCAGTAGTTTTCCATTGATTTCTGAACGACCGGAACCCATACCATAGCGTAAAATATCAGCGCAACGCGGTCTGCTGTCACATCGCGCGCAGCTGTGTTTCGAAATCGGGTATATGAGAATACGAACCGCGTCCGTATGACCTTTGCCACGGAGACCGGCGCAAGTATTGTACAGAATGAGTATGCAGCCCGCGCTCGTCATTTTGTCAGTTATCCGACCCGCCGTGAAAATAGTTTGGTGACCCCTGCCCTAGACGATTATAACTGATACCGGAAATATAATATATTACTCCTGTCGTCGCACAATAAGATGATTTTACTACCCCATATACCCACGATCTACTGAGAGGATGATTAGATCGTGGACGACAGGATAATGTTGCAATGTCACTAAAAATAAAAGGATGATCATACATATAAGGACGCTGGCGTCTGCTATTGTGTTCTAGAACTACGAACAGTACTGTCATGAGTTTGTCAAGCTCTTTACGACGAGCAACAGCAAGAACTTGGCAACCCAACAACTCTCCCCCCCCCCCCCCTCCCCTAGTGATGATTCCTTGTATATCTTCTATATTCCTTAAAATGTCTGAAAATATGTTCACCGTACAGGGAAACAAACAACAAACATATATAGACATTACACATCCCTGATTCACACCTCTTCTAAGATGCTGATATTGACCTACTTCATTATCAATTCGTACGGCAGCTTATTTTTTTCCAGTATTTGTTGTTTTTTACAAGTCTAAGGTCTATCCCATCAATTTGTTGATCTTCAAGCGTCTGTATCATGTTGACATGTCTAACTGTATCGAAAGCCTTCGTGTAGTCAGTAAAGCAAAGATGAAGATATCTGTTTTATTTCTATAGAAAGTTCATTTACTGTTCTCAGCATATACACATTTATTGTATCCTTGCGTTCTACAAACGCACATTGGTCTACTCATATTTCAGGTCGTATTTTATTCCTAACTCTATGCTTGGTAATTCTTAGCAAGTTTTCGTTATATGACACATTATACTAATTGTTCAATGTAAATCACATTCCTAGGCTCCTTATTTCTTTGCGACTACAATACATACATAAGTACATAATTCATGAGATATATCTCCAGTTTCATATATTACAATAACAGTCTGATGAATTGATCTATTCCATTTTGCTCGAAAGCATAATCATTAATGTTGTGATGTTGTCTGAACTGGGGATCTTGCCAGTTGTTGTTTTTTTTTAATTATTAAGAACATTCTGAAACTTCATCTTCAAAATTGACGGTCCTTCATTATTATTTCGAATATCGTACTACTCTTCTTTGATATCATCATAAAGGTTTTTCACATACCATACATGCACAATCTGTTTCTATTATGATATTTCCATCTTATGTTTTTAGGCAGCCTGTTGATATATACAATCTTTGATTCGTACCCTCCGGATTTTTGTGTGTGCATTAATTTGTTATTTTTACTGTTGTATTGTTTATCAATTTCTATAGATTTTTGTAATGCTTCTTTTGCCTCCTTACATAATGTTGTGACTTTTCTGTGAATTTCTTCATATTTGGAAGGGTCAATTTTGTTGTGTCGTCTTGATTCCATTAGTTGTAACATTTCTTCAGCCATCCATTTTTTACGACCCACTATCTTTAATTTCGGAATAGTTGTTTCTGCAGCCAGACTGATTGAATTCTCCAACATTTCCCATTGATCATCCACATCTTGAAATATGATCTCTAGATCATACAATATTTCATATGTGATCTTTACTTTTATGTTAAAATTGTCTCGTATTTCCTTGTCATGTTTCAATGTGCATAGATCATATTTTGTATTTCATGTTGTATATTTGACTTTCTTTAACTCTACCCTCAATATGCATGTAATCAATCTGTGATACCTGTAACAGTCTGCATTGGGAACTGTTATTGCGATTGTTAACGCATTTCGAAACCTTCTGATATCAGGATTTAATCAATCTGGTTTCTAATCTTGCTGTCAGGACACGCTATGTCCATAATTCTTTAGGATGTTGTTTACAACGGGTGATTCATACAATCATTTCCTGCTCTTTAGCCCATTCTAAATGTCTGTATCCTCTTTCATTTCGCTCTCACAAACCAAGGTTGCCTAATGTGTCCATCGCCTTGAGCAATACTCTGCAAATGACTTATTACACGATTTATATTTTATGTGTGCAAACATTTGAGTAAGTGCATGAGAACCTCAGATCTCATTGACTGTACATTTTTTGTTGCGTTGGCTTGTTGTTTCTGCTGTTGTCAGTGTTTTTTTTTAAATACTCAGAGATATACTAATACAAACTATCTTCTTCATGGTTTCTCAAATTACTCTAGACAAAGTCGAGTGTCAGGATCCAGAATTTCAGACAGAGACAAATGAGGTTGCTGTTGTTTGTACAGTGTCGGGTTTTTGCGGATACCCGGACTGTTATTTCTCATGGCTTACTGATGTAAGTACAACTGTGTGTGCTGTATGAATTTAAAGTCATAGACTGTTCATGTGGTCACTTTGTATTATATTACAGCAATAGTGTTAAAAAAGAATTAACAATTATGCTTAGAGGTGTTTTGTCATCTACGATGTCATCTCTCCGTGAACAGTAAAGGTAGTGTGATTGATATCAGCAGATGTAAATGCAAAGTAATGGAGTATGTTTTACATCATGTGATGTATGGGATATATAGTGCTAAGTCTATATTTTCGAAGAATCGGCACTCGACTGGTAATGCGGTGAATAACAAAATTGGCCGATGTCCTTCCCTGGAAATGCCTTCTGCCGGTTTTAGGCTTGGTCGACATGAGAGTTTGTCTGAGGAGAAACCAAAAAGAAATGGACTCAAATGCATGGTCACCGGGCCGACTGGAACGCATGTTAGCTATGGTTGCTGTGGCCGCTTCCCGCACGTTGGGATGAGGGCAATTAAAATATTTAATTTTTGACACCAGTAAGTCAAATATATAGCACCGCGAGAACATGTTGAGCTTTGATGAATACACTGACCTGTAGTGATTTTGTGTAGTGATTTATTGTGTAATAATGTATTTCATAGTATTCTTAGGGCATTCCCTTTTTGAAGTGATGTATAGTGTGTTGATATTAATGTAAGCTGATTTATTGCGTGCATCATTTATTATTGTAGTGAGTTATTGTGTAATGATGTATCGTTGTGTATATTTATGTGTCTATGGTTGTGGAGTAATTTATTGTGAGTGCCGCATTTATTGTCAGGTAGAAGGCTACTCGAGAATATCACACACATCTTTAAATAGATTTGTTCAGTGCTTTTAGGTGACATTTGATAGAATACTAAAATAAACAATCTGCTCAGTTTCTTTGCAAGAAATAACATCCTAGTAATTGTGAGAGTTGTCAAATGTTACTCCTATTCTACATTATTGTGTGTTAAGAAACATGGACCCTGAATAAACAAAAAGTGAATGGACATTTTAAGCTTTTGATGCATGGTTATATAAGCTTTTGATACATGATCTTAGTGAGATATGACTGCGCTACCGTATTACAGTAGGCGGTACTACCTGCTTTTTGTTAACGCCTAATTTTTGGCTGCGATCACCAAACTCGACACCCCACATTGTGCCAACGGCTTCGGGTTGAGTAGTGCAACTGGGAGGGTACAAGCCTTATCTAAGTGCGAGGAAACGCACCCTGAAGACTAAATGTCATGCAAGAGCAGAACATGCCCTAAGCCTTGGTAGGTAACAGGTATAGGATGAAAACTCTTATAGACGACAAGGTGACAGTTATATAGGCCTTGATACATGGTACGTGTGGCGGGGTTGGGGTATCCCCTATTAACGGAGAGGTACAGTGTCTCTTCCCTCCGCTAAACCTACGGGACAGCCTTGGGCAAGGTGGAGTACCCGCTTAGCTTCCCCCCCCCCCCTCACTCAAGCAGGGTTACATAAAGCAGGTGGTGGATGAAGTTGAAGAGCAGCCAACAAATAGTTGTTAGATTATAGTCTCCAACTTCACGACGGGGAGACAATGGTTACGGTCATCGACCTGTCGAAGGGTTTAAAGACGTTGTTCGTAATCCCGTATATCCACGTGGGGAAAATAGCTGCATATGATTTGGCAGTGGATCGCGCCGCGCTGGTAACTTACGGAGGATATGAGCGGGTGGCCCAGAAAGCAATGGCAAATTATTGAACGTAAAACTTGCCTAGTACATCAACAGCAGTGTCACAGTGTTGGATGTCTAGGGATCTGAGCTCGGGCTCAAACAGGCAACAATAACTCCGTTAAATATAATTATATAACATTTATTGCATTTAGATATACAGTGCGTTGGCGCAGTGGGTTTAACAAGCCCGCACTGAGTTGCATATCACAGAGGTTTAACATCACACATGGTTATAACAAACATTCTAAGCAAACTATCCAGCATATGTCTATGACCCTAAATACACATGGGTCGAAACTATTAAGTCCCTCAAAGGCAGGCCCTGTTGCCTCTCTGATGTCCCGTCTGTCTCTGCCCGTTTACCCGTGTCGCAATTCGACACGGGTGGTAACTCTGTCCGAGTTCCTCGTGGACCCCGCAATAGGCGGGCCACTTCAGTGTCCACGGGACAGTGGACTCACTGACCAGTCCTTCGAGAAGGCTCTGGATTACTCTGGCCTTAGAGTGTCTTACTTCTTTCCCTTGGGCGGGAGTTGTAGCCCTTGGCTAATGTCTATTAACTTATGTTGGTTTACCGTATAATGTGAGGCTGTGACAGGAGTCCCCCTCTTCCCCCGATTTGATGGGTTGTTATAAGGTAATTAGTTCTGAACTAATTCTGTCACAGAATCACATTAAAGTCGGTGTTTGTAGTTTGGTGGACAGTAACTTGGTAACCTACATATTGGCATCAACACTCATGTATTCTCCCATACACCACTTCTCTGATTTGCTGAAGAGGTCTCTCTCTCTCTCTCCTGTGTCCTTAAAAATGCTTATCTGACCGAAGTTACGTGACGTTTCCGGTTGTTTCTACAACCCGTCCTTCTCAAAGTATCCTACTGATACCAAGATAATTAACCTCTGTATTATAGAGGATTAACAAGACAAAAGTCTTGGCTAATTAAGTACACCTTCAAATCTTGTTCTGTGTGTGCATTTCAATACACTTTTACTCTCGTATGTTGTATAATGCTGAATATGTAGTTACGTTGTTATTTTATCCCATCTGACTACATGTGTCCCTGTTGGCTTGTTAGTGTGTTGACTAATAAGTTGCTGTTTCTAATAAAGTGACTGTATTTTAATTGATAGTGTTCAGTTTTGAGTTTTGTGCAAAGTGTGTGCTGAATGTGTGGCTTATCTCCAAGCGTCACGAGTTGGGATACCCTTAATCATGAATTACCCCAATGTGTGTAATGCATGATCAGGCATTCCAAGCAGTGGTGCTTAGATGTAGTATTCTAAATACTAAACATGTATCAACAATTTAGACAAGTAATACAATTACATGAAAGACGCAGACAAATTAAAATTAAAATAAATACGTTTTGCGTACAATTTGTCCGCTCAGTATATCGCTCTCTCATTTAATTCATTCACTCTGTCATTCACTCATCTTTCATTCAAAATAGTATTTGGTTAAAATATATAAGTAAAGTTGAGGTAAGTGTTATTGCCCTTAGAAAAAACGGAATAGGCGATATGTTCCCTTTAAGATAATCCGTACTTTTTGTACAATGAATCAAAAATGGTTTATAATTTACATAGAGAAAATTGCATAGGAAGAATATTTCGCCTATGAATGGAAATACCTGTAATATTATGGTAGGAAATGTACAAATTACAGGTTAACATATTTTATATACATAATTCAATAGAAATATAATACATACTCAATACTAAATTAATTAATTAACTAAGTAACTAAATCCAACGATGATGTGCGCGTTGTCCTCCTGTTGTTAGCGTGTCGTGCCATGAATATTAACAGTTAGTATGGCTGTCTCTTGAGTGTTGTAATCGACGTAGTTCTGTTTCGGCTGTTTGCAAAGTCTCTTAGCAACAGCAAGTATGGAATGTTCTCAATGTCGAGTATAAAGTGTTCTTAATGCTTTCACGATCACTGTCAGTTGACTGGTTGAAATCATTTCACAGATAATGTTTCTGGCTCGGATTGTTCTTAGAGCTTTGGTAATTGGTAGTATAGTTCTCAATGTTTCATGTTCGTGTGTATCATATGTAACCTATTCACTGGGGTGTTATTACTTTTAAATGAAAGTTCTCTAGCAGGTGTAGAGGTACACTGTTCTATGCCACAGAATAAAATATCACAGTTTCTGGTATGGCGAATGGTCACTGTGCCAAATGTTATTCTGCTGGCGCATTCGTTTGCCGCGATAAAATATCCACTATAATGTTATCGGTGCCTCTGATATGGCGGATTTCGAAGTCGAAATCTTGGAGAAGCAGACACCATCTTTGTAAACGATGGTTTTTCGGAGCACCTTGCTTAAGCACCAACAATGGCGAATTATCAGTGAGAACAACAAAATGGGAACCTAAGAGGAACTTAGATAATCTAAGCATACAAAATAATAGACTTAATGCCTCCAATTCCACCGTAGAGTAACGGATCTCTGCCTTCTTCAGCTTACGGCTTACGTAGAGAATTGGGTGTCTCACTCCTTCCACTTCTTGCATTAAACATCCTCCAATTGCGATAGCACTCGAATCTGTGGTCAAAATAAAGGGTAACTTTATGTTTGGTAATCGTAATACTGGTGGATTAGCAAAAATGGATTTCAATCTGCATATTGCATCCTCTAAGCGGGTACTTTTACAAAGCTTCTCTGGATGATCTTTTGTCAACATATTAGAAAAAAACTGATGTAAGTTCTGCCCAGTTTGGTATGAACTTAGCATAATAGTTTATAAGACCTAATAAACTTCTAACTTGCTTCTTTGTCGTTGGAACTTCTAGATTGAGAATTTTCGAAACAATTCTATCATCTGTCAACAGTTTGCCTTCAGAAATTCTATGACCAAGGAAGTCTATTTGTTTATAGCCTATTTCAACCTTGGAAGGTTTGATAGTAAGTCCAAAAAGAAAGATTTGGTTGAAGACTTGTTTGAGTGTAAGTAAGTGAGAAGTCATATTAGAAGAATGAATGCATATATCATCAATATAAGATTGCACGTCTTTGATTCCGTGCAATAGCAATCTAGTTAATCTAACAAATGTGGCGGGAGCGTTCTTGAGACCAAATGGAAGATATCTCCATTCGTACAAACCGAGAGGTGTTGCGAATGCTGTTATATGTCTAGAAGAAGGGTGTAGTGGTACTTGCCAATAACCTTTCGCTAAATCAACCTTCGAAAATATGGATGATTGAGACATATTCAAAATCAGGTCTTCACAACTGTTCATTGGCTCCGCATCTGTTGTGGTTATTGTATTTAACTTTCTATAGTCTATGCACAAACGAATCGTTTGGTCCTTCTTTTTCACCAGGACAATCGGTGAAGAATATTGAGACATAGATTTCTGAATTATTCTATTTTTCTCTAAATCCAAAATTTCTTTGTCTAAATTTGCTCTATAATGCAGAGGAATAGAATATGGTCTACATTTGACCGGTGTCAGATCTGTCAACACAATTGAATGTGTTATTTTGTCAGTCCGTCCAGGTTTGTTAGAGAAGATAGATTTATAATCGTTGAGGAGAGACAAAATGTCTTGTCGCTGTTGTTGTGTCAAAGTGTCAGAGATTTGTATGTCCTTTATACTACCGTCGTCATTCATAATTGGTACTGGATTTCAGTATTGTCTGCGTCTGTCTGATTTATTACAGATGCTACTGTTTGTAAATTGTCCTCAATGTCATTGTCGTCGTGGTCGAGATTAATTGTTGTCAATATGTCGTCCAATTGGTTGTCGTTGTCGTCATCCCATATTGTCGGTAATGTAAATATGTCTTCGTCGTCTTTGTTGTCGAAAGAGTGCGTCGTTAACGATGCTTCGTTTGTCGAGGTGTCATTCAGTTGGGTAATTGTCGTTTCGTTTCTGTCATCAGTTAGCTGCGTCTGCTTACTCGTGTCACTGTCCTGTCTAGCATCGTATGGTTTTAACATATTTACATGGAATATTTTCAACTTTCCATTCAAAGAAATTTCGTAATCAACTTCCGAAATTCTTCTAACAATTTTAAATGGTCCCTGCCAAGAGGTTGATAGTAAATCTCTCTTGTCAGGTAGCAGTAGTAAAATATCCTGGTCTGGTTTTAATACAATTGTTTTTGCACCTTTGTTGGCGTACTGCCTGTACCTAAAACCTTTCTCCTGTAGTGATGTTCTGGCCAGTATACAAGATCGTATGATTTTGTCTCTGGTGTCAGTGACTAAATCATAGGTGGAAATTGGTAGTTGGATATTTACAGGTTGTGATATGATATCTTTGTAAATAGTGAGAGGTCCTCTTGGGTTCGCTCCATATATCAATTCGAAAGGAGAGAACCCTGTGCTTCGATTGTGGGACTTCTCTATATGCGAACAGCACCGTTGGGAGAAGTATGTCCCAATCGGCTGGATTTTCAGCTGTCACTTTGGATAGCATATGTTTCAGGTCCCCATTTAGTTTCTCGCAGATACCATTTGCGGCCGGTCGATATGGACTGGTGAAACATTGCTTTATGCCTAGTAACTTAGTTACCGATTGAGTGGCATTCGATATGAACTGGGTTCCCCTATCTGAAATTATTTTCTCCGGGAAGCCAAAACGGGAGAATATATTTAACAATACGTCCGTCACATCCTTAGAGGAGATAGATTTTAATGGAATCATTTCTGGCCATCTCGTACATAGATCAATAATAGTAAAAATATATCTATTCCCTTTGCTGGAGATGTGGTTTAACGGACCTACTAGATCAACTGCCACGATTTGAAATGGCCTCGAGGCAGTTGTGGTTGATTGAATTTCTGCCGTAGGGTTTTTCCCCTTTTTAACCAGTTTCTGACATATATCACATGATCTACAATAGGTTTTTATGCCTTGGCAAAATTTCGGCCAATAAAATTGGGTCAGGACCCTAGCTCTAGTCTTTTCATACCCCATATGACCTCCGAAAGGTGAGTCATGGGCTATCTTTAGTACTTTGTCACGATGTGATTGAGGTAAAACTACTTGCTGTATCGTGGTCTGATCTCTGGTGTACAATCTAGTCAACACATTGTTCTTTAATCTAAATGACCACGATGCATTTTTAGTTAATTTTGGTTTAAGTCCTACTAACCTAAAATACTGTGAAAGTGTAGGATCTGCTTTCTGTTCATCTCCAAAATTAGTGATGGTAGTGTTTGGTGATACAATTTCTAGTGACTCCTGCAGTTGATTGGTGTGGGTTTTGTGAGTTGTCTGTCGTGTTATTGCATTCGTGTGTTGTGTGTGTTGTTGCACATCTACAGGCTTGGTAATTTGTAGATCGGTAGCATCCTCAATTCGAGGTTTTAAGTTGGTCGTATCACTGATAGATTCGACCGCCCCTGCATTGCGCACCTCGGTCAATTCTTTCTGAATTACTTCATTGGTTGTCTCCCTTGTGCTTTTGGCAGTTTGAGACAAGCACGTGTGGTGTTTCTCTTTAGCCTCACTGTTTGGGTTTTGAATACCGTTTTTCTTCTCCCAATCTCTGATTTCCTGTTCAGAGCAAGATCGTATATTGGGTAGATTTCCAAGTATAATTCCAGCGACAGGATTCTCTAGTACTGCGCACAATACTAGTCCTGATATGTATGGTGTTCGAATTTCGACAAGAGCAAGGGGGTATTTCTCGATGGTGCCTGAAAATGTGCGACAAGTTACGTGTTTGTGTGTGTAGTCTTTGTCGTTGATTAATGTTTTCTTAATTCCACATAGCGTTGAGCCGGAATCGCGCATTAATGTGCACCTTTTGTTATTTACAAACCCTGTTGAGAAATTTAGCTTGCCTGTAGATGATAAGGCAGCGTTGGCCATTTCATTCGAAATAGGGATCGTGTGGCCACATAGCAATGTTGTGTCAAGTTGGAATTTCCTACAAGTGTTACATTTATTGTCTGCAATGGTGTCAATGATGTGCACGGAATTTCCTAGCTCACTCAAACTTTCATGCTGATTGTCACACTCATTCAGTTGTTCAATATCTTCATCTGAGGAAGTTTCAACTAGTGCCGCATTGGCCTGTTTCATTATCTTTCGTCCTTCAGAAAAGCGGGAATAGTGCCCAAAGCTGCTGCAAAAATAGCATTTGACCGCTCTCTGATACGCATTTCTCTTGTTTTTCTGCTTCTCCACGATCATCTGGAGATGATGTGGATAATTGGGTGATTTATCGCACATCGCGTACTCTTCATGTGTCAGATGACAATATTGACACTTAACTGGCTTCCTGACATTCGAGCGTGGTTTAAACTTGCTCTCAGTTGGTTTCGAGTATCTAGTGTTTACAACTGCTGCAGTTTCGTTTTGACTTAGGTTTAATTGGAAAATATCTCGGTTCGCTGTGAAAAATGCGTTCCCTTTGTCTCTACTTCTTGAATACTTTTACAATCCATTTGTTTCAAAAACTTAGCAAAAGGTGTTGGGATTGTACTAACTATTTTGTCAATAATAATGAGTTCTTTTAGTTTGTCATGGCTGTTGTTAGTTTTAGGCGAGTTAATCCACTTTGTGCACACATCCTGAACTGTAGACACGTAGTCTATGAAGGTTTGGTTTGGTTGTGAGGATAATTTTGCGAACTGTTGTTGGTAACCTGCTGTATCTAATGAGAAATGTTGGAGAATGCGTTGCTTTTTATCAATCTCTTTTCATCTCCTGTGGAACTGTTTCTATTCTTTAAGGTGTCTAGGCTATTTCTCATTAAATAATGGCTCTATTATGTATGGTAGACATAGAACATCAAATTTCCAGGTATGCACTGATATGAATCTCCTGAGCAATGTTTGGCCCTTTTACTTGTTAATTTTGTTCTCCCCTTGTCATATTTCGATTTTCTACTTTCCTCCATCTGTTTTGGTATCCATTTATGCTATTTGGCGCGAGCTGCATGTTCTTCTGCCTGCATGCATTTTTCTTTCTTGCTCACTGCCTGGCGTTCAATCGTTCTACGGCATGTCTCTGCGTGTGTCTTCTGTGCCCATCTGACAGTTTCTCTTCTTTATAACCTAATTTCATCCTAACTCACATACATTTTTCTAACGTAGACATCTTGTCTTTTACTTGTTGGTAATTTTACTGAAGTTAAATCCCTTAGAAAAATGTTGGGGAGTAGAAAATTTAGTTATCTCCCTTAATGTTTACATGAGCAAATACAAATGCAAAGTTATGTTGGTTACAAGGTTATGAATATACATATAAATCAATGCAAAACAAAAATGTTACATGGATGGATGGTGATAAGTACCGCTTAGGGTTGCAATGGGCATGATATGAAACTTATCTTATATTCCCTGAACTTGCGAATGTTGTCTTGCTCTCTCGCCACTGTTGGATAGGTTACATAGGTTACATACACCACACTTCGCGGAACAATCTGCTCGTAGAATGAGAAAACATTAGTAACAGTCAAATGTCACAGTCATGTCAAATTTCATAGTATTAACATCATTGAGAGACAATCTGCAGAGGGACTAATATTAATACTAGTTCATTACTAGATAGCTGCAGAGTTATTAAACTTGTTCAGAAATCAATTGGATATCAATTACTTAATTTTTACTTGGCAATCAATAGCCGTATGAACGTAAAGCTTGTGCCAAAACCGGAGCTTGGCCCCCAAAAAGCCTGTCAGCGTGTTGGATGTCTAGGTATCTGAGCTCGGGCTCAAACAGGCAACAATAACTCCGTTAAATATAATATATAACATTTATTGTATTTCAGTATACAGTGCGTTGGCGCAGTGGGTTTAACAAGCCCGCACTGAGTTGCATATCACAGAGGTTTAACATCATCACACATGGTTATAACAAACATTCTAAGCAAACTATCTAGCATATGTCTATGAACCCAAATACACATGGGTCTAAACTATTAAGTCCCTCTAAGGCAGGCCCTGTTGCCTCTCTGATGTCCCGTCTGTCTCTGCCCGTTTACCCGTGTCGCAATTCGACACGGGTGGTAACTCTGTCCGAGTTCCTCGTGGACCCCGCAATAGGCGGGCCACATCATTGTCCACGGGACAGTGGACTCACTTGACCAGTCCTTCGAGAAGGCTCTGGATTACTCTGGCCTTAGAGTGTCTTACTTCTTTCCCTTGGGCGGGTGTTGTAGCCCTTGGCTAATGTCTATTAACTTATGTTGGTTTACCGTATAATGTGAGGCTGTGACAAGCAGCTGAAAAAAATTATGATGTTGACTGCTTCGCCCTATAGGGGATATGCAACATAAAAATGGAGGGAACGCAAATACTAACTATCTTTTGTACAGATGCCAAGAAAAGCATGTTTTGTAATCTCAAATAAAATCAGAGAAACTAGGTAAATGGGTGCTCCACTGGAGAAAACGAGTATCAACATTGAAAGTGGGAATTTGGAATGTAAAAATTATGAGTGGCGATGGAAAATGTGATAACATTACGAATGAAATGAGAAGAAGAAGACTAACTATTAACATGCTAGGTACACGTGAGAGCAAACTACTGAACGTAAAACTTGCTGGTGCTGACTGCAACGGCCTGTAAAGGATATGCAACTTTAAAAAAAAAATATGTGAGACCAGATGGAAAGGAATAGGCATTATAACATCTGAGGAATATAGCATAACTAATTTCGGTGGAGACAAAAATTAGCGAGGGTAGCAATTATAATCGATAACGAGAGATCCGAATCGATCAAATGATAATGTGTGTATCATACAAAGTGTACTGGCAAAATTGAGTGGAAGGCATTTTTATATCAACGTAACACAAGTTTAAGCACCAACAGAAGGCAGAAGGGGTGACAGCATCGATGGATTTTATAACGATTTGGAAAATGCCTTTAAAAAATTACATATCATAATGAGTGACTTGAATGCCACAGTTGGAAATCAACAGGACGGATGCATAGTAGGCAAATATGGACTAGGCCAACAGAATGCATACTTGTACAGAGGGCAAAAGAGCATAATATAATTATTGGAAACATTTGGTATCAATATCACCCACGTAGATTAATGGCATGGAGGAGGCTAATCGTAAGATCAGAAATCATATTGATTACATTCTCAACGACGGAAGATTTCGAAATGCCTTAAAAGTCGCAAAATCTATATCAAGCGCTGACTGCTACAGCGACCATAGATTAAACTTAAGCAATATATATATATATATACAATTAAAGAAAGTCAAATATACTCCAAGAAACACAAAATTTGATCTAAGGGCACTGAAGAGTTAGGAGATAAAATATACATTCAACGTAGATGAAAAGAACATATTCGATCCATTGTCCGACATGGAAATATTATTTCAAGATGTCAACGACCATTGGAAAATATTAAAGACATTAGTCAACCATGCTACAGGAACAACCATCCCAAAAATAAAGGTGGTGGGACGTAAGAAAGAGATAACGGAAGGCATCTTAAATCTCATGGAAATAAGAAGAAATAACAAAAATAACTATAAAATATGAAGAGATTCACAGGAACATTAGTAAATTAAGCAAAGAGGAAAATGAAGCATGGCTTGAGGAAAATTGAAAACCAAACCAACACCCGGAGTACCAAACTAATGCACAAAAGAATTAATGACATCACTAACAAAATAACATACAAATCAATGGATTGCCTAACAATCAAAGATGGCAAAATCATAATGGAAAAAGATACTGAGAACCCTAACGATTTAACATGCGTGGTCAGATTGTGCGAAAGACCTGTATGATGATACAAGAGAATAACAGTATGATATACGAAATAATTTTGAAGGACCATCAGGTTTGAAGATGGAAGTTCAAAATGCTCTTAACCATATGCAAACTGGCAAGACCCTGGGTCCAGATAACATCACAACAGAAACGATCAATTCCTTGGAAAAATATGAAATACACCAGGTCACCAGACAGCTAAATGCACTATATGATCCTTGAGATATACCTCCTAAATGATGTAATTCTATATTTATTGCAATCCCGAAGAAAGCAGTAGTCTTGGCATGTGATTAACATCGAACAATTTGTATAATGTGTGACATCACGAATGTTTTGTTAAGAATTATCACGCAAAAAGTGAGAAAGAAAATACAACCCTAAATAGGAGAAGAACAATATGGGTTTGTAGAAGACAAGGGTAAAGTAAATGTTGTATATGTGCTGAGAACACAAACTGAACGTTCTATAAAAGTAAACAAAGATCTATATCTTTGCTTTATGAAAACAAAAAGGCTGTCGATAAAGTAGGCATGTCAGCATGATAAAGATGCTTGCAGATTGATGGGAAAGACCTTAGACTTGTACAAAACGTATATTGGAAGCAAACTACTATAAGGATTGATAATAAAATAGGTCAATTTGAGCCTATTAAGAGAGGTGTGAGCCAGGTGCCGCCGGGCGATACAGATATTCTTTGTAGGTTGTTTTTAATGTTAACGCCGAGGCTTTGCGTTTCTTCTTCTGGCTTGTTGTCTTCATCTTGACAAATTATTCTTCATCAGGATCCAGACAGTTACCTCCTCGCATTGTCCATCTTAGGCATTTCTTTTTATTAAATTATTGCATGTCCTTCACAGGACATAGCAGCCACCCCAAGAAATTTGGCTGTACGTGATTCCAGGGCAAGGTTTACGTTCAGTAGTTTGCACTTTCTTTCTGAACGACCGGCACCTATACCTTTTTCGAAAAAAGCCAGCACCGCTGTGTTTCGAACCCAGGTATACGGTATTACGAATAGCGTCCGTAAAATCTGCGCCACGGACACGGTCATCATATGTATACTTGATCGTTAAACATAATAAGTATTGGTCTATTCAGGTTAGACCACAGTATTGTATTATCATTTACACCACAACGCATCTACGAACTTCAATAACAACAGGAGACTGACGTATTTCATTTCTATTATTTCTCTGTTGCGTACACAATAATGTCACATCACGATATTCACAATCTCAGTTATACACTTTTACAAAACCATTCTTCAATACATAAGATTACGGCGGCACAATTCTTGGCCATTGCCATCTTCACAATGTGGTGTGTCCACCTTGAACCACGACTACAGTTGAAATGAGTGTCCCAGACACCTTGGCAGATCTTGTTTCCGTTTTTGTGACTACTCAGCGTGCGCCACGTAGATCACGATCAGCGTTTTTCACGCACTTAGGCGTGACTATCAATCAATCAATCAATCATGTGCCATGCCGGAAAGCGTGCACGGTCATGACTCGTCATTTCACTCGATCAGCAGAGTCGTGGATCAGCTCATTGTTCCTGTCTCGTCCATGCCATGTGGCCAAGCCATCCAGGTATTTTCATCTCGGTCTTCCTCTTGGTCTGTTCGCTTCGATCTTGCCAGTTGTCACTAAGTTCTCCAATCCATTTCTTCTCATAACATGTCCAAAAAATGATGACTGTGTTTGTCTAATTTCTCTAATCAGTCTACAATTTTCATTTGTCTCCTGTAGTACTTGGTCATTGGTTTTTATATCTGTCCATGGTATTCTTTGCATTTTCCTCAGAAACCACATTTCTGCAGCCATCAGATGTTTTTCAGCTTGACTGCACATTGTCCAAGTTTCACATCCATACATAAGAACAGGCTCTATGTACCCCCTCAACAGTCTTTTTCTCGTTTCAATTGACATCTTTTTATTGGTCAGAATGTTTTTCATCTTGCTAAAGGCTACTTTCACCATGGCGTGACTATATGACTATTAAATTGAGTCATGACTTTCCACTGGCCGGCCGATAAAAGATAAACAAAAATGGGCGCCAATTTTATTTTCTATTTTATCTTTAAATTGTAAAAATATATGGCATTTAGTTATCACAGTATAGTAAATCCTACTTTATTACAATGTATTTTAACAAAGATTTAAATATATTATTAATCTTTATCTGGCTGTTGTCTGGCACTACTACTGGCACTATAACTTATAAATCTGAAACGACAAGAATCTATAAATAGTTTGTTTCACGTGTCGAATGCATATATATAATCTTAACACTAATGCATTAACTTTTAATATGATGTATGAATTTTAAATCACGTATGTAACAGTCATGATATGCCAAACTTATGATCTCAGTGATTTTAAATGTACACATTTCTGAAAATAATCTTATGAAGTTAATCACATTTTATAATAATTCAACATAGCAGTAATAAACATCACTTGATTTTAAAGTCCGTTAAGACTTCACTGTTGGTTCAGCTATACTTGAATGGTTTGCCTTTTACTTTGCTAGCTAACACTCAGAAATGAGCTGCGGAAGTTCACGTAGCAATATGACTATGTATCATTTCTCACCATACCAGCACCGCCGACCATGACTGGCTCAAACGTAATGCTTGGCTCTGCAAGACATCTTTCACGGATGACAGACTGATATTTGCTGAGTATTCACATATCAACACTGGTGTAGTTATTTGTTAGCAGCTATTGAGTGCCATGGCAGTAAATTGCGCCATTGAAGCTATGTCGCCACTCTATCTTTCTGTCATTTGGATACTATAGTATTGTCTGATCTGATGTTCCAATGTTTAATCATGTGTGGTTAGTCTGACACCAGTTTATCATAGATCATTAATAACTATTAAGTTATATCTTTCATCACAAATTTCAATCA
Source organism: Cepaea nemoralis (assembly GCA_014155875.1). NCBI lineage: Eukaryota > Metazoa > Mollusca > Gastropoda > Stylommatophora > Helicidae > Cepaea > Cepaea nemoralis. The sequence continues at coordinate 637,596 of JACEFZ010015257.1, forward strand.
TTGCAAACGAATTTTGTAGTATAATAATTCGAGTAATGATTGGATATAATGTTTCGATATATTGAATAACTATGTATAACAAATTAACATAATTATTTTACTAATCTTAGGAACTCCATTCCTTCTAATCTAACAAATGACAGTATGATGAAATCAATGATCAATTCCTATAAGAAACGCATGAAAATACGTATACTAATTACAGAAATTAGACATAGATATTGACAATTGTTTGGTGATGTTATGAGAAGACATAAATTGCAGAACATAGAATCAGCTCTCAAGATCGAGGGGAAGATAACAAGGGGAAGGTATAGAAGTAAATACCTGTAAGGCTTGGCCACGTGGCATGGTCGAGACAAGAACTCTGAGCTGATCCACGACTCTAGTGATCAAGTAATATAGCGAAACATGAAACGCCCACGCTAATGGACATGGTCCATAATGGTGATATATAAGCCTTGATACATGGTTACATAAGCTTTGATACATGGTTTTATAATTTTTGATACATTTTCATATATACTTTTAATACACGTTATATACGCTTTTTATCAATCACTAGCTGACCCGGCCTGGCTTCGCCCAGGCCCTGGAGGGGATCTATCTATCTATCTGTCTGTGTGTCTGCTTGTTTGTCTGTCTGTCTGTCTGGCTGACCCGGCCCGGCTTCACCCAGTCCCTGGTGGGGAGCATCTCATTTAATTCATATAAGTAGTCATATAAGCTCCCGTTCCCGACTATCTGTCTGTCTGTCTGACCCGGCTCGGCTTCACCCAGTCCCTGGTGGGGAGCATCTCATTTAATTCATATACGTAGTCATATAAGCTCCCGTTCCCGACTATCTGTCTGTCTGTCTGTCTGTCTGTCTGTCTGTCTGTCTGAGCCGGCCCGGCTTCACCCAGTCCCTGGTGGGGAGCATGTCATTTAATTCATATAAGTAGTCAAATAAGCTCCCGTTCCCGACTATGTGTCTGTCTGTCTGTCTATCTATCTGACCCAGCTCCTGGCGCACAGTAACTTAAAAGAATGTCCTTCCACACACCATCCATTATTTTTAATGAAAACTGTTTTTAATCACCGACATGACTGTTGATAACTTCTTTAAGCAGACAAAGATGGGTTACAATGTTATGCATTATGTATTATTATGTCATTTAATTCATATAAGTAGTCAAATAAGCTCCCGTTCCCGACTATGTGTCTGTCTGTCTGTCTATCTATCTGACCCAGCTCCTGGCGCACAGTAACTTAAAAGAATGTCCTTCCACACACCATCCATTATTTTTAATGAAAACTGTTTTTAATCACCGACATGACTGTTGATAACTTCTTTAAGCAGACAAAGATGGGTTACAATGTTATGCATTATGTATTATTTTTATGAAAACTTTGAAAATGCCTTAAAGATTATATCATTATTTATTATAACTCATATGCCTGTAAATAACTATAGACAAAGAGTTTAACAATAGTGCAAGTAAGTCCAACAATATGACTATAAAGTATATAGAAATGTTATTAAAAGTTATGCCCTTTGAAATAACTTTTCTAGAGTGAAGTCCCGCTGCTATATAGAAATTATATAATGAAAAATGAAATATTAAATGTTATTAAGTAAGTAGCCGATTTTACACTAAGAAACTATTACAGTCGGTTGAACAGGAATGAAAGGAAGACGTGTAGAAAATTTCATCTCAATCGGATGTACCGTTATCGAACGCATCCAATACATAGCCAACCACACACATACAGTCTGTTTTATAGATATAGATTCTTTAAGCTTATGATACGTCTCTTCCGGTTTCAAGATGGCGGCGGACGGTTGTGTTGTGTTGTAACCGCTCCTTTTTTCCGTAGGAAATGGCTAATTTAATCTCTTGCATGTAATTTCTGCACCAGAATGTAGACCAGGAGTTTCCTCTCAAGATTGTTGCCTGTGCTACAGAGTTGCGTGCATCTGAGCGAACCAATCCTTGTGTGTTTGTGACTACGTGTGAGTTACTGTGTTGTGTATTTTTTCCTTCAAAAATGGCGGACCAGCGTGTGTATGCCGGTCAAAGAGTAAAGAAACCACCGATTCGGCGAATATGACTACGTAAACGGCAGGACAGACAGGCTGGAGTTAGACGTTTCAGATGCAAATGTAACCGTCTGGGCCTCAAGAAGACGCGTAGTCTATAATGGAATTGTGCCAGCGCCAAACAAAGTGGCCCACTTCTGGAAATCCTGGTATAAAAGAACGATATTGTAGTGCTTCATGAGACGAGGCCCTGTGTTTATTCTTTCCATATAGCCTGCTTCAAAGATTTTTGTAATAGGCGACACCGGGGAATGACGATTATTATGCGTGACAGTAGAGTGGCTTCAGAGGTGGACATGTCCAGGTGGGACAGCGACGAGATACACATACAGGCTATTAGAGTTCCATCCGGTCAACCATTCGTGTTGGTTAATGTTTATGCCTGTAACGCGAGGGTGGATTCCCAGAGGTGGCGATGCTTGTGTCACATATTATGCCGAAATTAAAATGTCATCTTCTGTGGCGATTTCAACGCTTAAGGCAGATCTTGAAACCATCGACCTTGTCTGTATCAACAGTGTCTGTGTCACCAGAAAAGCAAGTCGTCCATGTGATGAGGACAGTGTTATTAACGTTGGCCTAGTTTCTCCTTCACTCACTACAGTGTATAGAGGGGTTGTCCTAAGGTACCATGGCAGCAACCACCACCCTTGCAGCATATTGGTGGAGTAATGCAGGACCAGGCAGCACAGCTCAATGGCCAAGACTTTCAAGTATGACAGTACATGCCAAGATGTAGTGCGTAGAATACGGTGCGACAAGCGCATAAATCATCATGGCAGGAAAAACAACTGTGAACAGCCGCCTTGGTGGAATTGTGAGGGGAACAAGCCTGAAGGGATAAGCGTGTTGTTGTAAGAAAATAGCAGAACGCCAAGAAGAAAAGAATTGTTCATTCTAGCCGTAACTTGCACTTGGAAAGAGAGATGGACACACGATTAGCAATTTAATAAAAAAAATACTAGTTAAAGTGGTTAAATGTGAAAATTGAGCAGAGTTATCGATTAAGAACAGACAAGTCACTGACATTGTTCTGGCGACTACATAACAGTATTAATGGGGTAGTCAAGAATAAGAGTACTCCTGACTTCCAAAGTGTTGACCTCATTTGGCAGAGCACTGATGAGAATAAGTGCAAAGACCTTTTCGAACGCTATCTAGAGCAGGGCAACCAGACAGACATGAGAGACAGGCATCTTGCAAATGGCTGTCACCACAGATGGGTGTATGGCCCAGAACATTTCCGATGAATACGCAGTGACAGTTAAAGAAATCAGGGCTTTGCTTCAATGAACAAAAAAAAAAAAAAAACATCAACAGCACTCCAGTGCCAGATGATATAAAACATAATGAAATTAGTACCTGCACCGACGACGAGTTAATGAAACTAGCAGACATGTATAACAACAGTAAAACGAGTGCTAACATCAAGGAGTGGATACACGGCTATCTGTTTCCCTCGCAGAAGCCTGGCAAAGACCACACAAACATTCAGGGATATCGAGTAATAACAATGCAGAATACAATAGACAAGCTGCTGGAGAAGTTAATTGCCAGACAAATATCAAACCAGCCAGAAAGGCAAGAGTGTTTTCCACCTACCCTGGGAGGGCACCGTCCAAACAGAGAAACCTGGACAAATGCAGCAGATTTTGCCCATGATGTCTACGAAGGTTTCCACTCAGGCATTGAAACATTTGCCGCAGCGATTGATCTTGGGGATGCGTACAACAGAGTATCATTGTATATTTTAATGCTTCAGCTTCTTGAACTCAAGATAAGTCATTTCATCCTTAGTTAGATCGCTGTAGGCCTCTTCCAACGGAAAGTAGTTTTTAGATATGACAGCTAGACTTCTGAACCAATAAAAATATTTCCTGGCCTGCCCCAGGGATCACCATTATCTCCTGTGCTGTTCAACGCCTACACTGTGAGAATCACCGTTGGGCAGATCATAAGACCGAGGAGTATTTGTCGTATGCAGACTATGAGTTAGTGTATCGTCAGGGTAAGGATAGATTGCTGTGGAAATACAACTCAATCGCATAAGCACTTGGCGTGTTGAAACTGTGGCAATGGTCAACCTAACAAAGGCAGCAGTGGCATGGATCTCTTTGAATAACCAACCATATTGTCAACACTCCAAAACAAACTGAAAATCTGGATTCAGAGACTGTGGAAAGAACGCAGGCAATGAATTACCTGAGGACACATTTTGATCGATGCCTCGCTTATACTGAGCACATTGACCAGGTGACAACAAAGGCCAAGTTGGGTTTGGCTGCGATGCGGGTGATGGCGGTGGCAAACTGAACAGCGCCATCTATGTCTTCTTTACGATGGTCTGGTCATTTCTGTTTTAAAGTATGCGATGGCGATCCTGACTCTCAGCTATAAGCAGATAGAAAGGATGGAACAGATACAGAACAAAGCTATGCGTATTATTCTTGGATGCACAAGTGATACAACATGCAGGTCGGTGCGCTACCTTCTTGATTTTCCAACCATTGAAGACAAGACTACAAATCTGCAGAGCACGTGCCTACCTCAGATTTAACGCAAACACACAACATCCATTGCATGGTGAATTTAGGAAGGTGAAGGGCAGCAGGTTAAAAAAGAGGAAGGTCGTGGATGGGTCAAGCCGAAGACATTCCTCAACAGGTGTGTTCACTGGAGGACTTAGAACCTGGCGAGGAGTGGGTACAAGTGCCAACAGGTTTATGTACCTGGGCTGAGTGGTCTCGAGGTATGGTGTCCGCCTCGAGTGCTGGAGGTCCCGGGTTCAGGCCCCGGTGAGGACCGGGATTTAATTAAAAAATCCACCTGGATTTCCAGTAATAAAATGTCCCCTGGTCTCTGGGTAGTGAGATCGGACGCTCGTGTGTATTGTTGCGCACGTAAAAAATCCCTTGGGAGTTTGAAATCGAAAAAGAGTAGCCTAACGGCGCTGCCCGGGCAAAATTTGGAGTTAAAAATCTCCCCAAAGTATTTTCAGGATCCTCGCCGATGCAACGGAGTTCGTGCATGGAGCTGCGTTTCTCTAGACTCAGGTTTGAGTTAGGCGGAAAACAGAGCACTTATGGGTTAAACCGTGTGCCGTGATGTTGATCCAACGACTAAACTAAAAAACTAAACTAAACTAGGTTTATGTACATCCTTTTCAGTTTGCATCCAACTAGACAGAAAATACAGACAAGAAAATCTGGCTGCTGTGGAGGCGGAAGTACAAGCGTTGATTTTAGAGAATTCGTTAGACGGTGATGCAGTCATCTACACAGATGGGTCGGTCATCCGACATGTGAGAAGCTCATGGACCTTCACGGTGCGGGCCAGAGGGAGAATTGTGAAGGAAGCCTCTGGTGCTTTTGTTGAGACCACAAGTAGCCTGACAATGGAAGTCATGGCAGTAAGTAAAGCAATAACATGGCTAGAGACACAGACATTCAATAGGGCATGTTTTCTCAGCGACTCAATGAGCATGCTCAAGAGGATAGAGATGGTGTGGATACGAAGAGAATGGTTGCTGTGTCTGGAGCGGTCTCGGCTGACAAAGATTAGTTTCATCTTCGTGCCAAGCATGCGGGTGTACAAGGAAATGAACGAGCTGACAAGCTCGCAGCTAAGGCTACTGTGGAGGGCGGACGCGCCATGGACCAGGCTGACATTCTGAATGCTCTACGAGAAGTAAAACTTGTGTGAGAACCAAGTGATGACTGTGAATCTACAACCATGGCCAGACTGTAAGAACAGCAAATTAAAAGAGGTGTGGCCAAACAAGAACATTACGCATGAAGCCAAAGAAGATTGATAATTAGTTTAGTTTAGTTTAGTCGATGGATCAACATTACGGCACACGGGTGCAACCCATAAGTGCTCCGTTTTCCTCCTAACTCAAATCTGAGTCTGGAGAAACTCAGCTCCGTGCACGAACTCCGTAGCACCGACGAGGATCCTGAAAGTACTTTGGGTAGATTTTTAACTCAAAATTTTTGCCCGGGCAGCGCCGTTAGGCTACTCTTTTTCGATTTCCAACTGCCAAGGGATTTTTTACGTGTGCAACAATACACACGGGCGTCCGATCTCACTACCCAGAGACCAGGGTAAATTTTATTACTAGAAGTCCACGTGAAAAAAATCCCGGTCATCACCTGGGCTTGAACCTGGGACCTCTAGCACTTGAGGCGGACACCATACCTCGAGACCACGCAGCCCCCCAGAAGATTGACAAACCAACACAGAACTGGTGTCGTTAGCCGCTATACGCTGCGGGATTTGCTGAGGAAAGGATCCGAGGTCTTATGGACTGAATGGTTCTATGTGCATTGAGGATGATCTGTCGACTAACTAACTAACTGTAAGTAAATTTCGATGAAATCGTATCCCCAGGTATTTCATCGGAGATAATGGTGATCCCCGTGGCAGGCCAGAATATATTGTTGTTGGTTCAGAAGTCAACTGCCGCATCTAAAATCTACTTTTCGTTGGAAAGTGGACATATCTTGAGTTCAAGAAGCTGAACCATTAACAAATCCAACGGTACTCTGTTGTACACGTCCTCAAGATCAATCGCCTCATCACATGTTCCAATGCCTGAGTGAAAATCCTTCATAGACGGCATGGGCAAAAACTGCTGCGTTAGACCAGGTTTCTATACTTGGACGGTACCCTCCAAGGGTAGGTGGGAAAACACCTTGTCTCTCTAACTGGCTTGAAATTTTTCTGGCAGTTAACGTCTCCAGTAGTTTGCCATTAGTGTTTCGATGTTTATTACTCCATATCCATGACTTCTTGTGTGGGCTTTGCCAGGCTTCAGCAAGGGAATCAGATAGCTGCGTAACCACTCATCCTTGATGCTAGCACTCCCTATACTGTTGTTGTACATGTCTGCTAGTTTCTCTAGCTCGTTGTCAGTACACATACAAATGTCCTCATTCCTTATACCATCTGGCACTGGCGCGCTGTGGTTTTTCCGTCTAAGCACAGCGTTGATCTCTTTCACTGTCACTGCCTTCCTCTGAAATGTTCTGGGCCTTGCAAATATCTGATTTAACCGTCTTGGCAAAATTTAGACCTCTCATATCTATATGATTGCTCTGCTCCAGATAGCGTTAGAAAAGGGCTTTGCCCTTAACCTCGTCAGTCTTCTGCCAAATGAGGTCAGCACCTTGAGAGTCAGGAATACTATTATTCTTGACTCATGCTTTTAAGTAGTCATGATAACATTTTCACTTACTCTTTGACATAATTTTGCAAATTTTTCACTTTTAACCACCTTAACCAGCTGTTTGAAATAGCTTCCTGTTGTGTGCATCTCTCTTTCGAATTGCATGCAAAGACTAGGATGTGCAATCCTATTCTTCTTAGCGTTTTGCCATTAACTTACAGCACCACGCTTATCCACCCAGGTATACTCCACCTCAAAATTCCACCAAAATGGCTTGACCGTTGACCTGTGCTGCCTAGTTATGCCTTTCTCCACCAATATGCTGCAAGGGTTGTGGTCGCTGCAGTGGTACATTGGAACACCCCATCCACACACTGCAGTGAGTGAAGGCGAAACAAGCGCCAGGTCAATAGCACTGTCTTCATCACCTGGAAGACTTGCTGTCCTGGTGACACAGCTACTGTTGATACAAACTAAGTCACTAGTTTCAAGTGCATTCTCGAGTCTTCCCCCTGTGTGTTGGAGGAACTGTTTCCCCGCGATCTGCCTTTAGCGTTGACATCGCCACAGAAAATAGCATTCCTCACGTGGCATAATATGTCACTTTAGCACTGCCACTTCTGGGAATCCACTCTCGTCTTAAAGGCATAAACATTAACCAACACGAATGGTAGAATGGATTAAACTCTAACTGCATGTATTTTAATGTCGCCACTGTCCAAACTGAACATGTCCAGCTCTGAAGCCACTATGCTGTCACCAATGTGAATCTCCATTTCAAGGTGTCGCCTGTTGTAAAAATATTTGAAATCGGCAATATGGACACCCAGTCTTGTTTCCCGAACCGCTACAATGTCGTTCCTGTATACCAGGTTTTCCAGAATAGAGCCTCATTGTTTTGCGCTGGCACAATTCCAATATAGAATACGAGTATTCTTGAGGCGCAGACGCTTGGCTCCGTCTCGTCTGTCTTGTAATTTACGTCGCTCCCGTCTCATTGGTAGTTTGACTGCCCTCCTCACAGAGCAAATTTTGAAAAACCAAACTACACACGGTAGCTCACACGCTGCTAACATTCATCCAAGTATTGATTCACCCAGATGCACGAAACTCCGTATCACCGGCGAAAATATTGAGAAGAAACTCCTGGTTTACATCCTGGCGCACAAATTACACGAAAGAGATGAAATTATCCATCTCCTACACGAAGAAAGGAGCGATCACAACACAACACAAGTGTCCTCCGCCATCTTGACAGGTCGCATAACCTTTTCAGGACCTCGCAGTCAATACCAGTGTATTATTATTATTATTATTATTATTTTGCTTTTGTGGTCTCTTGGCAAGTTTAGGTTCAGTAGTTTATCATTGCTTTATGAACGACCAGCACCCATACCATTTCGTTATAAAACCAACACAAGGCCGTCTGCTGCCAAACTGCCCGCAGCTGTGTTTCCAACTCATGTATACGGGATTACGAACTGCGTCCGTAAGCACTTCCACACGGTGACTGCATCTGTCATATATTATATATATATATATATATATATATATATATATATATATATATATATATATATATATATATATATATATATATATATATATATATATATATATATAATATATATATTATGTACTGCCAACATACAATTCAACTTTCTAAACAAGTCATACCGCCAAATTGACGGAGTGGCCATGGGGAGCCCACTTGGACCTATTCTAGCGGACATCTTCATGGCACACTTAGAAGAAAAGAGATCCTCAGAAATCAATAACTTGGCCTTTTACCGTCGTTACGTGGACGATATACTAATTATCACCACAGACGAGCTACAAGCAACGTCGTTCCAGGCCACAATGAACGAGACACATAAAAACATCTCTTTATCTATGGAACACGAACACAATGAAGCGTTGCCGTTTCTAGATATCCTAATGAGACGTAGAGCAGACGGCACAATTCAAAGTTCGGTGTACCGCAAAGAAACATGGACTGGCCAATACTTAAATTTTCAGAGCTTCGCACCTGTCCAGTACAAACGGGGCTTAGTACGGACCCTGTTTGACCGTGCTAGGAAGATATGCACCCAGGACACACTGACAGAGGAATTTAAAACTCTGAAGAATGCCTTAAACCTGAATGGGTACTCCACAGGATTTATAAAGCGCCACTGCCAACAGCCCAAACCGAAATCAGAAGTAACTACAGTCCCTAAACTCAAAGTATTCATCCAGCTAACCTTCCGAGGAGATGACGTAATGCAACGTCTGCGGGACCGGCTCACCACAGCAGTCGAGCGAACATTCTGTGCTGCAGCTCTAGTCATCAGGTACCGAAACACACCGATCCCAGTCCCAGCAGTAAAAGAACCTGTAGCTTTGTACGCCAAATCAAATTGTATTTACCAATTTACATGCAGATGCGAGGCCATCTACATAGGCAGAACTGAGCGACAGTTACATTGCAGGGTTTCGGAACATATTCCGAATTGGTTGGACAAAATACTACACACAGAAGATGGTAGCCTAGGCAGGCCGACACACCGGAAAAATCTGGCTTCTTCGGTCGGGAGACATGTGCTCGAGACTGCTCACGTGGTTGAAAGAGACAGTGCCTTCCGTGTGTTGTTCAACACACAAAGTAGTCGATTGTTAAAGTTTGCTGAAGCTATACTAATCAACCTTCGCAAGCCGTCCTTGTGTAAGCAGAAAGACATGTTAGTCAGTTTAAAATTACCGTGGTAGACAATCGACATTACTGTGCGAACATGTGTATATTTCAGTTTGAAGGATTTATCTAATTAATTCACGTAAGTTGTGTGATTTCTGCAGTATGTACCTGACGAGATGCAGCGAAATATGCCAGGCAATAAATCGTGCAATCTATTGTTTGTGTCTTCGTTATTCAAATATATTATATAGTTATCAAAGAATGGAGTCACGACGAACAACAGATGACCGTTCAAATACATACTGGCATTAGCAATTAGGCGGTTTCAGCCAAGTTTGGCAAACAGCAAGATTTCATTTTAACCTTGAGAATGCCATAAGGGTAACTAACTCTCCGCGTTTGAACACTATCAGCAGAATTGTGTGTTTTATGTATTTCTGCCAAAGCATTGTTATTTACTCACTTCATATGTTATTTAAACTATGTAGTGTGCACTTGAACAGATGCTGAGATTTATTATCCTGCAAAGTCGAAATCTTGATTATGGGTTCATGAGATTAGGTTGCAATTATAAAGTTATTGAGAATTTCTTACACTGATTAGGCAAGATTATTTGACTAGTATATGTAGCGGTAAGTTCTGTGAACATTTCATATGCAAATGGAGTTTCAATTTCACTCTTTGCTGTGTCAGTTGTAACTGTGTTTTGTGATGACAGAAAACCGTGTGCCGCAGTATACCGATCAGCTTAGTAGAATATAATAACTTGACTGGAAATGTGTACAAAGGGTACTTCAATCAAAGGTGTAGCTTCAACGTTCCAGCAGGGAACTTCACGCGTGGAATACATCAGTTTCAACTTGTGGCATACCAAAAACTTGAAATGGAAAGCCATTGGTTATCTACTTTTGGAATTTGCACTCAGACATCTCCAAAATATGTAGGTAAGTATGTGACAAAGCTGTATCAATGTAACTGTACATGCACTGAAATTGTTGCTTGTTTGTACGCAATTCACTAAATGATATGAACTGCATAGTCAGGTGTATATTGGTAGTTGCTTATATAGTCACTAACATCTGTGTTAATGTGTTTGCGTTTCTTTGCACTGCAATCTATAGGAGTTCTAACTGAATTAGTTTTCTCCATCCATTCATTATGTGTCATGTCGATAAGCGTGAGTGGTCATGTTTTGTCATCTCACTCGATCACCAGAGTCGTGGATCATCTTCGTGTTCCTGTCTCGACCATGCCATGTGGCTAAGCCATCCAGGTATTTACTTCTAGGTCTTCCCCTTGGTCTCTTCCCCCTTCGATCTTGCCAGTTGTCACCAAGTTCTCCAAATCATTTCTTCTCATAACATGCCCAAAAAATTGTGACTGTCTACGTCTAATTGACCACCCACCATGGGTGTCTTGTTTCACCTTGGCTCTACGCATCCGACTACCTTCAACGTTCATGTAAAGTGTAATCAATCACAGGAACCTCAAGCCTAGCTCTTTCATTTTGTTACCTTTACACAAGGGGGCGGGGGAAAGGGGGGGGGGACATGTGCACCAAAGCCGCATGCACTAAAACACATACAAAGACACAACGATAATCACAGTTTGTGTTATTTTAATATGCATGTTTAGCCATTTGCAATGCTTCATTTGTCGCAACTGATTGGCTAATTCTTTAAGAGCCTTCTGTATTTCAACTTGGTGACGTAAATTACAGAAATAGTAGTAGTGAGCCCGCCTGATGGCCACGGACACTGGTATATGGTTAAGTTAATCCACAAAAACAAATTAGTCCCGTTTACTTGAGTAGCCCTTGTATGAACTAAGCACGAGTTCAAAGCGTGCGTACGCAAATAGAAAAAAACAAACAAACAAAAGAATATTAATAAAACAATTCCGCGTCTCAGAATATTGGGTATTAAGTGGCAAGATAAAATAACAAACACTGAAGTATTGGAAACATCGGGTTTTATATTCGCAAAGTAGGAGAATTTACGATAGTTTTGGTCAATTACTAACGGGTAAAAGATCTTGGTGTCGGTCTGTACCACGGTATAAAAATGTGTTTTTGCATCCAGACATGATTGATATTGCACCTTGGAAGAAAGTCTCCGCGGATCGTGTTGCATAGAGAACACATAACAGAAACTGAATAAGGACAACGGGGAAAATGATTGCAGGTAGTTTACACATTGAGAGTGCAAGACGTCTGATGGTGCGTTATGGTGGAAATTACGTTGTGTTTAGCTGCATCCGTTGCGGACTAACAGTTATCCCCGCAGGTTGTTCTCTTCAGTCACATTCGCTACCGCCACGGGTTGTAGTTATTATGCCTTTTATGAAGCACAGTGTAACATATACATATATATTGTTATTCTATCAGATGTACTGTAAGGATACATTGCCTTTCGTGGTCTACTTTTAATTCGTAAATCAAATTATTCTCATGGCACTTTAATATGTACTTCGTTTAGTATACTGTAGTGTGCGATCTTAAGTAAACATTTCACAGTATGGGTCAGAACACTGATTTTTCTTCAATCTGAGAGTTAAGTTATTTCTTTCTTTTTGTTTTTTAATATTTTTGACATCAGAAAGATCGGTGGTGTCTTTGTGTCTTTATGAACCATTGATTGTGTTTCAAATAGGGTAAACATATTATAATATATAGATAAACGACGTAACAAGGTCATGACAAGATTTATAACAAAACGCATCACGAAACAAGCTCTACAATGACTCCGTGAAATGACAAGATATTATTCAAATTATATTAGGGGCGTTCATTTGACACCCGTTCCAATGGCTTTATTACAAAAGCATGAAAGGAACATTAACAGGTGTGGTAGAATTAAACAAAGCATTATTTTGAATGAATTATGCACGATGGGTTGGTCAGAAGAAGTCGCTGTAGGCATTCGGGCAAGCATCCCATTGCTTAGGAAGGCGGCGAATGTTGTAAGCAAAAAATATGATTGTGGTTGCTTACTGAACCAAGTGTTTACCACGTTTATTACGTCTGCATCTGTGTGAAATCGTTGCCCCTTGAGAGCTTTTTTTAGAGGTCCGAACATTGTGACAAATCAGGACTATAGGCTGGATGTTGCAGAATTTTCCACTTATTCCTTGCAAATGCTTCCTGCACAATCTTTGCGACATGCGAACGAGCAATATCATGCAACAAAATCACACCGCGAGAAAGCATGTCGGGTCGTTTATTCTTGATGGCTTTTTGTAGCTTGTCTAGTGTTTGCAAGTAGTGGGTAGAGTTGATTTTGACACCAGGTTCTTTAAAGTCGGCCAATAATAGCTCGTCATGGTCAAAACATGCGCTCAGCATAACCTTACCAGCGGAAACCTGTAACTTGAATTCGTTTGGCTTTTGGTGATCCAGCATGCTTCCACTGCATGCTCTCTCTTTTGCTGCTCGGCTCAAAATGGTTACATCACAATTCATCGCCTGCCACTATGGGGAAGATAAATGTATCACCCATCACTCTGTAACGCAGCAAGTGGTTCAAACAACATTCCATGCGTTAATCTTTTTGGTGGTCGGTCAACAAGACCTTTTGAAGTGTCCCAACTGACACATCACTTTCGCTAGCGAACGTATGCTTCGACAACGGTTCATCTATACTTCTGCGTCAATTTTGGTGATGGTTTTTTCTGTTTCAACAATATGCACTTGACTCGGCCGTCGATGATCTGTCGTGAACTGACGTCCTTTCCGAAACATTCGTGCCCAGTCTGTCACTGTTGTCCTCTACACACATTTATTACCGTACACTGAATGCATTCTTCGATGAATGTCCACTTGTCGACATGCTTCAAATGAAAGAAACTGAATCACCGCTCATTGAACTTCTTTGGACGGATTATGGATCAACCCGGCCATTTTCTCACCGGTCAGAAACAAAACCTATGCATCATGGGACGATAAGCACTGGCTTCTTTATTCATTGCTCAGTACTTATCACATGACTATGACATGATCATGTTCAACGTACGCAATTACGCGCGGTGCGGTACGAACGGATTTCAAATGAAGGCCCCCCTTATATATCAAATAAACGTGTATTACGATATCAGCCAATAGAATGGAAACGAAAAGAATATGTGGGCGACCATGAGAAGTACAAAGAGAACTTCACTGCATAAGTCCCTCTTGTTCTTGAAAAATCCGGCTCGTTGTGGATAACATTATTGGGGATATGTCAGTATGATTGCTAGCAGTTGACGTCTGTTTGCGTATTAAATGCTGAACCCAACTGAATACTGAATAACCTGGTAATCCTTTCTTTCTTAATATGTTGGGAACTACACGATAGATGCAATTGACATTCTTACTATTTTAAATTCATTTTTTTCACAAAGCAATTTGCAATACCTATAATTTCCCAGCACGATTGCATATAGGATGACCTTCTTTCATACTAGTAGAAACATTCAGTGGAAACTGTCAACATTGTCTACAGCAGTGGTTCTCAACCTTTTTTGGCCCGTGCCCCCCTTCACCATATTTTCAGAACGTCACCCCCCCCCCCCCTTTCGTATTTCCTACCTAAAAATTTGGCCCGTGCCCCCCTTCACCATATTTTCAGAACGTCTTACCCCCCCCCCCCTTTTTCGTGTTTCCTTCTTAAAAATCCCCCCTCCCCCGCGCCCCTACACAGTATACGTAATAATGGAAGCTCGATTTAATAGCATGTACTAAAACAAGTCTAGACGTCCACATAAAATGTGATTTGTGGGTCTGCTTAATTTATAAAATGAATTTTAGAAGGGTGAGATGTCAATCAATCAATCATGTGCCATGCCGGAAAGCGTGGGCGGTCATGACTCGCCATTTCACTCGATCACCAGTGTCGTGGATCAGCTCATTGTTTCTGTCTCGTCCATGCCATGTGGCCAAGCCATCCAGGTATTTTCCTCTCGGTCTTCCTCTTGGTCTGTTCCCCTCGATTTTGCCAGTTGTCACTAAGTTCTCCAATCCATTTCTTCTCATAACATGTCCAAAAAATTTTGACTGTCTACGTCTAATTTCTCTAATCAGTTTACGATGTTCATGTGTCTCCTGTAGTACTTGGTCATTGGTTTTTCTGTCTGTCCATGGTATTCTTTGTATTTTCCTCAGAAACCACATTTCTGCAGCCATCAGATGCTTTTCAGCTTGACTGCTCATTGTCCAAGTTTCACATCCATACAAAAGAACAGGCTCTATGTATCCCCTCAACACTCTTTTTTCTCGTTTCAATTGACATCTTCTTATTGGTCAGAATGTTTTTCATCTTGCTAAAGGCTACTTTCGCCATGGCGATTCTTGTTCTAATCTCTTCAAGGCATCTCCCATCAGATGTTATAACTGTTCCAAGATAATTGTACCGATGTACAGAACCGGAAAGTATGAAGAGGAAAACAATATTCAGTAATCTGTTCTTATATTAACGCGATCTTGAAATAATCTTCATTCCCCCCCTCCCCCCCTCCCCGGAAACCCTGAAATTCCCCCCTGGGGGGATTTACCCACCGGTTGAGAACCACTGGTCTATAGTATTAAAGAGTGATATGTTAGTTAGTTAGTTAGTTAGTCTTTCCTCTTGAACCTAAGTCGGCGCATAGGGCAGAAGTCATGGCAGAAGTAATCACACCAATATTTCTCAATCCCCCAGAAGAATAATGAAAAAAAGGAATATAGGTGAATATTACTAGCCGTACCCAGACTTTCTTCCCCACCAAACATGCCAACTATACACAAACTGATTAATCCCTTAAGATGATTATAAGAAGAATATATAAGATCAAACGGTGATCTGCCACAACTTCTTTATCCTCTTAGATAAGAGACCTTTTTCCTATACATATCTTAAACTAAGAACACTGTCTTCCTATATGATTCCTAAAATATAATCGAACTCATCATCATCATCATCATCAAGTGCCGTGCCGGCTGGCGTAGGCGTTCATGGCTCTCCATAGATCTCGGTCTTTAGTTTTCTGGATCAACTCTGCTGCTGATATTCCTCCATGCCACCGTCTCAATCCATCCAGCATCACTTCTCTTGGTCTACCTCTGCCTCTCTTCCCCTCAATCTTTCCAGTTGTTACGATGTTCTCCAATGCCTCTCTTCTCATCACATGACCGAGGAAAGCTGTTTGTCTCTGTCTTATTGTTGTATATAATGTTCTAGTTTCGCTAGCCTGTTTCAGGCAGTCGTCGTTAGTTACTCTGGCAGTCCAAGGAATTCGCAACATTCGTCTCTGGAACCACATCTCTGTTGCTTCTAATTTCTTCTTAATTTGTTCATTTACATTCCAAGATTCACTGCCATACAGCAAAACTGGTTCTACATAGCATTTCAGCACTCTCTTTCTTACATTCAGTGATAGTGACTTATTACATAAGATACTCTTCATTTTCTGAAATGCGGCTTTTGCCTGCCCTATTCTGCTCCTAATCTCTGTTGTACATCTTCCATCTGATGTTATAAATGCCCCTAGGTATCTAAAATTATCAACTTGGTTAAGGATTTTCCCTTCTATTTCTATGTCACATTTTGGTGTCACCATTTTCTTTGATATTACCATTGTTACTGTTTTCTTGATATTCAAGGATAGTCCTTTCCTTGCACTCTCTGTTACTACAACATCTAATAATTGTTGTAGGTCTGTTGAATTATCCGCCACCAATACTGTGTCATCTGCATAGCGTATATTATTTATATTATAACCTCCAACTAGTATTCCTGGCATCTCTTTGATCTCTCTCATTATTACTTCGCTACACAGAGAGAAAAGATCTGGTGACAAGACACACCCTTGTCGTACTCCTAGCTTTATCTGTTCGTAACTACCCTCTTTATTTCCCATTTTAATTGCTGCTACTTGGTTCCAGTAAATATTCTTTATTATTCTTAAATCTTTTCCATCAGTGTTGATATCTTCCAACATTTTAATCAGTTCATCATGTTTTACTTTATCAAATGCCTTAGTATAATCTATGAAGCACAAATATATGTCTCTCTGTTTCTCTATTGACCTTTCTATTAGTGTCCGTAATGTATAAATTGCATTGTTTGTGCCCTTTCCTTCCACACATCCATACTGTTCTTCACTAATTTCCTATTTTATTTTATTTTTGGTTCTTCTCATTATGATTCTGAGTAGAAGCTTAGTGATATGGTTTATAAGGTTAATTGTACGAAAATCTTCACAATCAATTGCTCCTGGTCTTTTTGGTATAGCTATAAATACAGATTTCAGCATATCACTGGGTAAATATCCACTGTTGTAAATACCATTCAGCATGTTGGTTAATATATCTACCCCAAATTCTCCCAATACTTCTAATTCTTCTACTGTGATTTCATCTGGCCCAGCTGTTTTTTCTTTCTTCATACGTTTCATAGCGTCAGCGACTTCTTCTTTCAGAATAGGTGGACCTTCTAAGTTACTATCTTCTGTTAATTCTTCCCTTTCTCCTTCATATAATTCTCTTATATACTCATTCCACCTCTTTATTATAGCATCTTCCTCTAATATTATCTTTCCTGTTTTTGATTTCAAACACCCTCTATTTATTCTAATTTTTTTTCTGTAAGCTCACTGATTTGTCTGTGCATATTTTTTGTATCTTTAATGGAATTTAATTCAATTTTTTTGCATTGCTCGTTTAACCAACTTTCATTAGCCTTCCCACATTTATCTTTTATTTCTTTATTTATCTTAGCGTATTCTTGTTTGTCATTTTTACTCTGTTTTCTTTTGTCCATCAGTTTTAAGATATCTTCATTCATCCATTTTTTCTTAGCTATTTTGCCTCTCTCCGGTAATACTTCTTTGCTAGTTTGATGAATGGAGTCCCTTAACATTTCCCATTGTTCATCTATACTCTGTATTTTAGTTATTGCATTGTACCTATTTTTCACAGTCACTATGTATTGTTCTTGCATTTCTTTATCTATTTTCAGAACCTCTTTATTAAGTCTCATGTTCTTAACCATTTTTTTCCCTCTCTTTAATCTTACTTTTATTTGTCCACATAGTCGTACATGATCACTATTACAGTCAGCACCAGGCATTGTCTTTACATTAATTAAAGCATTTCTAAATCTTTTATTAATTTGTATGTAGTCAATTTGGTTGCGTATTTTCTTATCAGGGCTTATCCATATGTACAGTCGTCTTTTATGGTGTTTAAACCATGTGTTTCCAATTATCATCATTGATATTTGCCCATTCTATTAGCTTTTCCCCTCTTTCATTTCTTGTACCTAAACCATACTTTCCCACTACATCCTCCATTTTTCCCTTTCCTACTTTTGCATTAAAATCACCAAGTATTATCTTTATTTCTTGTGATCCAATTTGAGCCATCGCCATTTCTATTTCGTCGTAAAAGTGTTGTATTTCTTCATCACTACTGTTTGCTGTTGGTGCATATACTTGTATAATATTTATGTCTATTGGTTTGCCTTTGATTTTTACCAAAATAACTCTATCTGAAATACACCAGTATCCATTAATTGACTTGGCTGTTTTTTCGTCTAATATTATTCCTACACCTTTTTCATGTGTATCCCCTCCAGAATAAATTATTGTATGATTGTCAGCTATAATTTTGCCCGATCCCTTCCATCTCATCTCACTAATACCTAGTATATTCATTTTCATGCTATCCATCTCTCTTAGAACATTGGTCAACTTTCCTAGCTCATTTAATGTCCTAACATTCCATGTTCCTACTCTAAATTTATTTATTTTAGTTAAGATTTTGCCATCAGTAGATGGATGACGGTCTGGTGTCACCTGTGGCTCATGACTGTCCCTACCGGACGAGGATGCCCTAAGACAGCCATTAACGTCCTTCACTAACTTTGATTTATGTTTTGCCATGAAGTCTTGGGAAGATAATGTGGTGGTTTCCCCTTGCATTCCACATTCACATGGTGGTCTTTTTACCTCTGCCTTTGACAGCCATTTCCGACTGTAAGGACAAGTGAGTGCCCTGCTCTGCTCAGCTGCAGAGTTGTCCACTTATTCCGGTGGATACTCGGTCCCCAGAGCTGTGTTAGCCACACCGTAGTGTGTTTCCATCCTCTACCGTGGGGAGGTGCAGTTGGGATTTTCCCTTCATAAAGTTATGGTCTCTGACCAAAACTCTCCAGTACTTTTATCGAACTAGAGGTAACAGTTCATCGCCTTCTGTCAGAGTCCTAATTGGTAGCTCTGTCTGGCTCGGTGGACTTTGACAGGCAAATTACAACATCTACGACACATCTACTAATAACACATGAATGCAATCGGAAACTGGCAGGAGCGATCTCCTGAACAATCATTTATTACAATATATATTACAACATAGTCGCACTTCACGCTCAAACAATCGTTCACCACTAACAGCCACACGCTAGCTCACAATGGCGATCTTTACACTGTCGCCCGCATGATCATTCACAATCACAACTTCACATCATCCCGCACATATCATAATTAGCACATTCCTCGAATATCACTACACAACGTTCATCTCCATCTATCCGTCACAATCACTATCGTTCTATCGTTCTCTAGATCTCCACACGTCCGTCTCTATTCTCTGCCTCACACACAATGACTCTCTCCTGGTTGACCTTCCCACATCACGTGACTCTGTTCACGGGATTCTTGCCTGACCGTCCACTAGCCAAGCCGTGGCGTCTCTTACTGCCCTTTGCCTGAGTCATGCTTACACTGACTCTCGCTTACATACCGGCACTTATATTCTTCCTTACATATGTCATATACGACCATGACATTCTCCCCCCGCACAACCAATGTGGCACTTACTCTTAGACATGTGACACATTCTGCTGTTGTTACTCTTGGTACATCTTTCTAACCTTGTCAGGGGATTATATGATCATAAGTATATGCTTGCGTCCCTTTTTGCTCTGATCTTTTCCGAGATTAATTTCAAACATTGTTCTCTCTATTTCAGTATTGAGGTTTCTCTCAAGGTTTTGTCGTGGTCTGACAAATGTTCTGGTTGGGTCTACTTGTCATACCTCGTTATATTATTCAACCACCACTCCGTGACATTACATTATGTTCATATTTCTCAATCGATTGTCTGTGCATTCTTATCTCATAGTTATTGTGGCTATGCTGGTTTAAGGATTCTCCATTGGTTTACGTCTGACCTGGTCTGGTTACGTCGGTCGCTTTGTAGAATTGAAACCTGCTGTGGAAAGAAATGATGTTATTTTCGTTCTGACTTTATTAACACATCTTTACTTTACAATTTCTAATATATATTATGGAATAGGTCTTCTTCTTCTTTACAAAAGTAGCGTTCTTTTGTGCGTTCTACATGAGCATGTGGTTCATGTGTACTTCTGACACCATTATACCTGTCAGAGTCCTAATTGGTAGCTCTGTCTGGCTCGGTGGACTTTGACAGGCAAATTACAACATCTACGACACATCTACTAATAACACATGAATGCAATCGGAAACTGGCAGGAGCGATCTCCTGAACAATCATTTATTACAATATATATTACAACATAGTCGCACTTCACGCTCAAACAATCGTTCACCACTAACAGCCACACGCTAGCTCACAATGGCGATCTTTACACTGTCGCCCGCATGATCATTCACAATCACAACTTCACATCATCCCGCACATATCATAATTAGCACATTCCTCGAATATCACTACATAACGTTCATCTCCATCTACCCGTCACAACCACTATCGTTCTATCGTTCTCTAGATCTCCACACGTCCGTCTCTATTCGCTGCCTCACACACAATGACTCTCTCCTGGTTGACCTTCCCACATCACGTGACTCTGTTCACGGGATTCTTGCCTGACCGTCCACTAGCCAAGCCGTGGCGTCTCTTACTGCCCTTTGCCTGAGTCATGCTTACACTGACTCTCGCTTACATACCGGCACTTACATTCTTCCTTACATATGTCATATAAGACCATGACACCTTCCCAGAACCAGCCCTCCTAGTATCATATACAAAAATTATGGACAGTAGAAACCATCGCAATCTCATGAGGGACCATACATGGAAAGCGCAGGCTTAAAGCACGCCACAGGATGATAAGAATGTGAATTTCACTAAACTACCATTGAAAGGAATCATCTGATTGCCTGCCAAACAAAAAGTGGTCATACCCAAACAGAGATTCAAGGCAGAAATTTTTAACTAGGGGTATGCCACAATTTTGCTTTTAAAATGGTTAAAATTGTAGCAGATCTATTGTATTACATATAACATTTAAGAGGATTGCACAAGGAACATGACAGTGTTAATAATAAATTGATAGGTTACAAATATTATGACAATAATGAGAGTTTTAGTAATAACAATTGAAATTAAAGTGTTAAAAATAATGAAAAAAAATTCACTTACCAAGGCGTTATTTTATATCCGAAGCCGCTAATCCAGTTAAATTTAGTGAATTATATTACATACACCAGTTGGGTTCAAGAATATCACAAGAACTGCTTCATAACACGAATAAAACGCAATGAAATCATAACATTATGAAGTACATCATTTTCACACAAAATGGAAAAGCCATCATATTCTTAGTAAATTCCGCTGTTAGATTTGTTTTCTATATTTTGAACATCTTCTACATAATTATCTCACTAGTGCACAGGTTCGTGTTCGAATCTATCACAAAGTCGTTTACATCACAATAACTATAATATAAAACTGTTTAAAACGGTAATTTTATTAAAGATAACTATTAAAGAAACCAGAAGATATGGTCACTTCGAATTTCAAAATATCACAACACTTTCCTAACGTTTACAAGTACCATGCCGGTTCTTTGCACACGGAAACACACGGAAGGAAAGGGTATCTTTCGCTTCAGAGTTTAATTCCGTGAAACACTAAATATTGTGGACTGGAAAGGACAACCGGATACATTAAACCACTCTACATAAGATTGACTATAAAGTGGCATCTGGGTGTAAAATTTGGGTTACTTGGGCTATCAAGTGGCATCTGGCAGGCAATCATCCGAAAGAACTCAGGAAAAGAACTGGCACTAATACTGAAAGATATCTAGCCATTTTCCTATCCGGCTAACTGTTATAGTTTTTCTAACCGTCAACCTGTCAAGGCAGAAATGACATAAAATATCTTGTATTTCTTTCTGAGTTTTTGTTTCGTACAGAAGGAAAGGAACGTCGATCGGGACTACCTCCTTACCAACAAAACAGAACTCCAATGGAAACCGGTTAATCCTCTAAAGAAATTAATTATATAGTTTTTCGAACACACAGTTTCATTCTTCCACTCGACAGTTGATGGCTAGTGACAATAGTTGCCAGACTTCTAAGTGCGGCCATCACGTGATGCATAATAAGCGCCGTCCAGTGCCGTGAGAAGACACCACGTAGATTCTCAATATTCGCAAGACGCACAAAGTGAAAAGAAGTACATACTAGGATCTGATAATTAAACGTAACCACCCAATAGCATTCATGCATAATTACTACAACACATGGCGGTGGCGAATGTGACTGATAAGGCCAATTCGCGCTGTAAATGTTCGTCCACAGTGGATACATGTGAGCACATGGTCATTTCCACCA
Organism: Cepaea nemoralis; assembly: GCA_014155875.1. Classification (NCBI taxonomy): domain Eukaryota; kingdom Metazoa; phylum Mollusca; class Gastropoda; order Stylommatophora; family Helicidae; genus Cepaea; species Cepaea nemoralis. Next base: position 660,132 of record JACEFZ010015257.1, read on the forward strand.
TCATGCATCATCTTACGTCTCACACGCTCGGTGTGTGACTTATCTGCAATATGTTTCTCCTTTGTCTTTATTCCATTTCTTATGTTTGCCCTCCATGCAACACGTTCAGCGGCGACTTGCTCCCAATGTGCATTATCAATGCGAGTATCAATCATGTCCCGCTTACACACATCCCGATCCTGAGATCTCTTGCCCATCTGTAATTCTCCTACAAATATGTCCTTTGGTATTCTACCATCATCCATCCTCATAACGTGTCCTATCCATCTAAGTCTACGAAAAATGAGCATGGAATATACCTTCACACAACCTGATCTGTCCAATACTTCAGTATTTGTGATTTTGTCTTGCCACTTAATACCACGTATTCTTCGCAGCCACTGCATATGAAAGCTGTTTAAATGTTTCTCTTGGTGTGAGTAAGTTGTCCAGGCTTCACTGCCATAAAGAAGAGTACTAAGGACATAGGCTTAATAGATAGGGACTTTTGTTTTGGCAGTAAGCTTCCTGTTCTCCCAGATTCTGTTTCTTAACCTGTTCATTGTTGTTGCTGCCTTACCAATCCTGATGTTGATTTCCTAATCTAGGGATAATTTGCTATTTACCTCTGATCCTAGATATGTAAAATGGTCTACTATCTCTAGTTCGGCGTCGTCAATAAAGATTGATGGTACCTCAGGTACACCTTGTGACATAATTGGTGTCTTCGTTTTGCTAATTGTTAAACCAAATTCAGAACAAGCATTGGATAATGCAGATATTAGACATTGCAATTCTTCCTCAGAGTGGGTCGTAACTGCAGCATCGTCTGCAAAAAGCAACTCTCTGATCAGTACCCTCCTAAATGTGGCCTTGGCCTTCAATCTCTGAGCACTATAGAGGCCGCCATCTGAGCATGAGTGAATGTATATACCACCATCCTGATCACGGAAGGCATATTTCAGTAGAAGTGAAAAGTATATTCCAAAGAGGGTGGGAGCTAGTACACAACATTGCGTAACACTACTATTGATTTCACACTCTTCTGAAGTTGCACCATCAAACTTGATTATACCCTTCATGCCTGTGTGGAACGATTCCACAATGGACAGAAGAGTTGCTGGGCAGTTAATCTTCTTTAATACCTTGAACAGATACTCACGGCTGACCAAATCAAATGCCTTTGTAAGGTCGATGAAGGGAATAAACAGGGGTTGATTATGTTCACGACATTTTTTTTTCTTGCTTGTGTCGCAATGAGAATATTACATCAATGGTAGACCGATTCTGTCGAAAGCCACACTGTGATTCGGGGTAGACTTGATCTCCTAGGACTTTAAGTCTGCGCAGACTTCGCACTTGTCTCCCAGTCATCAGTCCTTGATGTAAGGTGGACTGTTTTGAATGACCATGGGAGTGATCACATGCAATGCTCAGTTCTGATCTTTACATCCAGAAAGTTAAGGCTGGGAGAACGCGCAAGACTTTCCGGTATGAGTGGACCGATAGCCTGCTTGGACGCCTCAGATAGGTGGCTTGCAACAGGACTGCTAAAACCCCTTTTGTGCAGCCCCAAGGATGGACCCCAGAAGTAGACCATGCTTGGAAAGCAACGAGAGCTGCAGTGAAGCAGCTAAGGAAAGTGCGACAGACACCCCAAAGCTCACGGGAGGAAGTGGACAACGCGGAAAATGTCAAGAAAGGACAAGGTAGAGAGAGGTTTTAAAACGCTGTGCTGCAGAGGCCAAAAACACAAAATGGGAATGTTTCATGAAGGAGATTGGAGGTGATAAAACACTGCGAATATTCTGGAAACTGCACAGACAAATGAAAAGAAAAGTTTTTCATCGGCCTATGACAGTGGGAACAATGTATAGAGATGATTGTGTGTGCGTGACAACACACAAAGAGATATGGGAGGCTTTTCTCCAGAAATTTTAGGGCAGACCAATCATAAAGATAAGAACACCATGGATGCAGTTAAAGAGGAATTATCTGGCACCATGAAGAATGTGCATTATGAAGACATCTTACGGGTTGAAGATGATAAATATATTTTGGAAAAGGCAAAAGACACGGCACCAGGGCCCGACGGGGTTAGGTATGACAAAATGAAGGCTTTGAGCGATGCAGACCTGGAGGAGATGACCGACTGCTTTAACCAGAGTATAGGACAGCATCAGTACCGCAGGATTGGGTACACAGCTATCTCATCTCTCTCCTAAAATAATTCAAAGGTCATTCAAAGCTCATCACCCTTCAACATACATTTTGGAAGGTTTTATAGATGACTGTCGCTGTCAAGCTGCAAGAGTTTTTGGAAAAGGGGAAGCTTCTTCCAAGAGGCCTGAGGAGTATACAGGCCAGGAAATGATACCTGGTCAAATGCATCCAATTTTGCCTTTGACGTTTATGAGGGGTTCCAGAGAAGACAGGAAACGATGGCTGCAGCGCTTGATCTCGAGGATGCATACAATAGAGTTCACTATGATATTTTGATGACACACAGAGGGAGAAGGGGGTCAATCCCTGGTTGGTGAACTGGATAGCAGCTGTCCTGCATTCTTGTCGGGTTGCTCTCGTCTGGGTGTATAGACCTCAGAGCCACATATTTTAACCCTGGGACTGCCAAATGGATCTGCAATCTCACCTGTGCTCTTTAACGTGTATAAGAGCAAGATTGCAAACATAGAAGCACCAGTGGTTGGAAGGATACTAACTTTGCAGAAGATATTCTTGCATATAGGCAGGGGAGAGATAGGGAGCAAACAGCCCAGGAGCTACAGGTGACAGTAGACAAAGTGATTGATTGGTGCACTGAAATGATTGCTGTCATCCACCCGGAAAAGGCGGCTGTTTTGTGGTGCTCTCTGGACAACAGGATTGTGAGAGCTGATGTCCCAAGCCTCAAGATAGATGGTTGAAGCGTCAACAGAAAAAACAAACTGAGTATCTAGGAAGCACATTTAACAGAAGTCTGTCCTTAAAGGACGATGTGGAGACGGTTATGACAAGATCTCAAAAGGGACTCAATGCACTTAAAACTATGGCTGCAATGGACACAGAGTAGAGATTGCTCTTCACACTATACCAAACCTTGATCCTCACAGTGATTGATTATAGACTAGGACTGCTCACTGTCTCAAAGAGTCAGCTGGTGAAATTAGAACGCATACAGAACGAAGCTATGCGGGTAATTCTGGGATGCATTACAGACACCCTAGTAGATAGTATGCGTTACATCCTTGGTCTGCTGACTGTTTCTGGTAGGCACAAAGTGATGCAGGCGAAGGCATACCTCAGAGTAGCTGCAGACACAGATCACCCGTTGCATGAGGCGCTGTACGCAGTTAAGGGTTAGATAATGATAAGAGGGAAATCATGGATAGCTCAAGCGGAGGATACGATCAGACAGGTGTGCCCCTTGGAGAAAATTAGACGAGGAGAGGAGTGAATCAGAGTGCCAGCGGAGCAGTCATACTTGTGCAGAGTTATAATCACATTGAGCCGGGAGTGCAGGGAGTGACCAGCAGGGGCCACGGAAGTGGAAATCCAGCAACTACTTCAGGATAATGCTCGCCCGGGTGATGATATTATCTACATAGATGGTTCGATGTTGAGAGGTTGGAGAAGTGCCTGGGGATTCTTAGCAAAGGCTAATGGTCGACGTTTGGTGCAGGAGAGCCTGGCGTATGATACCACAACATCTAGCTTAAGAATGGAGGTGGAGGCGGTCAGTGTAGCTTTCAGCTGAATGTCATGTCATTGGCACCTTTCCGTCTTGACAGACGATAGTTTGGTACATTGTGCTTCAAAAAGGCTTAATAACTACGATCCATGGCGGTGGCGAGTGTGGCTGGTAAGGCCAATTCTTGCTGCAAATGTTTGCCCACAGTAGGTGCATGTGAAAACATGGTCACTTCCACCATTTTGCACCATCTTACGTCTCTCACGCTCTGTGTGTGCTTTATCTGCAATCATTTTCTCCTTTGTCTTTATTCCATTTCTGATAGTTGCCCTCCATGCAACACGTTCAGCGGCGACGTGCTCCCAATGTGCATTATCAATGCCTGTATCAATCATGTCCCGCTTACACACATCTTTGTATCGTAGTAGAGGCCGACCCTGAGATCTCCTACCCGTCTGTAATTCACCAAAAAGATGTCCTTTGGTATTCTACCATCATCCATCCTCCTAACGTGTCCTATCCATCTAAGTCTACGAAGACTGAGCATGGAATACACCGTCACACAACCTGATCTTTCCAATACTTCAGTATTTGTGATTTTGTCTTGCCACTTAATACCAAGTATTCTTCGCAGACACCGCATATGAAAGCTGTTTAAACGTTTCTCTTGGCGTGAGTAAGTTGTCCAGGTTTCACTGCCATAAAGAAGAGTACTAAGGACACAGGCTTGGTAGACGAGGACTTTTGTTTTGGCAGTAAGCTTCCTGTTCTCCCAGACTCTTTTTGCTAACATGTTCATTGATGTTGCTGCCTTGCCAATCCTGATGTTGATTTCCTGATCGAGGGATAATTTGCTATTTACCTCTGATCCTAGATATGTAAAATGGTCTACTATCTCCAGTTCAGCGTCGTCAATAAAGATTGATGGTACATCATGTGCACCTTGTGACATAATCTGTGTCTTCTTTTTGTTAATTGTTAAACCAAATTCAGAACAAGCATTGGAGAATGCAGATAGTAGATGTTGTAATTCTTCCTCAGAGTGGGTCGTAATCGCAGCATCATCCGCAAAAAGCAACTCTCTGATTAGTACCCTCCTAATTTTGGTCTTGGCCTTCAATCTCTGAGCATTATAGAGGCCACCATCTGAGCGTGAGTGAATGTATATACCATCATCCTGATCACGAAAGGCATATTTCAGTAGAAGTGAAAAGTATATTCCAAAGAGGGTGGGGGCTAGCACACAGCCTTGCTTAACTCCACTCTTGATTTCAAACTCTTCTGAAGTTGAGCCATCAAACTTGATTATACCCTTCATGCCTGTGTGGAACGATTCCACAATGGACAGAAGAGTTGGTGGGCAGCCAATCTTCTTTAGTGCTTTGAACAGACCCTCACGACTGACCAAATCGAATGCCTTTGTGAGGTCGATGAAGGCAATAAACAGTGGCTGATTTTGTTCCCGGCATTTTTCTTGCATCTGTCGCAATGAGAATATCATATCAATGGTAGACCGGTTCTGAATGGCGAACACGATACATACACACATCGTGATTGTAACTGACTCAGAAAGCATGCGGAGGAGGGTGAGGACAGGCAGATTTCGTGCAGAGTGGCTTGCTTCGCTTCGGAGGTACGGGTGGCAAGCATCACCTGGATCTTTCTCCGGACCATGCCAGTGTGCTGGGGAATGAATAGGCGGACATATTGGCTGGCTCGGAAAAAACTTGGTGGAGTATTGATGCATGACATGGCAGACGTGGTTGCGGCCTTGTGGGAGCACGTGTACGCCTCGGAGGAACAAATGGATCAATAGAATCTGGCAAAAATGAGGCAGCGAGGAGTGACGAAGGGATCTTGCCGACGCTCGACACTCAGAGGAAAGGCGAGACGGACATATAATCAGATTGCTACTGGAACTATTGGTGTTGGAACTTTTCGCTGGCTGCTGAGGATGGGGACGGAGCGCTTATGGGAATGCCCCGAATGCTGTGATGTCGGTTCCTAAATCAATCATTCAATCAGTCAATCAATCAATCAATCATTCAATCAATAAATCCACTACTTTGGTCTCGCTGAGTAAAGCTCTAAATAGTGCTCTGCCATTCTATCCATATGTTGTTTCTTATCAGTGATGATTTCTCCAGTCAAGGTTTTCAGTGATGCATATCTTTCGATTATTGGACCACAAGCTTTCTTTATCCATTCATACACGCTTCTGATGTTTCCCTTATCACTTGCATTTTCAATGTACTCGCATAACTTGCTCCAATGGTCATTTGAACACTGCTTAGCAGAATTTTGCGCATCCTTCCTAGCTAGATTCAGCTCGCGTTGTTCTTTCCTTGTTTCTTAAGAGAGATATCTTCTTTTTATCAATCAAGGACTGTAGTGTCTGGCTGTTTGCCGCAAACCAGTACTGTCGCTGGTGCGACACAGTGCCATAAATCCATACATCTGTTTTATAAAGAGTTTCCTTACGTTTAACCCACTTTTTACTTGTTGTACATTAGTCAAATGTATCAGTGAACGCGTCTTCAAGTTGCTATTTGAACTCAAAGCACATATTAGGATCTTGGGTGTAAATAATATTAATCCTGAGGCTAGATTTGTGTTTAGCTGTGTAGATTCTCTTTGGTCTCAGTCCAACCCTTGCCACAACCAAAGAATGATCAGTATCACAATCAGCACTGTGGTAACGTCGAGATAATTAAGTTTGGTTCAAATGTTGACTTCGTGTGTGATGATGAAGCATTAAAATCACCGAGCATATACCTGCAGTCAGATTTTGGTACTGAGTTAATCACTGAGTCTAAATCATCATATGATTAATCATTCATATCTTCAGAGGAAGTAAGTGTCGGTGCATATGCAGTGATAATGGTGGCAAAACCACAAGTGGTAGCAAAACGCAGTAATAATAATCTGTCATTCTTCGCAAGCTGGAATTTCAGTCATTCCCATTAGTGAATTCTTCATTGCAAAGACCACTCCAAGTTGTCTGTTTACTTCCTGTCCTCTACCTTTCCAAAAAGGTGTAATAGTTTTTCTGAGTGACCCTTCCTCAGCAAGGCTAGTCTCCTGCAGACCAGTAATGCAAATGTTTATGCGATTGAGTTCGGCATCAATCACAGCCGTGTTTCTCACATTATCAACATTAGGTCAGTGGAAAATACTGGACACATGGTTCTTAATCTCCGGGTTGCAAGCCGCAGCTTGAGGTTTCTATTTTGTTTTTCTTTTTAGTAATACCTGGTACATTGATGTTACAGCCTGCGATTTAGATTGTGTCCTAGCCCCAAGAACCCATTGAAGCAGGCAGACTGTGGCGAATCAGCACACAACTGGCCGGGGGCTGCCCAGTTTGAGGCTGGCGGTAGCTGATCAGTGACACCTGTAGGTGTCTCCCATCGTCAAAGGCAACCCGTGGCGCCTCATGTCAACGCCAATCGACAAGGACTTATAGCCCGTAATTGCTATCTTTGATTCCGAGACCGGTTAAGACCAGGGATTGAGTTATACCTCTCCATAGCACAAAGCCTGGGCTAAAGTATAGGGCCACATGTTGCCTATGCAACATGATCCCTCTCTTGGCCTGCCTAGTTCACTCCAGAGGAAAGATAATAGCAATACATCTGGAACAAGACAAGCTGCAGAAGCTGCCGGATCTGCAAAACAATGCTCTAAAGTCCGCCTGTCGGAGCTTCGATCCTAGACCAGCTGTCAACCAAGGCGTAGGGCTGGTCTGCCCTGCCATGACATTTTGTCTTTAGGTTGTATTGCCTCGCACCAGGATAAGGCTTGCACCCTCCCAATTGAGCTTCTCAACCCGAAGCCGTTGGCACAATATGAGGTGTCGGGTTTGGTAAGCGCCGCCTAAGATTCGGCGCTAACCTGAAAGAAATGTATAGGAGTTCCAGATAAATATATACGATAGGGCTTTAAATGAAAACCTTAAATAATTTGTTGTTTTTGTGGTAATACACATATTATGAAAAAGTAAATATCAAGTGCCGTCTCCCTGGCATTGTGGTTAAACGACTTTCTCCGTAGACCCGTTTATCCACGTGGGATAATGCAGCGCGCGAGAATTGATAGCGGGTTTTGCCGCGTTTGTGACTTACGAGATAAGTGAGCCGTCCGCTCAGAAAGCAATGGCAAACTACTGAGCGTAATCTTGCCAGTAAATCAACAACAGCGGTAACATGCTGGTGTTGACAGCTATGTCCTGTAAAGGATATGCGGAAAACAATTAGCAAATGTATCATGTTTCGAGGTATTCAACTGCGTTTAACGCAAGTCCTTCAATGCCGAAAACGTAATTGGATGTCTGTAGAAAAAAAAATGCTCGTTATCACATGATTAACCACTCATGCAGCAGGTGTTGTACCTCTTCATCGAACCGAAAATTATGTCACAGACGTCACACCGTTTTAAAACTTCCTACTCCAGTCATACACTTGCTGGACTAAAACGCATGCATCAGCATACTCGAACTTCATTAGTCGATGAATTTCTATAGCTTTAACCCCTTCAATCTTTAGAGCATATCAAATGTGGGGCGACCATCTCTAAACTGTCCTTAAGACATCACGTTGTTCATCTGCACTGTGATGTCATATGATGAAAACTCTTAATTTTTTTTTAAACAGTAATGGCACATGATTGATTGATTGATTGAATATTAACATGTTACTATACAATGACATTGTTATGGTTTTCGATTGAAGCATCCTCATATGTGTGTGTGTGTGTGTGTGTGTATATATATATATATATATATATATATATATATATATATATATATATATATATATATATATATATATATATATATATAGAGAGAGAGAGAGAGAGAGAGAGAGGGGGGGGGGGGGAGGAGAGAGAGAGAGATGTGTGTGTATAATACAATACAAGACAGCGTTTGACAGAGTGCAAACATTCAAGATGTAGTCATGATGACCATCCTTTGGGATATCAAGGTCAATATATTGGTACATTTCCAGGAAAGGGATGAAACTGTGGCTAGTGCTGGGTGCGGATTTTATACAACGACGTTAGCCATATGATTGTAACAAACTAAATAGTGATTAACACTAAAGGGACAATTCGATGAAAACGATCATTAGAACGTCTGCGTGTGTGATGTGTGTATTTGCTCTGTTATTTGTAACGTTCTTTAGCGTAGCTTCAAAAATGCATTTTCGAGCGTAATAGCATTGACGTACCCTTCACAGCTGATCCTCTTGTAACACTGGAGTGCTCGGAGACAAGTGTTCAAGAAGGTAAACAGTTCAGATGTATATGTAAAGAAACTGCAAACACGTTTATTCTACCTACCACAACATTGTTCTATGGAGCTGCACAAGTTGGTTCAGCACTGCAGCAGGTCACAGCGAATGTCACAGCCCACAGGAGTACATCAGGTTTGTAAAATCATATGTGTACCACGTTATAATGCTGGTTTTTGTACGCACCGGCGAGATTCTTATTAACAGTAATTCTCTCTCTCTCTCTCTCTCTCTCTCTCTCTCTCTCTCTCTCTCTCTCTCTCTCTCTCTCGCTCTCTCTCTCCCTACCTCTCCCTACCTCTCCCTCTCTCTCCCTCTCTCTCTCCCTCTCCGTTTCCCTCACTATCTCTCTCCTTATCCTTCTCTTGCTTTTTCCCTCTTTCTCTCTCTCTTCGCTCCCTCCCTCTCTCTCTCTCTCTCTCTCTCTCTCTCTCTCTCTCTCTCTCTCTATTTTTTTTTTTATTACATGCACACAAGCAGACACACGCAGCACACGTACACATATACCTATTGATATTTTGGGTTGATGATAAAATGCAGTTGAGGTAACGGACCCAATGTCACAACACGGCTTGTACTGGTTATGCAGGTGTTAGTTCAATATATATATATATATATATATATATATATATATATATATATATATATATATATATATATATACTTATGTACGTACATACAGCTGTGTTTTGAACGCGGGTATGCGGGATTACGAACTGCGTCCATTATCTCTTTGCCAATGAGCTGGCTTTAATAATGTAGTTGATTAATAACAATTACTCAATTAATATAACTCAGAATAATATTTTTGTATATGCAGACTATCAATCTCCGTGGCGAAGAGGTTACAGACACAATTCGTAATCCTGTATACCCGGGTTCAAAACACAGCGGTGCTGGTTTTTTTTCCAAAAATGTATGGGTGTCAGTCATTCAGAAAGCAATGGGAAACTACTGTCACTATAAGATTTGCCTAGGAGTCACGAACAGCGAAAAATGCTGCGGTTGACTGCTACGTCCAGTGAAGGACATGCAACTAAAAAATATATAGAGACTAAAGAACTCATGGTTTTGTTATTTACTTTTTCTAAAGTGCATGATTTGGCATTTTATAAAAGTTGAAAGTCACCATAAATCCTAAGGCTTATTACATTATTCACAATTTTTATTATTGCATGACAGTCGTGGTGCATATTTTTGCATTTGCAAAAATGTGCCACATAATTAAAATGCCTTTAGGAGAAAGAGGAAGAATGAGAAGGAGTAGGCGGAAGAGGGGTTGGAGTGGAGGAAGAGGCAGGAGGAAGAGGGAGTTTAAGGTTGTCATTTAAATTTTGCGCTCTAACGGTGGCTCTCAAAATAACAACCTGAGTTATCTCCCTTAGCGAAATAAAAAAAACCAAGAGCAGTTATCTGCCCTTAGCTAATGTGTTTTGTGGTCACAATTTTCTAGATGGGATCCAAATATGTCAATGTTAAATAATAAACTGACATACACAAATTAATATTTCAGCTTACAATTGACCTACAGACTTGAATAAGGTACCGTTGGATTTGTTTTTTCAAGAGGTATCCAAAAATGTATACTAAAGTAGCCTACTTTAGAGGTACTTGTAATTTATGTCTGCAAGTCAAGGACGAGAAATCAACATTTTAGTCTGACATGTGTATGGGGTTGAACGCCCTACCTCAGCATCAGCACAACGGATGTTTAATAACAAGAGATCTTATACATTCTTCGTTGTTGACCTCCCTTTCATATGTTAGGCCGATAGATACTCGTGGGTGATGTGGTCAATATCAAGTTGTCGGCCCTTACTTCCCAGACATTTCCTGGTACACACTTTAGACTGAGTCACCCTGGGAGCCAGGTCAGTGACAAACAATTCCTGCCTTAATAGGCATTCGAACACATGACTAAGGGGGGGGGGGGGGGGTGAAGGGTAGGCAAGCATGCTAATTACCTCACTTCCTGAGCTTCCGTTGATTCAAATGCAGTCACACAAACAGAATAGATTGGTGTGAACTACAAATTGTTCAACGGCTTATTCCATAGTCGTCATAGACAACATTATAACACGCAGATAATAAATGCATATAAGCCAGAAAGTAATTTTCCATCTCATACACACTTTTGATTATGCAGTGTTACTTTATTAGCTATATATCCAAATAGTCACCTATACACACATTATATGCGCCTCTTTTGTTAAGACATTTTTTTTTTTTTTTTTTTTAAAGGAAATGCCATTAATCCAAACATTTTGTCAGAAAGCAGGTTCCTGTTTACGCGGCCGTTTTCGCACATCATTCTTCGCATCGTCATCTCATTCTAAACTGTTAGATTATTTGTATCATTTGAATGGATGAAAATCGGAATATTTCAGATCAGTGTTGGAGGCCAGGTATTTAAATTATTGTCCAATTCCAATTCCAGTTGTCAAAACAAAAATTCCAAATTCGGCCTCGTTCAACCTGTCTCTTCAGCTGTGGTTATTGTTGAGGTCCGTGGTTTTTTTGGGTTTATTCACCCTAATTTTGTCTTGTGCGCTCTTACGAGTTAGTCCTATCTCGGACTGGTTATGTTGATTTATATCTGTGGCGTCAATTGGCTGGTTGGTCAGCGGCTATCCTTGGTGCTCGTCTCATTTCGTGGTACCCTTTGTTAGTGAAGGCTCCTGGCTCGTCTGGCGTGACTGGTTGCAGTCCTTATAAGGACTTTTTATTTGATGTTTTTGCTTCCTTTTTGTGTATTTTCTGTAGGAGCTTTTCTACGTTTCCATTTTCCTCCTTGCTCCTGTTTTCACTTTCGAGTTTGAGTTTCTGCTGCCATTCGATTTGTTCCTCGCGGTCATTCATGGGATCATCTCTCCGTCTTCTATATAGTACGTGTAGCCAGGTCCAACCTCGAAGTCAGCACATTTATCTGGGTATACTACCGGTCTTCTGAGTTTCTTGGTCTTCTTCTTTTCTCTTTCTTCCCAGAGCCTTTTGAATTCCTGGTGCCTGCGTCCTCCAATTTTATAGATTCTAGGCACTCCTCCAGGGAGAGTCCAGGTGGGTATTCCGCTTTCGGTTCTGGCTCGGTCCTTTGCAGGGTTTTATCTTGCAGCTTGTCTGCGTTCTCTTGCACAGCTTCTGTTGCTTTGTTTCGGATTACTTCCATTTCAGCTTTCAGCAGCTCTCTCTCCACTTTAATGGTGCGTAGCATTTCTTCGTTTTCCTTCTTCATCTCGGCCATATGTTCCACTTTTTTCTTGATGTTTTGCTGGATCTCCTTTATTTCAGCAAGCAGCTTTTCATTGTTGCTGGTCGGTGCTGGTGTTTGAAGTATATTGATTTGCTTCTTTAGCTCATTTATCTGGTCTTGCAGTTGAGCTTTTTCCGCTTGTGAGATACTTGTAGCTGCCTCGCACCTTCGCCTTGCTTCGTTGTATGGTGTCTTTGTGTTGACGGAAAACTTTAACACGTCTCTGTGTCGTTGCAGGTACGGACAGCCCAAGTATCTTGCTCCATGCTTACCCAGGCAGTTGGCGCACTTTCATTTTGTGTTGGGTGTTCTAAAGTCCGTGTCCAGCTTGGCCAGCAGACACTTCTTGAATAATTGTCACAGTTCTAACATTTTATGTAGTGTTCTTGAGTTTTGTCAGGCACTAGGAGCAACAACTTTGGTGATGTCTGAAGGCTTGTGCCTATAACGGATGCCTTCAGTTTCTAGAGAGTGGCTTGCACATCAAAAGCATTTTGTGATGTTGCTTTAGTTGAGTGAAATCGACCAGAAGCACATAAACAAGTTCCCCAAGACAGACGATTGTACTGAATCTGTTTAAAAACGAAGACCACTCCACCATACCATTTGTTGGGCGTTTGTCTCAATGCAATAGTGGGTTACTCATATTTCGCCAATAATGGGGTGCTCTGATAAATGCTCCTCGTGGTCGTAATTTGGAGGAGGTTAACACGAACATCATATATTTCCTTATGTGAGAGCCTAACACTCACTCTCCAGCTGCAGTAACTGCTATGGAAATGCTTAGTGAGCCAGTGTCATGTGTGAAGCGACTCCAAGCAAAACACTTTCAGACGCTTTAATCGTTAATAAATCATGCCCTGGATTGTTCAGTGTGAACGATTACAATGTTCTGCCAAGTGTATGTGACACGATCGTAATTTCTTCACAATGTCTTTCAATTCTATGGCATGGTCTGCTTATGTGGAATGACGTTCACGTATATTTTCCTCAGGTACACCAACTGTTACATTCAGGATATTTTATCACATGCTGCATAGTTTGAGTCATACACCACTTCAAGTTAGCAATATGTTTAAATCAGTGATTACCACGAGGAACTAAATCATCGACGTATTATTGTGGGCCCTCTTATTAATGATGCTACACTGAACCAGTTATTGAACCAGTTGCTTACCTGTCACGCCAGGTGTTCATGCAGTCAAATTCCCCTTGAAGTGAGGATTTATTTAAAAAAAAAAAAAAAAAAGCTATCTCGCGGGGCTATACAGACCAACATTAGTGCCAATAAATGTATTGGAAGTCAAGGCAGTTGTTATGATATTGACCACAACTCCCACAGAGTGCCAATAAATGTAGTTGAATTCGAAGCAATTGTCGTAATATTGACCACAACTTCAACAGTGCCAATAAATAGAGCTGAAGTCACGACAGTTGTCGTGATATTGACCACATATTGAACAATTAATGTAGTTAAAGTCACGGTAGTTGGCGTTATACTGCCCATAACTCCCACAGAGTGACAATAAACGTAGTTGAAGTCGAGACAGTTGGCGTGATGTTGACCACAACTCCCTTAAAGTGCCAATAAATGTACCTGAAGTACAAGCAGTTTTCGTGATACTGATAACAACTCCTACAGAGTGACAATAAAGTTACTTAAAGTCAAGGAAGTTGGCGGGATATTGACCGCAACTCTAATAGCGTGCTGCCATGTGTTGAATATGAGCTCATATTATGTTGAAAGATGGTCACGCAGAAGGACGAGATAATCGTGGAGCTCATGGTTTGTTGAAAGATGGTCACGCAGAAGGACGAGAAAATCGTGGGTTTTAACACACATGGCGCACGCCGAGGTTGTCACCGTAGCAATGACAGTTTTTTTTCCGAAGGTGACAAGGACATTCAAGGCTGTGGTTTTGTCAAGTGAGGACCACGTTGTGAATAGAGTTACGGCCAAAACTGAGCCACTATTTTATGAGAGTTCATGTGTAGAAACGTGGTGTAGATTTGTGATACAGTGTTACATTATTGTGTGTGGAATTGTGAGTAAACATTGTAAACTGTTTTACTAATAGATCGTCAAATCCGGCATTTGTGTTGTGTTGTCACAGATGTGTGAAGTTGCGTTATAATAGTGGGCCATAATGGCCGGTGGAGAACGAAAGAGTCCGAGTATCAATCGAGTAAATTTGAAGTTAACAACCATTAAAGTGAGGTCACATAACTAGATGTAGAATATGAGATGCGGCAGAAAGAAGAGTCCGAAACTAACCACGAGGACGATATGATAATGATGAGGTTACAACCATTACCTCTAGACGAGGACATCACCATGCGAAGGCGGACGGCATTTGAGCCCTCTACACCCATGTGAGCCTAGTACACCCCATGTCGGAACCTGGCACATGCCAATAAATGTAGATGAAGTACAACAAATTTAAGTGATATTGGCCACAACTCACACGGAGTGACAATTGATTTGACATTATCTGGCTATTTAAATACTAAGATTGTAAAAAGCCAATTGGCATGAAATAGTAACATTGTTTTTCATTTCCTTCACCTGCCATGCAGGAGTCCTGGTTCAAGCCGCAGCAGATGCAGGATTAGTTGTGTTCGATCCGCAATAAACATTGCAATCGACGTGAGCGAAATCATAAGAGCGCCTTAGCTCGGAGGCAAGGGAAATAATTCGGACACGTTAAAAGACATGATACTCTAATGAAAACCATACTGCAGGGCAAGATTTATGGTAAGCGAGCAAGAGGTAGACAATGATACAAGTAGAAAGATTACATCAAGAGATGGATGAACATCAGCCTGACGGAATGTAAAGTCAGGGCGTAGACAGACAATGTTCGAGATCCTTTGCAGCCAACATTCACTGTGCAGACGACACCTGATGGATTTATTGACAGGTCAGCTAAATAAACAGTGATAAACAGTGAACCATATTTCCTGACTTCTTGTGAATTAATCCACTAGATTATGGATTCTTCACATATCCAAGAAACACGTTTTTTCTCAAATGATTTTAGCCATGTTTTTATTTCCTCAGAGCTCATATGTCAGGCACAGCTTCCAGATGGGACTACTGCAACGAAGACACAAACTGTGCAAGTATATTGTAAGTGAATAAATAATGGTTGTGTGTGTGTGTGTGTGTGTGTGTGTGTGTGTGTGTGTGTGTGTGTGCGCGCGCGCGCGCGCACAGAATACCATGGGCAGCCAGAAAGACCAATGAACAAGTCCTCCAAGAAACAAATGAAGATCGTAAACTGATTAGAGACATTAGACGTAGACAGTCACAATTTTTTGGGCATGTTATGAGAAGAAATTATTTGGAGAACTTGGTGACAACTCGTAAGATCTAGGGGAACAGACCAAGGGGAAGACATAGAAGCAAGTACCTGGATGGCTTGGCCTTGTGGCATGGTCGAGACAGAAACACGGAGTTGATTCACAACTCTGGTGATCGAGTGAGTTGGCAGAACATGACCGCCCACGCTTACCGGCATGGCACATGATGGAGGGATATATATATATATATATATATATATATATATATATATATATATATATATATATATATATATAGAGAGAGAGAGAGAGAGAGAGAGAGAGAGAGAGAGAGAGAGATGGAGATCCTAAGGCAGCTCCAAGTAGTAAACAACATAGTTCTGATGATTCCTGCGATGGCACCGATGTCAATTCGCTTTGGCTACTGCCTTTCCCTTGGTCAACATCGGCGACGTGGAGAGGGGGAACCTCCTACTGGGCAACAGCTGGTTCTCCGATGTCCATTGCCCAGGCTTATGCCCTGAAGAGTTCTCTTCAGCACCGCATAATAGCGGTGAAAAAACACTGGCGGCAGCAGTTACCAGTTATACGTCTTAATGCTCCATTGGTGTAGAGCAAGGCACCAGTGGTTCCTTCTGAATGTGGGAGAGATCATTGTATCTCACTAGACAGCTAACGCCCGCCTAAGCTTGTCAGCCCCCAGTCAATAAGGTGTTGTCTCGCCACGGTTCATCTGCTCCTGAGGGTGTGTGGAGCTTAGGGGAAAATCCTGGCACATAGACCGCAATCTATACACCTAGCACCAAGAAAAAAAAATACAACCGGCCCTAAGGCTGGGAACATGGAACGTAAGAACCATGACCCCTGGCATCTCAGACGATCTAATTGAGATTGTGGATGCCCGCAAAACTGCAGTGATAAACAACGAACTACTAAGACTGGGGATAGACATTGTCGCCCTGCAAGAGACCAGACTCCAAGAATCTGGAAGCATCAAGGAGAGGGACTTCACTTTCTACTGGCATGGCAAGCCGTGCGAAGAGACCAGGGAGCATGGAGTTGGCTTCGCTATCAGAAACAAGCTGCTTAATTCCATCATACCACCAAGTGATGGCACTGGAAGAATACTGAAGCTCCAACTCCAGACAGAGGCAGGCCCAGTTAGTATTATAAGCGTTTACGCCCCAACATTAACTGCAGCATCAGAATCTAAAGACAAGTTCTATGACGACCTTAGCAAAGAAGTCAGTGAAACACCAGAGAAACAACATCTTTTTATCCTGGGGTCAGGGTTGTCTCCGACCACAAATCTTGGCCTTCATGTCTAGGACAGTTTGGCGTTGGGAAGATCAATGACAATGGACAACGTCTCTTGGAATTCTGCAGCCACCATAATCTTTGCGTGACCAACACCTTCTTTGACACGAAACCTCAACACAAGGTGTCATGGAGGCACCCCAGATCAAAGAACTGGCACCAACTCGACCTGGTGCTCACTAAACGCAGCAACCTCCGCAATGTACAGCTGACTCGCAGCTATCATAGTGCTGACTGCGACACCGACCATTCACTCGTCTCCAGCAAGGTGAAGATAAAGCCCAAGTAATCTACAGAAACCGAACAGAAGGAAGACCACGCATTTACACCAGCGGCACCAAAAATAAAGAGAAGGTCAACAAATTCATGCAGGCTCTAGCGGAGACTCTGTCTGGCCCCACAAACGGAAATTCCACCGAGAGATGGAGTCATTTTCGTGACACCATCTACAATACAGCACTATCAACATTTGGCAAGAAGCAAACTAAGTCAACCGACTGGTTTGAAGCACTCTAAAGAGATGCTCCCAGTCCTGAAGATAAAGAGACATGCATTCTCAATTTATAAACATCACCTTCAGAGAAAACACTGCAGGCATTGCGAACGGCCAGAAATAGAGTACAACAGATGGCAAGAAGATGTGCGAACAGGTACTGGCTACAGCTCTCTGCTCAAATTCAAACTTGTGCAGACACTGGAAATATAAGAGGAATGTACGAGGGCATCAAGCAAGCTGTCGGTCCATCAAAAAATAAGATGGCCCCTTTACGATCAACTGAGGGGGTAATCATAAAAGATCGAGCGAAACAAATGGATCGCTGGGTAGAACACTACTCAGAGCTATACTCAGTGGATAACACTGTCAGCGAAGAAGCTCTGGAAGCCATCGATCAACAGTCTGCCATGCGTGCCCTGGATAACGAACCTTGCCTCACAGAAATCAGCGAAGCACTAGACTCTCTCAAATCCGGCAAGGCACCTGGAAAAGATAGTATTCCACCTGAAATTTTAAAATGTAGCAAAGAAACAATCATCCCAGAACTGTATGCAATATTACAGCTCTGCTGGAGAGAAAAAATCAATACCACAATATATGAAAGACGCAAACATCGTTACCCTTTATAAAAATAAAGGCGACAGAAGCGACTGCAACAACTATCGCGGCATTTCCCTACTCAGCATTACAGGCAAGATTTTTGCCAGAGTAATCCTTAAAAGATTACACATTCCTGCTGAAAGAATCTACCCCGAATCGCAGTGCGGATTTAGACCCAACAGGTCCACCATCGATATGATTTTCTCACTCCGGCAGCTCGAAGAGAAGTGCAGAGAACAGAGGAAGCCATTATATATTGCCTTCATCGACCTCACAAAGGCATTTGACCTCGTGAGCTGAAGGCGGCCTTTTTAAAGTCCTTGAAAAGGTTGGATGTCCACCCACCCTTCTTAGTCTCGTGAAATCATTCCACGAAATCATGCAGGGGACCATTTTATTTGACGGCTCAACATCCCAGTCATTCAGCATCAGCAGCGGATTAAAGCAGGGCTGCGTGCTTGCTCCTACACTCTTTGGTATCTTCTTCGTTGTTCTCTTAAGGCAGGCATTTGGGACTGCCACTGAAGGCATATACCTCCGCACAAGATCTGATGGCAAACTTTTTAACCCATCAAGACTCAAGGCAAAGACCAGAACTAAGATCAAGATGTGTAAGAGAACTACTTTTTGCAGATGATGTAGCACTGACTACTCATACAGCAGAAGATCTCCACAGGCTCATAGATCGTTTTGCAGCCGCCTGCAAAGACTATGTGCTCACCATCAGCCTAAATAAAACACAAATGATGGAACACGATACTAGTACGCCTCCATCAATCAAAATTTATAATTATTAACTGAAGGTTTTCCATGAGTTTGCATATTTGGGGTCGAGTGTATCAGATAATCTTTCATTAGAGAAAGAAACCGAGAGACGCATTTGAGAAGGCAGGCACAACACATTCAAGGCTAACGAAAATAGTTTCGGAGAATAATAGACTAACAGAGCGTACAAAAGTTCATGTATATAAAGCGTGTGTTGTTAGCACACTACACTATGGGTCTCAACCCTGGACCTTATACTCACGACAGGAAAGAAAGTTGAAGTACGACATTATAAACAAACACGTGCTTGAAAGAGCGGATATTATCACAGTGCACTTCCTCCTCAAGCAGAGATGCCTACTGTGGCTGGGCCATGTATCTCGAATGAAGGATGAACGTATTTCCAAAGATCTCCTATTCGGAGAATTAGCCACAGGGAGGAGGCCAACCGGAAGACCCCAAATGCGATACAGGTGATGTGTGTAAACAAGATATGTAAACCCTTGGCATATATCCAGACAAACGGGAAAGAGTTGCAACAGACAGAACGAACGAACGAACAATATTTTGTTTCAAACGGTTAAGAATTGGCACGCAGGCCCTTCTGACATTCTGTCCTTCTTATCTACTTTTTCTCATACATTAGTTCATTCAACATCACTTCTGAAGCTAATCGTAGACAACAATAGAACAATACGCATTAATACGCATGAAAAATAATCAATAGTACATGACTCACTGAGGCAGTATTTACCATGGACATGATAAATACCTAAGGAAGGTGTAATGTGCCATAGATATGGGAATGTTTATTACAGATGTTATACAGTTGTTCCTGGAGAAGAGATGCACGACACGGACTGGTGCTCTTCGAGCGCAATCTGATCCAGCAAACTGATTATCGGCGGCACAGGCATAAAATGCAATCACTTACTGCGGGACTTGCCTCATCTTACAGATTCGGAAACTGTGACAGAGATTGCCACTCTCGTAATGGTCTATACAGTTACCAGCGATGCTGCCAGGTAGCCCCGCAGCGGCATAATTATGTAGTCCTTCCAGACTGAAAGAGGCCAAATAATTTATATATATATATATATATATATATATATATATATATATATATATATATATATATATATATATATATATATATAGAGAGAGAGAGAGAGAGAGAGAGAGAGAGAGAGAGAGAGAGAGAGATTGTGTCAGATGTACTGCAAGAAAACATTTGCTTTCCTTGTCTACTTTTATGTTGTAAACCCCATTATTGATGTCGCACTTTACTGTCCATTTCGTTTAGTATAATGCAGTGTGTTTGATCTCAAGTACACATTTTACAGTGTGGGTCAGAACACTGATTGTTCTCAAATCTGAGAGCCCAGTAGCTTTTTATGTTTTGGACAATAGAAAGACTTGTGTTGTTTTCATGTATTTATGCACTGAATAGGTAATTCGATGAGAACAAACATTTATAATGTGTGTGTGTGTGTGTGTGTGTGCGTGCGTGCGTGCGTGCGTGTGTGTGTGTGTGTGAGTGAGTGTGTGTGTATTTGCTGTGCTGTCTTTATTGTTGTCTTGCGTTGCTAGGAAAATGCACCTTCGAAAGTAATAACATTGGCATACACTTCACAGCCGAACCCATTGTAATACTGGAGTGTTCGGACACAAGTGTTCAAGAAGGTGAAAAGTTCAGCTGCACATGTAAAGAAACTGCAAACAAGTTCGTTCTTGCCAAGACAACGTTGTTCTATGGAGCTGCACAAGTTGGTTCAGCATTGCAGCAGGTCACAGCGACTGTCACAGCCCACAGAAGGGCATCAGGTTTGTAAAATCATATGTGTACCACGTTATAATCCTTAATTTTAACAGTGACGGCGGGATTCTTATTAACAGTAATTGCTAACTTACGGACATCTCTCTCTCTCTCTCTCTCTCTCTCTCTCTCTCTCTCTCTCTCTCTCTCTCTCTCTCTCTCTCTCTCTCTCTCTCTCTCTCTCTCTCTCGCTATCAAAACCACTAGAAAAACACATTCATAAAATAACGTTACACCATTTAATTAACAATGATCTAATAATTAACAGTCAATCTGGGTTTCGACCTAAATATTCTTGCCATAGCGCTCTAACAAAAATGACCGATAACTGGCACTTAAACATCAACAACGGTAGAATTTGTGGAGCGGTGTTTGTAGACTTCAAAAAAGCAATTGATATGGTAGATCACAATGTTTTAATTAGAAAACTAAAACAAATAAAGACAAGCACCAACATGGTGAACATAATCACGTCATTTCTATCCGACAGGCAACAAACAAGTCGTGTCCTTCAACAACTGTCTATCAAGACCCACACCGCTTAATATTGGTGTGCCTCAGGGCTCAATACTAGGTCCGCTGCTTTTTGCAGTTTATATTAATGATCTTCCTTTATATATCAATACAACTTGTGATCTATTTACAGACAACTGTACTATATATACTAGTCAAGAAAACCGTAGTGAATTAGAGAATTCTTTACAAAAGGAACTTGATAATCTTACTAGATGGAACAATGAAAACCGCATGCAAATTAACATCCGCAAAACCAAATCCATGTTAATAACGACCAGACAAAAACTACAGACACTAACCATAACTGGACACCGCTAAAACTCCGCATGGGCACGTTACCTATAGTTAATGTGAATGAACATAAAACACTAGGTCTTTTAATTGACAGCCATTTGAGCTGGAGCTCTCATGTTAACGTTCTTACCAAGAAAACAGCACAAAAAGTTTACCAACTTGCTCAAATTCAGCACTTCCTGGACGAAAGCACACGAAAAATATTCTATACATGCTATATTCAATCACATCTCGATTACTGTTCCACAGTTTGGGATGGTTGCCCTAAATCTAATTTAAAACGACTATGTTCTCTACAAAACCGCGCTATTCGTCTGGTTTCTGGCAGAAAGCACGTTGAAAGTAATAATTTATACAGTCATCTAAGACTTCTACCACTTCGAAAGCGCTTCCTTTTTAACAAAGCCAACTTAGTGAATAAAATTATATCTCACAATACCCCTGAGTATCTTCTGCCGCTGATTCAATCTAATGCAATGAATAGCAACCGCCTAAATTTGTTACATGTCTCAAAGCCTAGATTATACCTACACAAAACATGTTTCCCCTATTCTGGTGCTCACTTATGGAATGATCTTCCTCCAGATCTGAAAACTCCAATGAGTCCCTACACATTTAACCGAAAACTCTTTCAATACTTAATCCATACCGACTATATGCCACCATAATTCATTTACTGGTATAATTGTTCATTATAATTGTTCATTATAATTGTTTAACAATAATTGTTCACTATATATGTGTGTGCGTGTGGGAGCGAGAGAGAGAGAGAGATAGAGAGAGAGAGAGAGAGAGAGAGAAGAGAGAGAGAGTGGGTGTCAGAGAGAGTGAGAGTGTGAATGTGTGTGTGTGTGCACGTGTATGCGTGTGTGTGGAGAGAGAGATTGAGCTGAGAAATGGTGAGGGAATGTGTCAGTGCATGCATTGGCACGTGTATGTGTGAGAGTGAGTGAGGGAGTGTGTGCGTGCGTGCATTCATGCGTATGTTTATGTGTGAGAGAGTGTGATTGAGAGAGTGAGTGTGTGTGTGTGAAGGATTGTGTGTGAGTGAGTAAGTGAGTGAATGAGTGATGAGTGAATGAGTGTTAGAGTGAGTGTGTGTGATTGAGTGAATGAGTGTTAGAGTGTGTGTGTGTGTGTGTGTGTGTGTGTGTGTGTTTGAGAGAGAGTACATGAGTGAGTGAGTGCGCTAGGGTAAGTGAAACATTGAGTGATAGCGTGAGGGTGTGTGTCTGTCTGTGTATGAGTGTGAGAGAGAGAGAGTAAGCGATTTAGAAATAAAGTGAATGAAGATGGACAGAGTGAATGAATGGGGGAAATAGTGAGTGAGAGAGAGAGAGAGAGAGAGAGAGAGAGAGAGAGCAAACGAGAGAGAGAGAGAGAGTGAGACAGTGGGAGAGTTGATGTGTTAGTGTTTTGTGTGTGAGCGCGCACATGCGTGTTAGTGTGTGTATATGATAGAATACACACACACACACACACACACACAGAGAGAGAGAGAGAGAGAGAGAGAGAGAGAGAGAGAGAGAGAGAGAGAGAGAGAGCTGAGCAGATGCATGTCATGTAACACGCATGTTATGTAACACGCGAATCCATATGTTTGTGTATTCTCATCTGTCATATTATCAGTTACATACCATTTGATTTTATCATGTATAATGTAAACTCATGTACATTACTGTAGTTTGAGTGAGAGACAGAATGAGTGAGCGTGATAGTGAATGTGTGTGTGTGTGTATGTGTGTGTGTGCATCACTATTTTTACTTTACACACTGTTTATGTACACAATGTTTATCCATGTTTAACATGTTTATGAGACTGCTCACGACAATTGTCAGTGTATGTGTGTGAGTAAAGTGTGGGAGTTTGTTCATACTAGTTTCAATGCTCACGTGGGGCATATTGTATGTGTCTAGTTGCGAAGATGTGTGAGTGTGTGTGTGTGTAAGATGTGTGTGAGTGTGGGGATATGTGTGGGTGGGGATGTGTGGGTGGGGGAATATGGGTGGGGATATGCGTTTGGATGGGTTGGGGTGTGTGGGTGTTGGTGGGTAGTGATATTTGTGGGTGTTGGTGGGATGTGTGGATGGATGTGTGGGGGTGAAAGTAGCTGTGTGGGAATGGGTGTGGGGATGTGTGTATGGGTGGAGGATATGTGTATGGGACGGGTGCGGGGGATGTGTGATTGGGTGGGGGATATGTGTGGGTGGGTGGAGATGTGTAAATGGTTTGGGGAAGTATGTGTGGGTGGCGGGGTTGTGTGGGTAGGGGATTGTGTGGGTGGATTGGGGATGTAAGTTCTGGTGTTGAGAAGTTTATGGTGTGTGGGTTTGGGATATGTGTGCAGTGTGTTGGTGAGGTATGTGCATGGTGTGTGGATACGGGATTTGTTTGTGGTGGTATGGGTGAGGATATGTGTGTGGGTGGGGGATAGTGTGTGGTGTGGGGGATGTGAGTGATGGATGCGGGGAATGTGTGTATGGGTGGGGGATATGTGTGGGTGAGTAGGGGATGTGTGGTGGTTGGGAGAAGTATATGTGGGTGGTGGGGTGTGTGGGTAGGAGATGTGTGCGTGGATGAGGAATGTGTGTGTGGGCGTGTGTTATGTGTAGGTGGGCGAGGGATGTGTATGTGTCGGGGTGGGATGCGTGAGTGGGTGGAGGATTGTGTGTAGGGGTATTGTGATCGAGAGATATTTGGTTGGCGTGAGTGGGTCGGGGTGTGAGAATGCGTAGTGGAGGATTTTTGCGTGAGTGAGTGTGTATTGGTGGATGGGTGGGGAATGCATGTGTGGGTGGGGAGAGGTGTGTAGTGTGTTGGTTGGGCATAGTGTGTGGGTGGGGTATGTGTGTGTGGGTGGTGGTATGTGGGGTGGATGGGTAAGAGTATCTGTGTGGGTGTGGGTGGGAATATTGTGTGGTATGTGGTTGGGGGGTATGTGTGTAGTGTGTAGGTGGGGATGCATGGTGGTATGTGGGTGTGGGTGTGTTGGTGAGGGATATGTGTGCGGTGTGTGGGTTGGGAATATTGCGTGGTAGAGGATGTATGTGATGTGCGGGTGGGGACGTGTGTGGTGGGGGATTGGGTTAGGGCATGTTTGGGTGGGTTGAGGATGTATGTGGGGGTGGTGGGGTTGTGTGAGTGGATTTGGGATGTATAGGTTGTTAGGGAGATGTGTGTGTGTATGTCGGGGTAGGGAGATGTCAGTTGGTGGGGATGTGTGTGTATGGTTTGGGGATGTGTGAGTGGATGTGCAATATGTGGGTTGGTGGGGGGGGGGGGGGTGTGCGTGGGTGGGGAATATATGGTCGATGGAGATGTGGCTGGGAGATGGGTGGTTGGACATGTGGGTGGGGATAGGATGTGTGGTTTAGGATGTGTATGTGGGAGGGCGTGGGATATCTGGGTTTGTGGGGGATGTTTGTTGGTGGCGAGTGTGTTTTGGTTGGGGAAACAGGTGAGGTCAGTGTGTGTGTGGGTGGGGGATGTGTGGGAGGGGGATGGATTGGCTGGTGGGGTATGTATGTGTCCCTGGGTGTGTGTGTGTGTGTGTGTGTGTGTGTGTGGGTGGGTGGTTGATGTATGGGTAGGTGGGAGATGGGCCTCATAACATGGTAATTTGTCTTGATTAGGTTTACAACATTCATTTCATAATGTTTATCTTTCTTCCTATGTAAATGTATAATGCTCTTTATGAAAGAAAGACGGGTGATTGGAAGGGCCGAATGTAAGACGGACCTGCGTGCCCAATTTGTGACCCTTTTAAAATAAAGTTGATTTGATATGACTCTCTCTCTCACTCTCTCTCTCTCTCTCTCTCTCTCTCTCTCTCTCTCTCTCTCTCTCTCTCTCTCTCTCTCTCTCTCTCTCTCTCTCTCTCTCACTCCATCACAGACATTTTCCTATCCCCTCTAATAGTCGTAAATACCACTAAATAAAGTTTCAAAACCTCTGAAATTGTTCTACCACAAGCGACATCATCTTTTCATTGTGTAATGTTCGCCAATCACGATCAGTGGCTCAACAAAAATGGTCTACATATAGGCCATCTCAACATCTATCATTTGCTCAATAAATTACCTGAGCTTTAAGTAATACTGTGCAAACAGTTCCATGTGTTTGGAATCACAGAAAGTCGTCTCAACGACAAAATAACCGACTGTGAAATCTATCTTAAGGGATTAAAGTAATTCGAAGAGACGCAAATCACAAATTAGAGACAGGTATTGCTGTATACATTTCAAATTCTCTCAACTGTTCCCGTAGAAGTGATTTCGAGATAGAAGAGATAGAATGTGTTTGTTTAGAGGTGAAGCCAGTCAGCCAGCAACCGTTTCTCATTGGATACCTATATCGAAATCCCTGTGCTGGCTATAGTTGGTATGACTGTTTCACTACAATGATGGATAGGGTGTTTACAGCAGGTAGAGAAGTCATGATATTAGGTGACTTTAACATAGATATTACTAAATCCAACCAGACATGGGAAGATATCATTCTATCTTACAATTTCAAACAACTAATAAATCGTCCCACAAGAGTTACAGACACCTCCTCAACTATAATTGATCATATATATGTTACTTGTCCAGTTAATATTACTGAATGTTCTGTTCCTGTTAGTGCAGTTAGTGACCATTACCCAATATGTTGTACATGGTCGAAAATTGGGTTCAAAACTCCTATAAATAAACATTTAGGCATCAAATTTAGAAACTTAAATCTCTCAACCAAAATTTATTTTTAGACGACTTAAAAAATGCAGCCCTTGAACATGTTTACCAACTTCCTGATCCGGATGATGCACTAGCTTACTGAACAAAGACAGTCTACAATGTATTTGATAAACATGTGCCAGTCAAAGAAGTTCGAGTCAAGAATCAACATAAGTCCCCTTTGGGTCACTAGTGAAGTTCTCGAAATCATGAGAGAACGAGATACAGCACACAAAAATAAAGATTTTATAAATTACCGCAGACTAAGAAATAAAGGTAAATATAAAATTCGTAGGATAAAGAAAGATCATTTCAAAAATTTGATTGTAGATAAATCAAATAGCACAAATATATGGAAGGCTATTAACTCGCTAACCAACAAGAAACACGCTTCAGAGTCAGCAATACCAAACTCTATAACATGCGAGGATTTCAGTTACTTCTTTCAATCAGAAATAGAGAATCTAAAGTCCTCAATACCAGACTCAGTATGTAATTTAAGTTCACTGTCATCATTCTGTTAAGGGAAGTGCTCTAGAAATATTCCCCCTGAGATTCCCTTGATGTCTGTTGCAGAAGTATATAAATATCTCTCGAATCTCAAACCAACAAATTCAGAAGGCCTAGATGGTATCAGTAACAGAATTCTTCGGTGTGCTGCACCTATTATTAGTGAGTCCTTAACGTTCATATATAACCAGTGCCTATCCAAAAACTACTTTCCATCTGCCTTTAAAGTTGTTAAAGTGTATCTTCTACTTAAAAATGGCTCAACTAATATTTGCGTCTTGGGTAATTATAGACCTATTTCCTTACTATCATCGCTATCAAAGCCATTAGAAAAACACATGCATAAAATAACACTACATAATTTAATTAACAACGATCTAATAATTGACAGTCAATCTAGGTTTCGACCTAAATATTCTTGCCATAGTGCCCTTACAAAAATGACCGATAACTGGCATCTTTGTATCAACAATGGCAACATTTGTGGAGCAGTATTTGTAGACTTTAAAAAGGCCTTTGATATGGTAGATCATGATATTTTAATTAGAAAATTAAAACAAATAAAGACTAGCACCAATATGGTGAACCTAATTACGTCATTTTTATCGGACAGACAACAAGTCGTGTCCTTCAATAACTGTCTATCAAGTCCCACACAACTTAATTTTGGGGTGACTCAGGGCTCAATACTAGGTCCGCTGCTGTTTGCAGTGTATATTAACGATCTTCCTTTATACCTCAATACGTAGTGTGATCTATTTGCGGACGACTGCACTATTTACACAAGTCAAGAGAGCCTTTGTGACTTAGAGAGCTCTTTACAAAACG